>WHYT01017415.1:0-85443 GCA_009806455.1 Tetrax tetrax | reverse complement strand
TGTGGGTGGGCGGCTCCCCGGCCCACGCGTGGACGTTCGTTACGATCGTTGCGCGGCAGCACCCCCCGCCGCCCCCGGCCCCGCGCGCTCGCCGGACACCAAGTCACCGGCGGGTGGAACCTGCCTCGCGTGGGGACTCCGGGGGCGGGGCCGGCCGCCGCGGCCATTCAGGGAGCGCCGAGACCGTGACGCGTCTCTCCGCCTCGGCCCCCCCCTGCGGAGCGGCGCATGGGAGGGGGCGGGGCGCAAGCGGGGAGCCGAGACCAATAGAAGGAAAGGAAGGCGGCTGGGGGGGCGGGATGAGGGCGGCCCGGGATTCCCCGGGTCCTAAAGGCCGCCCGCTCCCGTGTCAGCCCTGCCGAGCGGCTCTGCGCTGCCCTGTGCTCCCACCCGCGCGTGGGCTGCAGCCCCCACGCCGGCTGGTTTGGCATTTCCCGCAGGGCTCTGCGCTGGCACCCCGCTGCCTAACCGCCGGGACTGCCCTTCGGTCTCGCGTGGAGCCACTCGTGACATCCCCGCGGCAGAAACCCTTCCCCTCGGGCCCTGGCCTTTGCCCCCTGAGTCAGAGCTCCGCGGGGTCCTGCCCGGCTGCCCCCGGGGCAGGAACCGGTCTCTCGGCTCTGCGCCTCCGGCAGGACCCAGCGGTGCGCTGGCCTTGCGTGTCCCTCACCCACCCGCAACCCGAGCCTGCAGCCGGGCAGTAAAAGTCAGCCAAACTCTGCTAAAGCTCAGCGAAATTTCGGTTCGTGGGCAGCGTGAGGGTCGGCAAACTCCCACGGGGCCCCTTTACCTGCAAGGATTTGCAGAGAGCTCGGGGTGAGATGGGGTCTGCCTTTAGCAAGCATTACGGGCTGGAGGGTGGGGGGGGAAGGCTCATTTAGAAACAATAACATTTTTCACAGAAGGCAAGAGCAGCTGGGGGAGCACTCTCATCCCCACCCGTGATTTCCAGCCCCTGCTCCGGAGGCACAGCCGGTAACCGAGGAGCTGCCCTGCAGCGTAATGTCACTGCAAGTGGCTGTACCTCCCTTGGGGGATGTGTAATGTTTCAGCTACCAGAAAAAAAAAAAAAGAAGCCAAAAGCTTTTTTTGGACACACAAATTATGGATATACGGAGGAGGCGAGGAGGAGGTGTTCCTCATTTTCTCCCACAGCCCCATTTCTTCAGGGCCCTACTCCCCGTACTCAGTCACGAGCGATCAGTAACAAGATTCAAATGAAAAACCAACAGCTCTGTGAAGTGTATCTCCCCAGAAAATAGCTGGAAATACCTAGGTCCGAAGTGTGGCGAACCGTCTGTACGCCCAGGGATGGGCTATTTAAGGGCTGCTCCTTCAGACCTGGGAAGGGAAATCTCTCCCACTCCCCCAGTGAAGTAACTCCCACCGCTCATCCTTGCTTTGCAGCAATGGCTCCTGTGCCATGCTGCCTGCACAGCTGATTTTACGAGGTGTGGGCATGGGAGGAGGTGGAAGGTGGCTGCTACGGGGATATACTGAAGCAAAAAAAATTCCCCAAAAATACAACATACAGTCCCTTCTTCTCTTCCCACGTTGAAATAGCTGGCAGAAGCTGTGTATGTTAAATAACAAAGCACACTGAAGATGTTGAACTGTATCAAATTCCTGGGGTTTTGGATCTGTGTTGTTCCAGGTCATTGCAGTTTAACTCTTAGAGCACTGCTGTCTTCCCAGCTGCAAGCGCAAGCTACTTTTGAGGAGACTGAAAAGTGTTCCCGGGCCTGCTAATGACTTTAATGAGCTGTTCAGGAAGACAACAGGGATTTGTGCAAGAGGCGGGTGTGGTGGCATCCTGGACGCATCTATTAAACAACAACAACATGAAAGACAAAATTGATTTTCCCTTTTACCGCTGAGTTCCACCCAGCTGCTCCGGAGTATGAAAGAGCTGTGGAGCAAAGTAAGGTCACGTTCCTTAGTTCTGAAACACTTTCAGAGTGCTACTACAAAAGCAAAATCCTGTCCCAGCAAGCTGTGTGTGTGAACCCAGCCTGTCTTCTGCAGCCTGGCAGGGAGAATTTCTGGCAGCTGCCTGTCCTAGGGACCTACAAAGCTCAGAATAGCTCTCTGCAAAACTCTGCATCTGAAAAGATGCTTTCTGAGACACAATGCCTAATGCTAATCTCCCACCCACTAGTTTGTAACTCACTCATTCCTCCAACTCTGGCAGAGCTAAACAAACAGAGGGCAGTCCCAGCAAACACTGCAGGAAGCATCCTGTGCTGTAATAGCGCACACATCTGGTGTTAAGATGCTCAAGGAGATGGGATTAGGATACCAGCTTTTGTTCTGAGGGAGCAGCAGAAGGCCAGTGATGGGCACACAAGAGACACAGACTGGCAACTAGCTCCTCACCGTGAATGCGAAGCTGAGCCAGACATCTGAAAAGGCAGGGGGAGCACAGTGGGAATGCTTAACAGCAAAGGAAAAAACCTGGCAGACATTTAAAAATGTTTTTAAAACTCTCGTTAAAGAGGATTTAGGAACTAGGCATATGTAGGGAAAAGCAGCTTAATTTATGATGAATGTTAATGCCAGCTCCGTATGTGTGACATTGGCCTCAAGCATCCCTGAGGGTATTTGAGGGACCAGTGCTGTGGTTATGATGTCAGTGTATAGGGCAAGTTCTCTTGCATTATTAAACAAATCGTGTCCTGCATTGGCCTTTGGTTTGATGTACGTAAGGCATCGTTGATGTTAGCCAGCTGGGGGATTCTGCAACTTGTTGGCATTTTGAAAATAAGTTGGAGAACTGCTAACTGAGATCCCCTCCTTCATTGTGACCCATTAAAGGGAACAGGGGTTAAATATTTTAAAATTTGGGAAAAAAAAAAAAAAACCAATGTATTTTAAATAAATAGCATTTACCCTCTGGCCGTATTTGTTTAGCATAATATTCGTTATGGATGGAACATTTAAACATTTGCAAAGTCAAACACTTGATTTGACTTGTTATAGAAATCATCCCTAATTGCCTGGTTCCCATTAAATCCTTGCTTTCCCATAAGTGGAGAGTCAAAAGATTTACCCTAGCCAGAATTCATTAGCTAGTTTTACCATTAATATCATAGATCTAGCTCCTGAGGTAGTTGACTAAGTAAGTGATGCTCACAGAAGTAGCAGGAGGGACAAAATGTGGCCAACAAACCATGTTGACTTCTTCACATCTTTTTTTTTTCTATTTTCACTGAGCATTCCCATCCTACAAAACCCAACTGTTCAAGGGGTTAAATAACAAAACGTAGTGTTTTCCCCTCTAGGTCACTGATGGAAGTCCCCCACAGGTCATGCCACAACCAGCTAGTGGCTGCTAAGTGGTCTGTGTGAAATTAGTTTAGTGGGTCTCCAGCCAGACGCTAGTTGACAGATGCCCAAAAATCAGTACTCCAGTTGGCTTCCTTCTTGGCAGTCACAGCAGGTTGGTCAAGGCCATGCAAATTCAGCAGTTCCCAGAGGCTGAGAGAATAGACAAGGGTGCTTGTGAGTACTTTCCTCTGTTGTGAATGCCAAAAGTCTTCAGAGTAGGTCACAGCACAATGCTGTGAGTGCCAAAGTCTGAGGACCACGCTATCACCTCTAATTCAGCTCTCCAGAGAAGTGGTGGTAGTAAAGGTGGAAAAACGCTGCCGAAGTCTCCCGGCAGCAGCAGCTCTGACGATGAGGAGAGGATGCAAGGTGGCAATGGGTGTCTTGATCGAAATTTTCACACTTTAGCTTGTCCTGTATGGGAAAGCAGGCTGCAGAGCTGCCAGTCAGACTGAACCAACTTGCATTTCCTGCAGTATCGGTAAAAATCCAACCTCCCTCCCTCTTGGCCTTTTCCTCCTCATGCCAAATTTAAACGACCTTACTTTTTTGGCAGCAGGAAACTTCACAATTAAATATAGAAGCAGAGCAGATATTCAGATGGAACTTACAGCAAGGGAACAACAGATGGCATTGTTTGCTGGGCTGGAAAAGCTGCATCTGCTCTGAGAAGAAATGCTAATCGGAGCTTAATTAGGCATTCAGAGGGAACAGTACTCCATCCCCAGGACAACGGCCTTGTGTACATGATCCTGAAAAATACAAGGAAATAGATACAAAGTCATAAAAGTTCCTCACTGGACCAAACCCAAATTGAGCACATAATGTGATAGGGTAACCCAGAGACTTTCCTCGCGTTAAAACCCATCTGAGCCGCTCAAAATGAAAATGTAATTGGCAAAAGCTTATTCTATTTCATTTGCAAGTGGTCAGTGATTTCGTTTTCAATTTTGAAGCAAATAATTCTAGCATAACACTGGAATCAGATCCTACCCTGGCTGCTCTCTGACTCTCTGAGGTGTGGCAAGATTAAAGGGTAGATGAGATCTTCATAGCAAGCACCGCAAATGGAGCCAGAAAGATCAATAACATGCACCTTGCCTAGGATAACTGATTCCTCTAAAGAAACAAAGGAAGAAAATAAGAGGCTGGTGGAAAATGTTCCCCCGTTCATCCCAATTCAATGTCCAAGCACAGAATGAGCCCCATGGCACGCAGTGCCCGTGCATGGTCTAAAGCAGAGCACAGAAGGTTGTTCCTCCCTCTGCCTGCCTGCTTACCCCAGAGATGCAGGCAGGCAGGCAAGGCTCTCCGTGTCCTTATTTCAGTCTCTTCCTTTTGAGGTACCAAGCTGCTCTCAGTTTGGAGCCAGTAGACTTGTTTGCAAAACAAGACTACCAAACCAAGAGGCTGGCCCAACTGCCAAATTTGCTGGAACTGCAGAGATTCCCCATTGTGCTGAGGCTTATTTTATTTTAATATCCTCTTTCTCTCCACCTTGGGTCACAGCAGCGTGCTCCAGCGTGGTACCTGGGGCTGCTCCATGTACCTGGGGTCACCATGCCACTTCAGGTGGCTGGGACAAGGTGCAATTCATGAGCAGTGATAACAGGGATCTCCCTTTTCCTGATTGCACACCCTACTTCCAGTAGCCCTGGAAGCATGCCACACAGGTAAATTAACACCTGAAAGATGTTCATAAACAGGGATCGTTATGGATTTCAAACAATACTCTCCAACCATTGCCAGATAATCGCTGGAGATCAAAGGTGTTTTGGAACAAGTGACTTAGAGCTGCAGTAAAGGAAGGAGTTTTCTTTGCACCGAGGCAACTTTCAGCAACTCCAAAGAGTGGTGAAGAGAAATGTAACAGGATCCTAAACCATTTCTGCCTTCAGTGCCACTCTGCTTCAGAGGGATGTCAAATCCTGGTCTGGCACAAACCTTGGGCAGCTAGAGGAGAAAGTGGTCTGCTTGACAAATGACTGCTGCAGATGCTGAAGCTGTAGGCACTGATCACCCTTGTTCCAGGGACTGCTGTGCCCCCTGCCACCACAATTTTCAGCCCCTGGCTTGGCTCCGAACAGCCTCCAATGGGCTGTGAGTGTGCTCTGTATCCCATTAAACATCATGACCCCCATCATGTCTCTTTGAGAAGAACCTTGGAGATTTGCTGACTCTTTGTAGCTCACTGACAGCAGATTTATTACTGCTTAAATTTGGGAGAGACTTCTCCAGTGATGAAAGTGGTGGCTGTACCCTTGTGCCTGCTGAGCTGGACCTGGCCTTCTCCCAAACGCTGCATCTCAGTGGTATGTGGTGGGGAGCAGGCAGTGGGAGCAGTTTGTGCAGAAAGGCACCCACTGCAGGTGTCCAAGGTCACAGAAATTTGCGCGTGGCCTTCCCTGAGGTGCTGCTCTCTGGAAATGGCATGAACAACAGGTTTTAGCAGAGCAGCAGTGGGCTGCACGAGTCAGGTCTTCCTATGCAGTGCCAGTGCATGGATGGGTTACCCCATTCTCTTCAGAGGCCATCCAAGCAACCATTCTCTAGCATTACCTTCATGTGGTAAAGGCTGAAACATCCACAGAGTCAGAGCTACCATCCTCCTGCTATTCATTGCCCGAGCACTGGTAGGGTTGGAAGACCTAGCAGCTCAGCTGAAGGAGAGATGTCCTCAAACCATGAGATTGTGCTAAATGAGGCCAGCCTGCCAGCACGGGCCTTGGACTCAGCTGACTTGTGAGCGTTAACGCTCAAGGACATGGCAACTGGCAAGCAGGACAAGGTCTCAGCTTTCTGAGGACAGCTGGAGAGCTGGTCCCAGCTCATCCACATGTATCAGCACATGGGGCTCAAAGCAGGGCTGCTGCTGACCCAGTGTGAAGCTTTCCAGGGTTCACAGTCTGAGAGCAGACGCAGACTTTGGCTGGCTGCCTGGAATTGAAATGTCTGTTTTAGACCCAGACTTCCTTCTGAGCAGTTCCAGAGGGAAAATAAAAAAAAAAATAAATAAATAAAAATCAAAAAGCAGTCCCAAGAACCTAATTTATCTGTCAATGGCCAGTTTTCTGCCGTCCCTTGAATCTGAGAAAGGCACTGAGGAAGTGTGATCAGGGAGCACAACGAGCGTCTTGGCTGCCCTTTTTGGCTAGGGGGTACCGAAGGGAGCCAAGGGACTCCAGAGGAAGCGGCGAGCGGCTCCAGCTGGGCAGTGGTCCTGACAGCATCACGTTAGCAGGAGGGAGAGGACGGGCTGCCTTGCTGTGCATCAGCCCCCGTACTGTACCAGGGCTTCCTACTCGTTCCGAGGATTTGAAGGCTGTGTCCCTGGGCTGTCCTTCTCCATCAGCCCAAATCCTCTCTTTTTGGCAGGGGCAAGTGGAGGAAATGAAAAGGTGATCCCAGGAGTTCCTCATCACCCTCCTTCCCAGTAGGATAGGATGTGGGTTGTTTTCCTGAAAATGGGGTCATGTTAAACAGGGCAGGCTCAATGACTCCAATCTGGCCTTGAGTGAGAACTTGTTTTAAATTCTGGCCTGTAAAGACACATTTCCAACAGTGCCAAGGCTCAGCACCTGGGGTTTCTGGAGCAGGCTTTCTTGTTCTCTGAGAAAGGATTCCCAGAGGGTGTATTTAAAAAAATAAAAAAAAAAAAAAAAAAAAAAAAAGGGGGGGGGGGAGAAGACAATTAACTATTGCTGTGGAGTCCTCTAGTGGTGAACATTTCACAAACCAACCAAGCATGCTCCCAGGTGAACTCAACCCCTCCATTTCTATTTTTGATTTACATAAAAAGGCCTATACAAAAATGTCACCATCCAAATTCCATGTAACTGCTTTAACCATTTATGAACGTTGTCAAAGGCAATGATCCAAAATCAAACAAACCAGTCTTCCTTCCCCTATCCCTCAGTTACTCCCTTCCGAGTATTATCTCCCATCCAAGGCTAGATTACATCCTTCCAGATGGGTGGTTGAAACCCTATCTGCACTAAAAACTTCAGAATCCTGCTCAGTTTCTGTTGTTGCTGCTGCTCAGAGAGATGAGTGAAGAGAAAGAACCTGTAAAACTGAATTGTCACCACACATGTGCCAAAACATTTACCATTTAAAAATCCAGACAAAAACTGGATGGTGGTGCAGCATTTTTGTGCTGAAGAGCATAGGCCAGCTCAGTCTGCAGCAGCCATAGCGGTGGGTTTAGATGAGCAGCTGAGTTTGGGTGAGATTTCAAACCCAAGTAATTTAAAGTATTCTTCACTATCCCCTTTTTGGTCTCCTTGCCCTCATATTGCCCCCAAGCCTACTTTATTTTTGTTCCTGTGCTCTATCAGTCCAAGGACGCGGCCTTAAGCAAAATCCATGCCCAGGTCTAAGCAACAATTTGAATATGTGACAGAGGAGAAAAAAAAAAAAAATGGTATTGTCTGCTGTGAGCTCCCTCTGCTAAAGAGAAAAACACTACCCTTGATAGGATATTCCCCTCCCTAATGAGACAATCACATTCATATCCCACTCTTTCCCTTCAGGCCAGGGTCTTCTCAAATGGGGTTCAATTTCTGCTTCAGAGCCAAGGAAGAAATCTTACAAAGGTTTAAGGCTTCATTACGAAATATGCTCTCACATAATTCAACCAAATAATTGGACACTGTTTCTTTTCTGAAAGACTTTTCCTCCCCTTCCCTGTGAATAATCACTGGTGAATACTGCCCTTTCAATTCCAGCTTCTGCATGGGAATAGCTGTATTAGCACCTGCTGAAGACACCCTGCTAGTCCTTGACAGGCTGTGCAACTTAAGAAGTATCAAAAAGACCAAGAAAAAAAAAAAAAGGGATCATAAAATTGTTAGCAGACTGGAGGATGCTGCCTCTTAAAATGCCACTACATCCATGCTAACAAGTAATTGCATTTAAAAAAAAGTATTTATTCTGCTCACTATTTGCCATATATTTGAACCAGCACATAAAAATGATACACAATCCTCAAGTTTGTTGATTATTTAGGCTGGAACAGACCACAGGCAGTCATCTGATCCAGCACCCTGCCTAACACCAGCGCAGCTAAAGCAGGTTGCTCAGGGACTTGTCTCTGAATGTCTCCCAGGCTGGAGATTCCTCCAGCTTTCTGGCCCTTGTCTATAATACAGTACCATATATTCAAATAATTCATGCAATGTTTCATCTTTCTATGTAGTCAGACTGTGCTCTCGTTGCTAAGCTTTTCTAGCTGAAAGCTGCAGTATTTGGTATGTGTTTGAATTTACAGCTCCATTCCCACTGATTTACTGTAATTATTTTTCTTCAGGCCTGATGTCCCACCAGTAAACACAGATATCTCGTTGAGTATTTCTGCTGGGAAGGAAGGCTTTACGCTTATCTCTTCCAAACCCTCCGCAGGCTCCAGATGCTCACTGGTGTCACTGTTAATTAGATTGATTTCAGAAGTGCTTACAGGAAACTTAAACTGAGCTGCCAGCCACGCATCAGTCCTGCCTGCCTGCATTAGTTTATATATCCCCTCACGTCCAAATCAATAATATTATGTACTAGTAAATAATAATGGTTTCATAAAGCTGAAGTAATAGAGATTTAGAGTGTTGTTTCAGCTAAAGGATTGAGCCCCTGGGGTCTGTTGTTTGGCTGTTGATTTTGCAGTGTCCCATAGGAGAATTTCAAAGCACTTTCATAGTGGCTTTTCACAAGGGGATTAACAAACAGACCATTGCCAGGGCCCTGGGAGAGCAGATATTGTTGCATCTGAGTGGGAAAGTTCCCTTTTTTCCTCCTTCCCCTGTTTTCTCCACACTAGTAAAAGTCATGAAGAAAATAAAGTAGCATATTCATGAAACCTTCCCTTTACTATATGCTGAATTCCAGTGACAACCGGAAACTCTATTTTCAACTACAGACTCCAAATTCCTTTAAAACGTTCACCATAAAATTCTAACTGGATTAATTTATTCTTTTTTACACATTTGAGGATTAAGTTTCAGGAAAAGAAACTGCTCCAATACCAGGTAAACAACATGCCAGAACAACTAGACTAAATGAGAAGCTTTAGGATTATATTTTTTTTCAGATAAACAAGAAGTTAATTTTAAAGCCCAGGATGAAATCCAACAACTAACACCCAAAGCAAATCTCTTCCACATCCCAGGGAGAGGGAGACTGAAACCTGTCTAACAACTGGATTTGAGATGAACAGTAGTGGGTATCTCCTGCAGCTTCTGGCTTACCTTATCTTTCACAAGAGACCAGAAAACCCAAGGGATATCAATGAAAGCCCAAGTTCACACACAAAGGGGAGACAAATGTTTTCTGTCTTTTATAATGAGTTTTCAGAGGCATCAGCTGAGGCAGCTGAGAAACGCATGGCCTTTAGAGCAGGGTCCAAGCTTTACCTTCTTTTAGAGGTAACTGCTTGAGTATCTGCCTGTTCCTCCTTCCTTCTAGGAATGACAGTCTGTCATTTCATTTTAGGTTTTGCTGGTTCCCTCTCTACCCCTTTCTATCCTTACTCTCATTTCCTAAGTGAAAATTAAAGGGGAAAAGATTTATGGTAGAACTATTCACACCACCAAATTAAGGATCAGATCTATTGCCTTTGCAAATTCAAGAAAGCCCGCTGCCACCTACAGAAGTTTTACTTGAACAAAAAACCAAGAGTTAGATCATTAAAATGGAGGAGGAGAGGAGACTTTGTGGAATGTTGTCTACCTCGATGGTGTCCCGTAATTAGAGTGATTACCCCCAAACTCTCTGTGACCCTTGGGGCTATGCAGGATGGTGTATTAACAGCATTAGCTCAGGGAGCTCTTATTCCAGATTACTTCTTAGATAATTTTGTATTAAATTAGACAAACAGTGAAACCAGAGAAATCAGAAGGGGCTGAAAGGGCTCAGAGGGAGCATTGTGCCTTCTCCTCTATGTCTATGTATCTTCTCACCTGTTCTTAACTCCCTGGAAGCACTATGCTGTGAAGGTGCTCTGCCAGAATAAGCAAAAACACAGAGGCTTTGTTATCTTTAGAAACCACAACATCACATGCCTGATCCATTTACAGCTCAGAATTTATTAGCAGAAAAGTCTCCATGCATCTGCAGTTCGTATAAGTGATAAGAACCATTTGTTTCTAATGCCTCGCAGTAATTGCAACCTGCATGCTTTCCATCAGGAGATGCTAAAATGGCTCTCAAAGGAGAGCAGAGAGGGTGTGTGTGGCGTTAATCCGAAATATCTGGGCTCGGATCCCCCAGGCACTGAGGAAGGAGGGACTGGGGGAAATGGCTGTGGTGGCAGGTGGAGAGCGAGCCCTGGCCCTCCTCCCGTCATCCCTGCGCATCGGGGGTACCTGGGGAGCTGTGCAGCTGTTCAGAGAATGCGGCATCGTGCACGGAGCTGCTGCATCCCTTGTGCACGGTCTGAGGTGCCGGCGCTGCACTGCTGATCAGAGGGTTGGAAGCTCAGACGTCTCTGGACTTTGCTCCATATTAATTACCCACTGTGTACGTCTCGTGTAATTAAAAGCCAGAGCGTCTCTTCCCCTCCTCAGTGCACAGGCACCACTCTGCTGTTGTAAACACACTTGAGATTGCAGCGAGGCCTTTTGCTGCCTGAACTCTTTGCTTTTATTTCATGTTCAGTGCTAGTTGCAGATTCTACCTGCGCTGTGCAGGGGGCAGGGGGTTTATATTAATTAAATGTTGCTATGGAAACAGCACATCAAGCATAGGATGGTGTTTCTAGGGAAGGAGCTGCTCATAACAGAAAGGACTGTGGCTGATTTGAAGGGACAAGGGTTTGCAGGATCGTGTTTTTGTAAAATTACCAGAGCCTAGAAAGGTCTCCTGGGTTCACGTGTTCTTTTCCTTCCTATAGCTGATAATTTCTGACCACATCAGTCCTCTCCTCTGAGCCCTGTGAGAAACCCCAGTTCTTTGATAGATCAAATAATCTCATCTTCCCCTTGGAATGTTCTCCGCTCACAACCCAAACAACAGAAAACCTGCTCTGAACATGTCAAATCATGGTATTAGAGTTGGTTGCCTGATAAGTCAGAACCTGGAGCTCTGCCCCGGTGAAAAATGGGAGATTTGACCCTTTGCAAGGAAGCATAGTCAGACTAATCTGCATAGATATCCCTGAATTCCTGTCTTGGTTATGCAAAGAGCTGATTTAAGTAATTTTTAGATGTGCTGCTTCTCCTGCTTCTCTGAATGCAGCCATAACCAAGACACTTGCCTTTGTTGGCATGAGAATAAAAATAATAGCAATACACTTTATGTAACTGAAAAATCACTTTTCCAGGGTAATTTTGAGGTAATAGATAGGTTTTGATGGCTTATCTGGGATAAGCTACAGAATAAACTTGTGGTTTATCAAATTGAAACTATGAAACATGGTGGAGCAGTCATCCAAAGTATACATGGGTGAAACCTGCCTGCTCTTTCCAGGTTGTCTTCCATATATTTAAGCTGGGATGTTTCAGGTTCATCAGGTATTTAGATAATTTCAGGGTCCAGATTTCCATGTTCTTTGAGAATTTCATGGAGGAAGGGAAGGATCTGCATAGCCACTTTGAACTGGTCCTCTGGAAAATGTGTTTGCCTTCCACACAGCAAGCCTTAAATCTGCCCTGACTTATGCTCAGGAAAAAAAAGGGATCTAGAGTGCATTTGGGATTGCAGCATGGCACCAAATTCCCTTTCATGCAGCCCAGGAATAAATGGTGGGAGCTACAAAGAGCAGCTGGGTAATAGGTCTTTGCAGCCCGACTAGATGCTTTTGAGTACATTTGATACTCCAAGCGAGATCAAGACCATGCATAGTAAGGAGCATTTCTTTCTCTGAAGGATATATTGTGTAAAGAGTCCCAAGAGACAAAGGGAAGAGAAAAAAGTATAATGGTAGCAGTTTCCCCATTTCACAGATGGAACTGGTCAGGAACTGACTTTAGCTGAATTCTGTAAGCTTTTGCAGGACTGAATTTTATGTAGTGACTCTAACTCTGCATCTCAGGTCAGGAATGTAAATCCTCCAGCCAGTTTTCATTTCTGTTATTCTGCCAGGCTGCAGTCAAATTCTCCCCCAGATAGTCGCCCAAACCTATACCCCTCATTTTCATCCAGCTCCAATAGAGATCCATCTTTGAAGTGATCCCTGACCTAACTAGCTGCTGCTGAGAGAGGTAGTAGCTAATTAATGTGCATCGTTAAGAGATAAACACATCTCATAATCATATCATCCATCCATGCATCCATCCATCCATCCATCCATCCATTTTTATCCCTCCTTGCACAATCTGGATGCAGATCAGCCACGCCACCTGCTTATCAATTAAGGAAGAACAGATTCATTATCTGATAAATTTAGCAAGTGCCATGTAAACTCTAATTGGCAGACATGATCCACTCGCCTTGCACTATTTACTCCAAAAGGTTCTGCTGATCTTATAACATCGTGTCCCCTTCATGTTTTAATCAGCCCCACGCTCATTGCATTGAAATTTTCCACTGTGACAGGCCAGGATTGAAGTGAGTGCATCACCGCTTTTATTGACACTAAAAAATGCTGTCTTGTTAATAGTATAAACGCACTAGGGGCTTTGCCGTCCAACTTAATTCAAGAGTGTTATCGGCATGAGTAGGTTATAAAAGCTCTTTTTCAAGATAAAAGACAGTTCCCTGCCAGAAAAAAAAAAAAAAAGCTCAAACATCTTTATGACATCCAGTGCAAAAAAACAATTGAAAAGGAAGCATGTCAGTTGTGAACTTTACTGAATTGAGCCTAATGCAAAATTCATGCCGAGGTGTCACAAGCAAAAGGCAGTTTATTAATCCAACTTATCTGGAGCTGGTAGGCAGCAGTCTTGTTACATTAAGTTCGTATGAATATTCCCCAGGCTCATTTCAGGACTCTTTTGTGAGTGCAGCAGGGTCTAGAAAGCTCTTTTGGACCAGAAGCAGCCTCTCTTCCTCTCGCTTCCACATATCTTTTCATACTTGTCCCACAGCGGACGCGCTGGGGCCAAGCGAAGCATGATGTCTTTGCCATCTGACTCATCAGAATGCAACACCAAGCTAAATGTGTCATGCTCCTTTATTCCAGTCATGCATTAGAAAGCATTTTATTTCTCCATTACATTTGGTATGTTCCTAGGCTAACTTTCTCTACTGGGAAGAAGCTGCAAGGAGGATGGAGTTCTAAGACTCCTTTTTCACATGCTTTTGCTATTTTGCCATGTCTTATTTTCCCCACACAGAATGGCAAACTGTCATAGCTGGTGTATGTGGAAGAATTACTCAGATGAGCCTCTGTCTGCTGAGAAAGCATCAATACACCTATAGAAAGAACACAATGGGCTCGTCAGCACAACAGCCTGTGAGAGAAAACAACAAACACCCTGAAGAAGCAGTGGTGTGGTACCAACGCCTTCTGAAAGAATGAGGCGAATGAGAAATTGAAGTGGTTCAAATTAGAAGTGGAGCAGGCTCGCAAGCTGTCTCCTTTCTCTCCTGGTGCGGTTGGGTAGCTCTCAAGGTAGACTGTGATGGGATTGACAGGCCTAGCCAGGAAAATGGACCCCTGAGTGCTGGCAAATGACATCAAAACCCTTCAAACATGGCTGAACTCCTCCTCCTTGGATGTTTAAGCTCATTTTGCAATTGATTTCAGCAGGGTCAGGCTTTCCCCAGAACAGTGTGGGAAGTAGGAAGGCTCTAAGCATGCCTGGCTGAGGGATTTGGGATCAAATTTAGCCCAACGAGAAGCCAGACCAATGTTTCTGATTTCCAGCTGGCTGAAACAGCTGACTAGAGAGCTCAAGCTGGCCATGGGTGACTGCAAGTAGGAGAGAAAATGAAGGCTGTGGAGTTGCAAGGAGATGAAGGAGTTGCTTAAAGAACGTTGGGGAAGTGGATTACAGCAGGAGAGCTGCAGCAGAGGTATGGTTTACTGAGCTCTTGAAGGCTTGAAGAAACTTATACAAAGGAAATGGTGCTCTAGTTTATTGAAGCCGAAGTAGGGAAGAGCCTCAAAGAAAGCAGAAGTCCTCTGGAGAGTATAACCTGGTGAGTCTTGCTGGAATAAGACTTGGATGCATGTATTAAAAAGATGTTAAAGTTGATCCTTTGTCATGTTTATGGATATTACCCAGAGTGGCTTTTATCAGATGTGCATTTGGCTTAGCACCAAAAGATAATTGCAGCTCAATAGTCTATAAAAAGAGATCTTCAAATCCTATAGAATGTAAGCTGGCCAAATTCTGCCCCCTTTTACGTTCAGGCAACCTCATCAGTTTTAATGAGGTTGCTCTGATATCCTCAATGGCAGAATTTGTGTGGGATGTTATGGAGAGTAGACAGGAATGTCTTACATGACTATGACAGTGAGGTGCTTTGTATCAGGTGTTACAATGGGTTGTTTCATGACTTTGAGCATGTCACTTAACTTTTTTTTTGTGTTGCGATTTACTCAGCTATGGTTACTCACATTGACCTGTCTTACATGAGGAGATAGCTGTAGAATTCCTCCAGCACTCTAGATGGAGGGTGTTGCAAACCACAGTGCATAGGCAATTGCAGCTGGGAGCGAAAAGGAGCAAAATGTACTCTGAAATGTGCTACTAAATGATTCATCTCACCTTTACTCAGTGAAGCCACTGAAGTGTGACATGCAGTAGAGAAGAAAAATAATAGCGGGTTAGTCTTCCTCAGCCTCAATATTGCAAAGATTTAGGAGTTTCTTCTCTATTTAATTGTATGAAAAATCTAAAATATGAGTAGTTTGTTGGAGGGTGGAGATCTTGCACTCCAGATTAAAAACTGTCTTGAAATGTGCTGGCACCTGGCGCAACAAGACTGTGATACTGGCTGAGCCTTGGAGAACAGCAATAACGTGGATTTGGTAACAACAGTTGTGATGTTCCCACGTTGGTTTTGGAACACCGAGGTACCTTTATCTGAGAGACACCCAGCACCTTCACCTGCCTAAACTCAAAGCAGACTGGTTTTTGTCTACTGTAAGCCCTGCAGTCTGGCTGGCTGAGTGATGTTCCTCGCCCTGCCTGGTCGCTATTCCTGGGGCTGTTACTGCTGGCTGCTGAAGGTTTCTGGGTTGATAGCCCACAAGATGGCACTCGTGGCTAGTACATCACTCGTGTGTCGTCCTGGAAGGATGAGGAGCCGAGAGGGTGGAAAGGCAACACCTCTGTGCCATGAGGAGCCTGTCTATGGACTGAGACCTCCTGCTCTCAGCACTCATGGTTGCAGTGTAGACATACCCCTAATAGCTACTTTTCCCCCTCAAATATCAGTGATGATACAGAGATGACACCAGAGCTCCTCTGTGTAGAACAGGATTTCTCTCCCCTTCTCATTGTGCACGTTTTGCTGTTGGGACGGTTCTCCCAAATAAAGCATCGCAAGTGGAAACTGAAGAAGGTATCTCTGCTTACTCCAGCTGGCAAGGGTGCCGTAGGACCTGAACCTGCAACACTCCTTGCTGCTTTAGAAACCTCTGGTTGGGTTAAAATGTATTAAAGCATTTCTGAGATAGAGCATCTGAGACCTTGTAGTGTAGAAGCTGTGATCTCAGGATTTCTCTGTAGACTGTGATTTCAGAAACACTTTCTAGTGGAAGAATTGGCCACATAAATAAGAAAAACACATGATAATTTAGGTGGCAACCTTAATTACGCGATTATTTTCTCTCTTTTAAATGTGTATAACCTACAGTGGACTATTCAATAAAATTGCAGCTCGGGTACTGAAGAGATTTCCCTATCACTAAAAATATGTGCTAACCATTCTTAAAAAAAGGTTTAGTAAATTGCCTTTAAAGCACAGGAAGTTGGCTTAGCTCCTTCCATGTAATATTTGTCTTCAGAAGCATGTCACAGGCAATAGGGCTGAAAAGTGTCATTAATGTCTGAAATACACGGACTCCTGCAGCAACAATATTATCAGCCTCTCTAAGAGAACCTATGGGGCTTAATTTTGCTACAGATTCTCTGGAGGACCATCAAGAAATTGCTTTATGAGTTGAAATACCCATGCTATTATACCTATAATTTGATATTGCAACACTAGGTTGCAGTTACTTGTATTTCTGCAAATCAGTCTCTCTTTCTGACTGTAATATTTCTCTACTCTCTGCAACAAAATACTTTAAAGGAGAGATAGAGACCAGGATAAATTTTGCTAGTGGTACAACGTAGTGGAATGAGATGCTTCAGGATGTCAGTTTCAAAATATAAATAGCAGAAAGACATTATGAACTTCATTTTCCTCTCATACTAATTGGGACTTTACAGACGTCTCTGCAGTTGAATTATTTTAAAATATTATCAGAGAGACATAAGGCCACTTATGGCCAAACTAGAAGCATCTAGAAATTATTTACTATTTGCTGGTCTATACAGAAATAACTTAGTCTCTTAAAATGATTGATTGTTTTTCATGGGTTGGGCTGCTTCTCCCCACATCGTCCATATTTGCATCCATATACATTTACTTTATCAACAAGCCAAATTGACAAGCCAACACCTGCTCAGATGCAATAGCCAAAATAATTTCTTAGTCCTTTAGCTGATGTATTTTATGCCATGATGCCTTTAGCCAAAGTGAAGGGTAAAACTGCCATGAGGAAAACGTGCTTTTACCACCAAGATGCAGGATAAGCAGAATTCTTGCATCCTTACTTCCCTCCAGTAGCTTCCAGCACTAGCTGTACTCCCACACAGAGCTCACAAAATCAGCGAGACTTCTTGTAGAAGAGCATCTGAGTACGGGTTGGCATATCCCTCCCAGACAAAGTCTAAATAATAGCTGCATTTTATTGTCTTTCCCTCTCATTTGAGTCACAGAAAAGATGAGGCAGTGTCTGAACGCTTCCTTGAGGAGATAGTTAAAGAGTCAGAGAACTTCTCATTGTACTTTTCCTCTGCTTCCTTAATCTAACATAAAATTCTAGTTAATGTGCAGTTTCCAAGGCTAACTCAGTTTTGATCAAGTTGTGTTAACTTTGAAAAGCTGACTGACTCCAGCTTAAAATGGATGCACTTAAAGGAGGATGAAAGGCCTTTTTTATCAGCGTTGAAGGAAGTAGTTCAAAAGCAGAGATGGTTTCTTTCTGAAGACAAAGAACCTCTTTCTCACCCTTCTTCTGCCGTGAAAAGGATCCTTTGCAACTAACTGCCCATCAGAGAATAATTCGATGAACTGGAGATGAAGTGGTAGTATATTTGGAATGTTATTACTATAGCTGGAAAAAAGGAAATTTAATGTAAGTGAATGCCCCCTCATGCCCCCAAAATGTCCTCTTACTTCAGTCCTTTTTTGATTTGTCTTTTTCCTCCCCTCTTTGGAAGCCAATCAGTGGTTTTCCTGTCTGGCTGTACAGAGAGAACTACTGGTGTTCTCCTTACTATCTCATACTGCGAATGACCCGAGACAGCAATGGGAAGGGTGAGAGAAATACAGAGGCATAAATTCTACTAGCTGTTGAAGCAAACAGGATTACAGCCTTAATTTGGAGACACAAACTTTTAGCAAGGGTGAGACAATTATTGGTGGAGTAGGACTTTTAGAAGGGCTGAATCACCTCTTACTTGATTCCCTTAGTTCCTAAATTAATATTTAGTTGTTGCCTATTAATATACTCATTGTATATAAATTAGACAATAGCACTGTTGCTGGGTTTGCCAGCTGGTGAAACTGGTGGCATTTAGATTATAGCAGTGGACTATGACTATGATAGGGTGTCCAGGTAGATTATAAAAATTCAGCAGAGCGACTGTTTGGGCTTTGCTGACATCCACAGGACACGGATATTTAAACCAATGGGACCAAAAGAGACTGACTTAAATTTCTGCTCATCCTGCATAGGAAAACACTCCCTTAAAATTTACTAGCTTTTTCAACATGAGTGTCTAAGGCAATCAGTTCCTCTCTGGATTAGATTTCTCTTGTTTCTATATTAGACTTACAGAGATACCTTCATCCCTCAACCAGTGCCTTATGTAAGATTTCTTTGCTTAAATGGCTTAAAAATGGGAAAAGACATCACATACACACACAAACATACACACACAGAACAGCACATAAGCATATGAAGCATGTTCATATAAATTATTAAAGGCAATATCACAGTAAAGTTGCCAGAAATATAACCTACATAATTGGCACCAGCGCGCTGCAAGTGTCAGAGAAAAATAACCAGAAATTAAATGGATATCAGAGCAAACCCAAAGTGCTTTCTTGGTTTGACAAGTGAAATTCGAAGCAGGAGGGTGTGAAGAACTCCTTTATTTCCTTAGTCCTTTTGAGTGATGATACAGACACATAAATACCCACACTCTGAGTGCGCATCCCTTCTCCCCTCCAGTTACCTGGCCTGCAATCAGAACTATGTCAGCCTACTATTAATTGCGTGGATTTAGCATTCGCGTGATTTAGTGTGTTGGTTTAGGCATGTGTGCATCAAGCTTTGTGTATTCTCCTAAACCGTTGGGAATAGAAACCAGGCTGCAGTATTTTCAACACATTTGACAATCTTTGTTTTGAATTTCTGTATTCAGGATTGACAAAGCCACATAGCTCCTGGCCTTCTTGGAGCTGCAGTGGTTGATGTTTGTCAGCCTTGTGAGATTCTTCTGAACGTGTCAAGGTGGAGCTGGTGATGATCCTCTGAGGCAGAGGAGTGACTGTGCCTCACCTGAATAGGACTAATATTCACCCAGTCATTCCTAATCTGCACAGCGACTCATCTACTCTTGGCTCTGATGTTTGTTTTTACCATATTACTCCCACCTCTGGTCTTTATTGTGATTCTCTTATCTACCTTTTTATCATCCTCTTTTGACATAGTCATATGAAGGTAACACTCCTAGGAGTAAGACTGCTGGCAGAGGGGTTTCTCCAGGAAAGCGAGGGTTACAAGGGGATCTTGAGGTGAGAATGAACAAATAAGTCAATGCGAACACTGGGTGTGATGCAAGAGAAATGCTCTAGAGCAAGCATTAAGTGTGTAAGCAAGGGAATTTTTACTAACGAAGTGCCTCTGAAGTCGTGTAGCTGACCAGTAAGACGTAATAGGTGAATAGTTTACTGAATCTAGACATAAGTGTCTACATTAGCAACAGAAAAAGCATCCTGAAGTGACCCGATGCTTTGAGAAAACACCGTACAATTGGAAGTCATAGAAACCTCTATCTGTTCAGTTCATCAAACAAAGGAGTTGTTGTACTGTAGCCCCACTCAGGACCAAGCTACACAATCTCTCGATCACTCCCCCCACCCCCCAGTGGGACTGGGAGGAGAACTGGTAAAGAAAAAAAGGCAAAATTTGTGGGTTGAGATAAAAATTTTTGAGAATAATAGAATAAAACAAAACAGAAATGGAAAACAAACAAACAAAACTCAACAACAGAAAATACTTAAGCACGTAATTTACACTACAATAGCTCACAGTGAATCCTGATGCCCAGCTTCCTCCCTAGTAGCAGGACCTTCCCCTCAGCCCCCTCCTCACTTCATATACTGAGCATGACATCACATGGGATGGAACAGCCCTTGGGCTCCTTTGGGTAAACTACCCCAGTGCTGGCTAATTAATAAACTGCCCCAGCTGTGTCCCCCAGGCACAGGTGCCATCAGCTCCAGCTCCTCTCCCAGGTCAGGTGAAAATTATCTGTCCTAGCTGGAAGCAGGACAAGAGTGAAAGGTCCCTTCACTTGAGCATATAAATATCTTTATAAGCTTAAAATAACTAATGTTAAAAGGCTTTTGAATCTAGTGCAGAAAGGCTCAGCAAGACCCAATAGTTGCAAGATAAAGCTAGACAAATTCAAATGAGAAATTAGGCATACAATTTGATAATAAGGACAATAAACCACTGGAACAAACTATCAGTGGAAGTTGTCATTTCTTCATCTGAAGATCTCTCCTGTTCCCAGACCAGAGGCCTGGACTGTTTATCCAGGCACGAATTCTTGTACTCGACATAAATACCAGGGTTGAATTCAATGGTCTCTAGTCTACGGGAGCTTAGAGAGTTTGAGATAATGATGCTTTCTGTTTTCAGTTAAGGTGCTAGGGATCTTCCTTTTCCCTAGCTTTATATCAAATGGCACTGAGGAGCCTATTTAAAAGAAGCGCAGATGACCTTGAATGACAAGGTTCAAGAGTTACTGGGATCAGAGCAAACAGCAAATTTCCCGATTAGTTTGAGTACTGATCTAGGTCTGAACGGCAGCAGGCTTTGAGCTAGAGCTAACAAAGCCCAACAGCAAAGGCAGGAAAGAATAGGTGCAGCCTCCTTCCACAGCTGTTTTTTAGCTAGAGGCACTGTAAGCAAAATCATCTCCTGCTACTTGATCTGAATTTGCATGATATCATATTTTATCCATTTACCAGCTTGATTTACTTCACCCTTCAAATACATTTATTTAATGTATTTAATTCCTTTTGATGCATGAAAAAGCATCCTGATATGAGTTCTGAGTGCTCTGTCAATTATTTAAAATTACACCCAGACTGTGCTGTAATCAGCTTATCCCACCTTTCCAGCAACAGCTTGTTATTAAAGTGACCATCCTTCTGCTTCTCTTTAGATGCCCTCCCTAGTATTTAAAGACCAGAGGAAGTCCAGGTGCTGGGTACAGTGCCCAAGGTGTTAATATCCCTGCCAATTTTTGACCAAAGTCAGAAGGGTTTTAAGGGTTCAGGGTTTCCATGAAGAAGGGTCCTGAATACCCCATCCCTCTTTACCGGGTCAAGGAATGACAAGCATCAGTCCACAGCTAACTCCAGCTAAAACAATTTACCCTGGGAAGGAAGGTAGTTTTCCAGAGGATGTGAAGATAGAAATGGAGTCTTTGCCTCTTGTGAATATTCTCCTTCATCTCAGAAAGACCTGCTCGTATGTCTAGCAGGTGAGGAACTGGCTCAGAGGACGGAAAGCAACCACCACTGTGAAGATCCTTCTTCCCTCGGTTCTTTTCTGTGTTTCTGCCATGCTCTGCAGCCCTTGGGAGCCTTCCAGTGGCTTCTTTGTTCTTCTGTATCAGCCAGCTGAAGCATCTTGCCGTCCCCTTGAAATCCTGCCCACGCCACCCCTCCTACGTACACTTTTTGATTCCAGATGCAGATGGGAACAAGAGAAGAAAAGGGCAAAATCATGGGAGTGAGGAGGTGGAGATCTGAGATACAGATTAAATGAAAGGTCTAATTAAGTGTGCCCTCTCCTATGGAGCCGCAGCCTGGTTTTTGTTATGCACATGACGGTACATTGGTTTCCCAGTTTATAAAAGGAGAACATGCTCTCGCAGCCAGTGCTGGGGCAGAACTCTTGCCATTCCCTAACCTGATAAGATAGTTAATGGCAACGTCTGCTACATTAATACACCTCGACTTATTAATTAAAAATACATAGGCTTCAATTTGAAGTTAAAGTGACACATTTAATAGTATCTTTCAGAGCTTGTTAATGCTCGTCGAGAACCTGATAGTCACAATAAGTTGGCATAATAAAAATTTTGGTCCTGATGTTACAGTACTGCACATTATGTAACATGCATACAGATGAAGAAAAGAGGAAACCTCTGAATAATATGTTCCTCTGCCTTCCTAGCTGCAGCAGCAGAGGTGTTAGCTGGGTGCACTTCATCTCCAATTTGTGCAAAGGCAGAGGCAGCATTTATTTCTGTCACGGGGTTGTGCGCGTACCCAAGTATCTGCACAACCTGATGGGAGAGGGCAGAAGTGTAAGAGGGAAGATTAGAGCCTGAATGTTCATCCATGCCTCTGGATGTGCTTTCCCACATGACTCTGGCAAATCTGACATGATAGACAAAAGTAAAGGGAGGTTTCTGAGGACTGGCTCTTAAAAGTGGGCTCCCAGGGTTTGTGTGGACACGGAAGCTGATTCTGATTTAGGTAGGTTAGGAATTGCAGTGAATTTTCAGTGGGCTAAACTTAAGAGTAATAAGGTCTCCTCTTATCCCAAAACTACAGCGTTTCTACACGTATGCTATTCATAGCCACTCATTACTGAACAACTTGATGTGTACACGAAAACATGTAGCTTAAATAAATGATTATTTCCAATGCTAAGGGAACCAAAATAATTTTAAAACACTCTTTTTTTTTTTTTTTTTTTTCACCCTATTTTTATATTTATGCACTTGTGTCAGCTCAAGCACTTGAGAAACCTGCTTCAGTTTCTGGTTCATGTCAGTTTTGGTGTTAGCTCCTCATTGTTTTTGGCAGTTGTTTCTCCAAACTAGATCTGAATTTTCTTTTGTGCGTATTGTGTTTGTGATTCCTGACATCAAAAGTTACCACAGAATTTGTAAAATGGGAGGCTGCTGTTTTTTTTTTTTTTATAACATTTCACTAGCTATTAAACTTTCAGAAAATCTAGGGAGTTTTCCTGCTTTTGATGGGTAATGATGTGTTCTAAAACACTTAGTGAGAGTTCTCCCTTGACAAAGAGTAAATGATATTTTGTATTAATGGAAAATCCTCCAAAGCATTTGTCTTTCTCGTATGTTTAGTAAATCTTAAACAAAATAGGAACCCTGTAGTGTGTTTTATGGCTTATTTTAACACTAAGTACTATTTTATTTTAAATAAATGCTTTTGTGGCATTGCATACTAATAAAAATGAAGTAATAAAAAGCAACTGTGCAAGCTCCTTTGTTCTCAGTGCTGTGAGGTCTGATGTCTACAGTGAAGATGCATTCATTATGCTTAGAAAAAGAAATGTTCTCAGTTTAGGAGAAAAGATGCATTTTGAAAAGGCTCGTGTTGACCTCTACTCCAATGAGCGGGGCAGCTTTCCATCTATTCTCCAGTCTGAGGCCAAATTTCTCCTCTCTGATTGTGCCTGTGCTGCAGATCTCTGTTTCACGTAGCAGTTTCCTTCCCCATGCAGCTTGCTGAGGGAGATCTGCGTGACACCCACACAGAGGGAACGTGCGAAAGGTCTGCCGTTCCCCTGCCGGGTGCTAGACTACATCCTCGCACTGATGGAGCTTCTCCCTCGCCTAGTGTGATGGGAGCCTTTTGTGAACATCATCTCCCATTCAAGCCATGCTCAGTGCACATATGAGGAATATCCCACACAAAGGAGTATTTTTCTGTGTTGTTTCTGAGCTGCTCTGCTCCACTCTCAGCAAGGTGATGCCTTGGAGAAATGTACTGTGTGGACACGGGCAGGCTGGCGATGTTTCACTGTCATCCAGATCACTGCTGGTAAAGCAGATTTATCCTCCTGAGTTTGTTTGATGGAAAAGATGTGTCAGAGCATCCAGAGCAACAACTGGCCAGGGATGCAGGGCTGGACCATGCAGCACACTCCGACACAGGCCTGTCCTGCGGAGGTTGCCCAGCTTTTGAATTGCACTGAGCTGTTGGAGCTGAATTGGTTACACGATTTACCACCAACCCAGGACTTTTAAATGTCCCATACACTGAGATACCCTAGGGTGGGTGGAGGGGGGTGTTGCTGTTTTAATTACCGATAGATGTAGGTCTGAGCTGCAAAAATTGGAACTTCAGTGAGATTACTGGGGGCACAGCAAGATATGGCTTTGGGACTCCTTGGAGGAAGAGGGTCAACTGAGAAACTCATCTCACAGACCAGCTGCACTTCGATAGTTTGTCATCAGGAAGGACCAGGAAGCCTGACCAACAACATGGGAATTCATCGAGAAAACAGTCCATGGCAAAGTGAAGGAAGAGGGAGAAAATCTGCTACAGATTATCATACAACAAACACAGAAGGACCCAGCCCGAATGAGAACTCCTAAGCAAATAAGAATGGGGTGGACGGACCCAGTGACAGGAGAGCTGTCTTGCTGGAGAGATAGGAATTATTTAATTGATGGAGCCACTGAGGTGAGGGAAGAGGGGAGACGAAAGCCAGTACTTGGATTTCTTCATTCTGGGTCAATAACCTGAGACTACATAACCCCTTGTACCTTGTGAGCCAGGAGCTCTTCAGCGTGTCAAAATGGGAATTTAAGGATATTAAACTCATCTCTTAGTGCAATTACTATGCAGATGGTGGAAAATAAGTGTTGGCAGATTTAGTGTGGGTGATTGGTGAAGCTTGTATCTATTGAAGAGGCAACAGGCAAACACTAAAGAGGAAATTTCAATTTCTTCACAGCTCTGGAAGACCTGAGATAATAAAAATATTCATAGGGGCTGTTTAGATTTTTCTTTTAGAGAAAAAAATGTAAGCTGCTAGTCCCTCTCTAGTTTGCTGTTGCGGACAGGTTATCTGCAAAGGGCAGGTTGTAGTCTGGAGGGTTTACTTGCTGATTCACAGACCGTGATGTCGAAAGCGTTCCTCATGGCCCTCTCCTGCCCTGGAGGCTGTGTCCATCCTGGGTCAGCCCAGCACACGGCTCTGACCCACAGCATCACATGCCCACCAGCTCTGAAGCCCCATCTGCTGCTGATACTGCTCCAGTCACTTGCTCTGGTGGGTGTCTCATGTCATTTGGTGGCAGTCCTCAGTCCCAGCCTCCTCTTGACCAGCTCTGTTGTGCTCCCACGCCAAAATTGTTAATAATGGCCAGACTGAGATGAACCCATTGTGGCAACCTGTGTGATTAGGCAAACTGATTTGAGTCCAGATATCCAGGACATTACACAAATTCTTGCCTTTCTCACGCTATTTTAGCATTGTCTCAGCTGAGTGGTTTGGGGTTTTTTTTTTGGTTTGTTGTTTTGTTTGGTTTATTTGGTTTGGTTTTTTTTTTCCCCATTTCTCTGCAGAAAATCTTGCAAAGCTCCCCATTCGATGGAGATTGACCACGGACATTTTTTCTTTTCACGGACATTTTTTCTTTTCTATTTACTTCTAGTCCGAAGCTCTTGGTAGGCAGCCTGACAGCATGAGCTAGTCCCTGCTTGAGCCCTGTAACAAATGAATAAATATCCTGTCTACGTTATAACATTTCCCAGCGCTGATTAACCTGAGCTGAAAAGATGGATACTGGCTCCTGCAAACTGTGCTATCAGAGAGAGCAACGCTAGATGAATTTTGTGAAGTGGTTTAGAACCAGACCTCGGTAACTGAGTGGGTAACAACACCATCTACCATTTCAGCACTCGATATCCCCATGCAGCAAAGTCACTCCAGAAGCACACAGGAGGTGCTCCATGCCCATGCTGTGTGGAAAATCCATTACAGCTCAATCAAGCTCAAGTTTGAAATCCAGGCTTGGTGACAGCATTAAAAAAAAAAAAAAACAACTTGAAGGGGAAAAATAAATCTCTGCTTAATCTCTCAGAAAAAAACCCACAGTGGTGACTCCATGCAGACACGATGCACTGCAGCGGTGGCTTCCTCTGTCTGGTAGTGTCGAGAGAGAAGGGTTTCCAAGCTCTGCAGGAGTGACCCACTTCCAGGCTACTTAAAATGCATTTAGGTGTGATGTACACCTAAGGACCTAAGGGAGACTGAGAGAATAGGACTCTGGTTTCATTGGTCCTTCCTCAGAGGCTGGAACTGCTGACAGGACCCCAGTTGGGATTCAATACCTTCCCAACCGGAAAGAGAAACTGGTGCGAACCCAGACTGGAAGAGAAGCAGAGGATGTGAGTAACAGCATGGGAAAGCCACGGCCAGTGGCTGCACTGTCCGTAGGATGGGCAGGGGCAGGACAAGCTCACCCCCCCACACACATTGTTATATCACTAGTGTCTCAAGAAGGGACACCTTAAGAGTGAGAAAGGGGTTGTGGCACCCATCCGTCATTCAGTGATGACTTTATAGACCAGTCAGTGAATAAGCAGGGTGTCTCACAGGAGTGGTTCCTCTCCATTGACCTCTTTTTTTTGCCTTGGAGACAATTTTCAGATTTTTTTTTATTGCTGCAGTGGAACTAATGAGAGCAGTCTGATGAAGCTGCCAAACTGAGTCAGGAGGATAATGCTGCACCAATATGCTAGGCCACAGTCTGTTCTTTTCCCAAAACTTTAAATTGGTTGAAATCCAATTTTGTCTCTCATTTTTACACTCAGTGGGGGAATTTTCTGGCAGTGTTTCAGCACGGAGATTTTTCTTCCTATGTATCATGCTTCTTCCAATCACAAAACTGGAGGGAAGTCAAGCTGGGAAATATTCCCTTGGTGTGTGAAGAGATGCACAAACTGTTTCTCATTAGAGATGAGACAGAGTTTGGAACCTCAGTTCTGAACACCTCAAGGTTCTGAAAATTAACCTTTCCCCAGGTTTCTGGTCCAAATCTAGACTAGACTAGCTCTGTCCTGCTCTGCTTGGGAAGCTTTGGAGACAGAGGAATGTAGTGCTTAGGTTAGCTCTCATGCTGGAGCTCCATCATTTTGCCCTGGATTTGCTGTACAGGCCACGGATTGACCTCTAGCTCACAGCATGAAGTGAGAGCAGCAGATTTTTTGACTTGAGTAGAAGAAGGTGAAAATATGGTTTGCTTTTAAATTGTTGCAATCAGCTAGGGAAAAAAGACGTCCCATGTTTCTTCAATGTTAATCCACAGTGTACCTGAAGAATGTGCCATTTCAGTATGTGCACTAACTACCAGGCACCTTTTCAGTTGATGTGACTTATCGAAACCATTAAAGTCCCATCTTGCTTACAAACTTGCAAACAGCATTCCCAAGCTGCATTAATTCTTGCTAGGATTGCCAGTATTTTCAGCAAATAAATAAAGCAGAAGCAGTAGGGGTCCTCCTTGCTGGCAACTTCTGATACAAAAAAAAAAAAAAAGAATATTTTTTAACTGCTTTGAAGGAATGTTTAAATTCTGTTAAGGAAAAAGATTTGGAAGCTGAGTGAAGAAATCAGAGGATGACAATCCCCAAGGATTAAAGATGATGGATTTGACCTGAGTCTAGAAAAACATGTAAGATTACCATTTAGTCGGCTGTTGGATCTTAAAAAAAATAATCTTTTTACTTCTAACATTTGTCTTCTCTTTACAGTTTTGAAATAACCCAAAAGAATGCAAGAATGAAGGCCTAAAATACCAAGCTAACATAAGAAATGTTTCAGTTAATAAGGAAATTTATCTTGCACATGGAATCATGCTTTTGTATTCAAACGACCAAGAGAGAAAGCTCAGGGTTAACATTTTTCTCTATATCCAAGGCTGAAATGAAGTATCTTAAGTTTGTTATCTGGAGTTACCTCAGCTGATGCTGAGGCTCTTCTGCTATGCTACATGAAGCTTGGGAGTTTTATTTCTGGCTAGATCTAGTCTGATCCCATGGACTAAATGTCCCCATCATACATGTGATTCAAAGCTGTCCAGAGAACCAGACATCAACTCAGTCGTTATGTCTTACATTTCCCTTAGGGCTTAGAGCGCATTTGCTACACATTTGGAGTGGAGTTTCTCGTTTAATTTTCTCCAATAGGAACCTAGTTCATGAGCATCAAAACAGCTCTGCAAACAGAGCCAATGCATGGTAAATTGATGACTGGGAGATTTACTTCAAAATCTCGCTCCAGCTCTGAAGCAAAATGCTAATGTAGAGGCAGCCTTATGTGATGTGTGGAAACAATTCATTTAGTCCTTCCAAATGTAACTTGATTTGGTGTTTGTGTCTGAAAATATTTCCCATGGATGAGGTTTCTGTCTCATGAAGAGCTCTATCAACCCATGAGGCTAAAAGCAGGAGCTGATGGAGAGAGTTTTCTCAGTATTCCGAGGGGGAGAGGAGAACAGTGGCAGTGAGTAAGATTTAGTAGCACTTTGTAATAAATGCATCATCCTGAGGCTATTCCTCCTGTCCTGTTGCATTAGTGGCCATTCCTTCATCTTCTCTGTGTGCAAGATTGGCCAACAAGCCAGGTCTGAAGGAGGCAGTTTGATTTTCTCCTCATCTCCTTTAGCTAGGTATTGTGCTCTTGTCAGTGGTTGGCCCTTAGATTTAAGTTCCTGAATCAGATATAGACTTGAGTTCCTTGAGGCATCAGAAGTCTTCAGAAGGGTTTGGTTTTTTCCCCAGTGTGGAATAAGAAAAGCTTTGTAATTCTGGAACTTTGTCTGCAGGATTGGAAAGACTTTTACTGCGCCTGTTGTTTGTGGTCTTACATCTCATAGTGCAATTACAGCATTGCACTGATGCTGGGTTGAAGTCTGCCGTTTGAGCAGCAAAACTCAACAATACCAGTGTGGCTTTGTTCCCAGCAGGCTCTCAGTCTTGGGCCCTTGCTTTCAGCACTGGAGCTGAGTGAAGTGTGAAGAACTGGAGGGTGATGGGGTCTTGGCTGGCACTTCTGAGACATGCAGAAGGAGCTGTGTTTACATAGCCCTCGTCTTAATCCTAAACTCCTGGGAGGAGAGACGGTGATGTGTAAGGTGCTTTCTGAATCTTCTGTTCCTAGAACTGGGCCATCTGAATCTGGCCTGTGTCACAAAGCAGTTGATAATAACAATCTCTCATGTGCTTGCTGCCTTTTGTAAATACAGACTACGAAACGAAGTCCAGGGTGGCTGGAAGTCAGCCCCGCTTTACCTCCTCTGCAGGTCTTTCTTTTGTTCCTCCTAAGTACAGACTGGTGCCCTGTGATGAGGGATTGTATTTCTGAGGTGTGCAAGAAATGTGGACATGCACAGACAGTGATGTGTGTATGACCTGGATTCCTTGCAAAGGAAACTCAGTGTTGTCGTTTGAGGCACTGGGAAAGAATTCCTGCGTGACGTTCTGCCCATACTGCTGCTTATGGGGCAATACTGAGCAGGGATCTAAAGTATGAGGTGGGGTCATTTGCTCTTTTTTTTTTTTTTTATCTGACAAAAAGCCTGTTTACAGCTCAAAGACCACATGGTGTAAAGATTCAGAGTGCTGCATGCCCCTCGCCTCCTCTTCCCCCCACTCAGCAAAGCTTCAACTCAGAAACCCCAGCAAAGCTTCAACCTGAAGAATAGAAGGTACCATTAAAAATTTATGGAATATTTACCAAACCTTCCTGTCTAGTAAGAAATTGGGCAAATACCATGCTGTGATATTTATGAAACATTGATGTAGTTCCTGCCAGGAGCAATATGGGAAACAGTGCCCAGGAGTGGTTTGCCAGAGGTCTGCTGAAGGATTTGGAGCCAGGTCTTGTACCTGTATTTCAGGGATGGCCTGAGGCTGCCACACACATTTACAGGGAAGAAAAATGCCCAGACTTTGGTAAGCAAGGTGGAAATTTGCTGTTTTTAAACCACAAAGTCTCTGTCATTCAATCTTTCCTTGCCTGTGCGAGTTTTGCCACAAAGTTTTCATGAGCTGAGAGAATTGGGACCAATTCAGCCAGGTCACTTCTTCACAGAAGACAGACTGTGTCATTACTAATCCAAGCACCACATAATTCTCTCAGACACCTGCATAACATGAAATGAATCTTTCTGTTTAAAGAACCTTTCTTATTTTTATAACTTGGTCTGGTGTCATCCTGGGTCAAAGCTGTCGCTGTTTGAGGTCCATGTGATGCTCTGGATTTCAGTGGGGCTGTTCTGGTTCACACGTGTGGCCTCAGCCGCAGCTGGTGTGGGACAGCACCGTTCCCCTAAAGCCAGGGGAAGGCAGTGTAACTAGATGTGCACATTTCATTGGGTTCACGTGGGCTTGCTTGCTTTGTAAACATTTCTTCTGGTTGTTTTACACCCATCCATTAATTTTGGTTTTTCGTGCTCCAAGGAATTTGACAATATGTAAATAACAATATTTTGATAACCTGCGTTTTGTTAAGACAGGAATAATAAATATATATTCTTTTACAAGCTGGGATTTTTTGAATTTTTTTTTAAATTATACAAAACCTTTAAGTTTTTTTTTTCTCTTTAAATGTATTTTAAACCATGAGAAACATGAAATAGTTGGAAAATGGATAGCTCAAAAATCGGTCACTTAAAAGTATCATTTGTAATTAAAATAAGAGGCTATTATTATGCGTGAAGTAAAAGAGATTTTGGAATAAAGGCTTTGTATAAGGTGGAAGAATAATTGCTTTTTAATTCTTTTACTCTGCAATACTGTTCATCTATATTTTGGGCACTATGTATTTATTCTTCATGTGCTCTTCAAACTCCCCACAAAATTAGAAGATTTGGGATTAAGCCAGAAGTTCAGAAATGACATGCGATAACTAATGCATGACAGGCTTCTCCTTTAATCAGAGTTTCTGTTGCTGTGTGGTTTTTCAGAGCATTCTCTCCACCTCCACGCCTTTGTGGAGCCAGCCTGGTATTAATCTCACTTTCACCCATGGCATAGCTTGCTAGAGATGTATCTGTACGTCATAACCTTACATTGCATGTGTCTTCTGCTAAAACATGTTTGGGATCTGTGCGCTGATATCTCAACAATGCATTGCACCAAGATGATAGACCATGTCATGTTATTTAAAGCTGATAAACTGAAATATAATGATACCTCCGGTTTAGTAGCTGGATGATATAATTGGCCTGTCTGCCCTAAAAATTGATCAGACAATGGAATGCACATCTTAGCATGTAGACTTCTTATAAACAGTTGGCCATCAACCATGTTCGGTGTACTTGATATTAATAATTTATTACTTTGGTTGTTTGGGGTAGACGTTGAGATCACAAGGCACATACTAGTTCCTACACTGGATGGATCCAACTCCTTAAGTCAGGCTTCTGGACTGAATAATGGCAAATGATGACAGGATGACTAGTTGAATAATCTCTTTGAGGGGAGTATTCAATAATATTAGTCGCTCCTACATTCCTGTTATAATTGCTTGCTGTAATATTCATCTAAAAGTGGTACTGCTACAGTCAAAACAAATCCATTTTCAGGGTCTGACCTGATATTTATAGATTGTTTTTGTTCTCTTTCCATCTGAACAAGCACAAGGTGACATAGCAATTCTGATCTTGATACGCTGTAGTACATCATCTGAAAATCAACACGTTTCATGTGGCATGATAAACACGAGAACTCAATTTAGGTTGATAAATGGACAGCCCAGAATCTGTGGAATTTTTGGAGGCCTACCCTAGGCTGGAGAGATTGGAAACATTTGGAAGCATTTGACCCTCCCAGTTTTTTGTGTTCCTGCATGCCACATTCATGCGAGGAGGAATCTCTGGAATGAAGAAGGTAATGGAGAGATGGCAATCGCATCACTTGGAGGTGATAGCTCTGGGTGCAGGCCAGCTGGACGTAGGTCAGAAAGACTAAGCCTTATCTATACTTGAAACATGCACAGGTTTTAAATGTCCTCTGGTTAACTTTAACTCTTTAGCTTAGCAGGCACCAAAGCAGCAAGGGCTGATAGACTCTCCAAGATGAACTGTCTGGTTGTGGCAAACATCCCTTGCCTTTCTACTGAATTGAGACCAATTCAAAGACACTGAAGATGGTAGAAAATATTCTACTAACTTCAAGAGAGAACGAAACAAGCTTTCAAGGGAGCACTTGGTTATGATTTTCCTCTTTTTTTTTTTTTTTTGGCAGTCCTGATAGGGGAATTTTTCCACATTTAAAAGTGAGACCATCAGGTAAGGTTATGGTATGTGTGGGAGGAAGATCAATCTTCCTCTGCCATTGTCACACGTGATCTGCAGAGATGGATCCGCAGATGTGCCCAGCTTACATTTATGTCTCCTTCACTAACTGAAAGCTATAAAGCAACAGTGCACAGTTTCAAAGAGAAAATGTTATCTTTCCATTTTTCTGCTGCGCCTCACATTTGTGAGCATCATGAGCATAAAGAAGTACCTGCTGCTGTGTGAGACAATAGGGATCTTCCTTGGGAGGGTTATTCCCTTAGAGTCATGGACAATGGAGCAATCTCGTCTGTAGCTCAGTAACTGTTGTGCAATACCTGATTCTGATTCTAAGTGGCTGTCAAGATTCCTCCTTTCTGCAAAGCTGAGAAAATATAAGCAGTGGAGGAAGAGGAGGTTTTAAATAAAATATACGTATGTATCTTTATATACATACACTGAAAGACAAGAAGGGAGAGAGGGGGGAGAAAGCAAAGGAAAAAGTGAATACCCAAAGAACTTCAGGATCCTTTAAGATGAAAGGTGCTATAGAAATATATTATCACTATTGCTTTTATCAATAGTACAATATTGCTAGCTCACTTACTTCATTATAGTCCCATTGCAACACTGATGTTGTTACCTGGCCCACTGAAATAGATTGGAGTTTAGTTTTATCTTTTGCTAGGTAAGAAACCACTCAGAGAACTCCAGCTAATGTGCTTTAGAGTGACAGAACAAGTATGTTTTATGAAGCCAAATAAAAGTTTGCTTCATCAACTACTGCAGGGTATAAACAACTGTCAGCCATCTTGGGGAGTAGACATCCTTTTATTTAATTGCAAATTAAAAAACATAAACCACCTTAAACACACAGCTACTGTCACATCAGATCAATACAATAATTGTGCTCAAGCAGTTGTAAGGCACATGATGCTCAGTATCTTGTGTACTAAAAATAAATCAATCACCAGAGCAATAAGCAAGTCTTATAATATATGAGTAGATTATGATATATTAGCCCATTTTGTATTGTGCCAGTGCTTTCCCTCATTTGCTGAGATGTGTTGAATACAAAGGGGGAACTTTGTGATCAGAAAGTTGTTAGCAATTTCTTTTCTGCTGGTGAATTCCTGTTAAAAAGAAAATCCACAGAATAAGACAAAAGACACTCAGGTCATACACAAATCCCAGAGCCAGACTTTACTGCCTGAGTGTGAGCTGTTCTTATTGTTTTTAGGCTTCTGGATGTGAGGATTTAAAATACTTTTTATTAAATATAGTAATGAAGAAACATCTTAGAGGCTGAAATCTTTGATCTGTCTGACTGGTTATCTGCGGGCTTAAGAGGGTCTTAAAAAAAAAGGGTCTTAAAACAAATCTCCAGACATTTGCACTAACTTCATTAGTAAACCAAGATTTGTACTTTTTTTTTTTCGCTTGACCACGGCACATGTCTCATAGGCTTGGAGGGAGAGATGCTCTCCCAGACAGGAGTGGTAACTCCAGGAGTGCTGAGCCCTTACGGTGATACAGAAGGACCAGGCAAGCAGAGATGCCAGGTGCTCCAGGGTTCACAGCTCACCAGTACTTCTTAACAAGGGAGAAAATTTCTACTTTTGCCTGTTTCCTCCTTCCCTATCCAGACATTTCTCAGCTCAATCCTCTTATGAAACTGTAAATAAAAACCTTACTGGCAGGGCCAGAACAAGCCTGAAAGGCTCCTCTTGATGCTGGGGGCCAGCAGCGCTGCTCTTATCGTGACACCAAAGATTGATTTCAATCCACAGTTTGGTTTTTTTTTTGTTTTTTTTTTTTTTTGTGCTGCTTATAAATAAAGCTTTACAAGTGCTTAGCATTAGCGGGTTTAAGCTGCAGGTAGCTCCTGCCTTTCTTTTGTCCTCTGTCCTTGCTAGACCTGACACCCTCCTTCCTCAGCCTCAGAGTAGGCCCAACAATTGCATTTGGGTAACTCCAGGCTTACTGGTGCACGTTGCTGCTACAAGGAGGAGCAGAGAGGTTGGAGAGCAGCGGGCAGGCTTGCTCTTTGCCTGTGTTTCTCCCCACAACTTTTGCTCTGAACTCCAGCTTACGCCAAGGTGGAGAAAGCCAAAAGTGCTCTCTCAGAAGAGCAGCTCCACCTCGCTCTCTGCCAGCCTCTGCAGCCAGGGAATTTGAAACTCATATAAAGGGTAATAAAAGGGAGATTATTGAGGCAGAGCTGGAGAAAAGCCCAAAGGAAGTTATTGTACCATATGGAAGTCAATTCTTTCTTAGCGTTAACTGTTGCTGCCTTTCTCTTCACATCGACTTTATTGCCCTGATCTGAGAAAGACAAAGTGTTGCACCCTGGAACTAGGAAACTGTTGCTGCTGTGTATTTCCCATCCGCAAAGCTTTCAAGTATCTTACAAAGATGGCTGCAAGCAGCTCCTCAGAAACTGAGGCATAAAAAGCTTTAATACATTCCTCCGAAAGCCAAAGGCAAAACCAGGCAAAGTACCCAGGTGTTCGGAGGCTCCCGCGCGTGTTGCTGCCTGCGCTGTATCGCCTCGCCGGCCGTGAGAGCCTTTCGCTTTCTGTTTGAAGGTTGTGCCAGGGGTTCCAGCTTGGGGAGCTGCCACGGCACTGCTCTAAAAAAAGCAAGAAATACCAACCTGATGCAAACAGAGATTTATGGGGAGGGGATAAAGGTATTAGTGAAGAACCAAGATGCCCACAGCACAAGCCGCAGAAGCATTTGGCAGCCAGCCCTGGGTTCTCATCTTCAGCCTGTTACCCTACTCACGTTTCTGGGGCTGTGGAGTGATAGAGCCAGTTTATCCAGATGATACCGGAGAGGTGACAAAAAGGAGTCACCAATTAGCTCCAGCTACAAGCGCTATGCAATCGGAAGCATACGGCCCTACAGGGAGCTATTTGCCTGAGAAAATATAGCAAGAGGTCAAACGCTGGCACTTCTGCCAGGCTGAAGCAATTACTCTGTCAGCCTGAGACACTAAGCCTCTCACCACAGTGTCATCTACCCTGTCAGCTCCTGAAGATGGGCTGAGAGAACGTGTCCTCTCAGCGGTGGTCAGTGTCCTGTTTGGAAAGGGCCAAGATCCTCTTTCCACTGGGATTGAATTGCAGGTGGCACCGCCTGGGCTGGAACCTGATCTGGGTTCGCCCCAGTTCATAAAATTAGGCCACTTTTTGCTCTGAGCTGGGAAGGGTGCCCGGGAGGGGAGAAGGTGACATGGGACACATTTTGATCCAGGAGACCTGGGCAGAACCCAGCTATGTACATTGAGTGATTCAAGCCACTCAGGTCAACGTCTTAATCTCCTCTGAGTCAAAAAGCCAGGAAACAGCAAGAGGGGCAAATTTCAGCTGGGTTGGCTTCGATTAACATCTTCGTTATGAGTTGTGCTCCGATGGTAGATGCCATGCATTAGCGTTATTTACGCATTAAGAGACCTATAATTGGAGAGTAGCAAGTGTCCTCATCACAGTTGACCTTATTTATGGAGGAGCTGACATCTGAATGTCAAATTTGCATCTGTGATTTTTCTCCCCCCAATAACCACTCTAATATGCAAAAACTGAGTTGCAAAAGAATGAAAATAAATAAACCAGCTATTTTGGTTATCTCTGGGAAGATTTCTGTTTGCTACGACTTTGGAAGCTGTGCTGAGATTAGACTCTGTCACTTAATCAGGAAGTAAGTGAGAAAGAAAGACATTTCGGATGCAGGGATATGTGGATTGTGAATTGTAAATAGCCTGCAGTGCAATCTAAGAGAAGGAGCAGGTATAAAGCATATTATAGGGCCATTTGCTGTTCTTTGTTCAGGTATAACTGATGCTTACAGTCATTTTGTTAAATATTCTGTTTATATGCTTTTCCATCCCGAATAAGGAGTTGTCCCAGTGCCTGGAGTGAAGGAGATTCACAAAATACCTGCATTCATGTGCTCAAAGCAAGGCATTAATGGCGCCATATGAGACATCATCAGGGAGAGTATCAAGGGAACAAACTGTTCCCTGTTGCAATGCTGATTCTGCTGGAAGATGATACAAAATGAGGATTAAAAAAAGCCTTTGGGGCTTGCCATGTTCTGGGTAGGAACCTTGGAGGGAGAGGCTGCTGGCTGGGAGTTTGCTGGCTGAATAATTCTACATTGGAAAAGGTCAGTTTATGATAAGTCAAAGACTTACACCTTACATCTCAGACAGCTTTGGGAGTGCCCCACCATGGCACACTTTGTGGGCAGAGGATCCTTTGCCATCACAGAAATGGAGCCCATGGTCCAGCTGCTCTCCCATGGTTTAAGTATGCTCTTTCCCACAGCTCTACCCCGTGGTCCCGGAGGATCAGCGAGATTCACTCCACACAGCTCCGATGGCCCCAGGCTCCCCATAAAACCGGGAGTGACAGATAAGCGCTTCTGGAGGTAATTTGTATCCTAGGCCAGCTGAAGTGCCCTTTCTCTTTTCCATGATTATCTGGACAGGTGATAAGACTCCTAATTTGGTGCCTGAGGTAGCTGCCTAACTTTGGTGGTATGAATCGCTCCCTCAGGGTTTGCAGTTACATCTCCAGGGACACATGATAATAAACCAAAACAAACAGCCCCGGATTTTCCAGGCATTCTCAACACAGTAACTCTTTATGAGGAGAATATAAACCAACCCGTCCCAGAAGGATAAAACCTGTCTGCATTTGCCTGCTCTGTTTACCTTCCTACTGTGTGTTTGGTCAGAGTTCATCTGAGTCCTGAGAGTCTGCTTTACAGATGTGGTTTCTTTAAATCACCACCTTTTTTTTCCCTCCCTACATCCACCTGCAGCTCAACTTTATTTTATTCCAGCTGGTCCCACAGATAGGTGCCATCCCCAGTGCTATGAAAACACAAACCCATTGCTCATCTTTGTTGGCTGGTGAGTCCTTCAAGTATTGAAGCCCCCACTTTTAAAAGCTTCTGACTTCGAGCTCCTCCAGGAGAGATCCCAGTTAGACCCAGCTTTGCAGGGAAAGTAGAGAAGAGGACTAATTCTGCTGTTTCTGAGGGCTAAATTTGTCTACTCATTGCTGAATCTTAATGACAGTCCTCTTTGGTAAGGGCTAGGAGGCACTCTGCCCTCCTTTGCTGAGTGCATTTTCCAGACAATGGGTTAGCTCTGCAGCACATGACAATGAATGTTTCATACAGCCAATTGCTATGCAAAATTTGTACAAAAAGCAATGACACAAATTATTGTATTACAAATGTCCCAGCTAATATTTTGAGGATTAGCATTGAAATGGTTGGAATGCTTTTTTCTAACACTTTCTAAGAATTTCTTTTTCTATTCAAAACAATGGGTTTTTTTTCAAAGCTGTAATAAATTTGCATTAAGAAGGTTAATTGTATGAAATGCCAGAATGCAAAACATCTCCACATTGTTACATTTCACATCTTACTTGACGGATGCTGACTCTTTCCCTCTATAGTACTGTTTTTGTAAAATTGTCAGAAGTGTGTCTTAGGAGGAAAGAAAAATCTTTGGCACCTTTAACTGTGTGGGAAGTAGGAAAATACGTTGGCTGGTGATCTGCAGGGCCAGATTTATGTACATGGTAGAGTGCCAGGCACAGATTTATAACTGTTGCTATAAGAGAAAAATCAGGCGCTGTCTAACGCAGGGGTATAATTCTCCCCCATCAAGTCATGTCAATGAGAAAAGCATCTATCTTGTGACAAGAAAGAGTAGGGTGCTCATACGGGCTGAGTTTATCCTAAGTGGGATGGGGAAAAGCATGAGATGAGCTGGCCTACACAACGAAGAAAACCACTGGTTTCACCATGTTATTCACAGAGAGCTTATCTGCTCGGTTCACAGACGGTCGAGTGGAGATGCTTTCAAGGCCTGGCTGGCAGACTCATCCATGGAACTGAAACCTGTCAGCATGTGATAATTTGTGTAATTCTATATTTAGAGCAGCAAGTCACAGTTGCAGTTGTTCACGTCTGGTCTTTAAACTGTCAAGGAGAAAGCAAGGCTTCCTTAGATGGGCCTGAAAGTCCCTGAACAATCTCTGCAGAACAGATTTCACTGCTTCATTTCACCTCAGTGAATACCAACATTTATTCTGATGGTCAAAATCAAGGTGAAGTAAGGATCTGCTGTAATCAATATCTTCAGTTTGCAGGTCCAGACCTCTTCGTGACACATCTTTTGTTTCTCAATAGAGGATTGTGGTTCCTCAGCCTGGATGGATGATCTTGGCTGGACACAAGCTACTTTACTGGGAGCAGCCCTATTCATGGACATCCTTCTGGATCCAAATCCCACGGCTGCCTCACTTCTGTACGGCCAAAACCTAAATTGCAGTGATGATCTCCATCATTTCTAATTGAGTTTTTTTCTTCCAAATTACTTTATTGACAAAATCTGGCCAGGATGCTGGTATTCTTCTTGAAAATATATTTTTTGAGTCTGATTTTGCCACCAGACTAAGATGGAACTGAAAAGACTAGAAATTAGATGAAGCTTCTCCACATCCCACATTCCCGTTGATCTCGGGTCAAAGTGTAACGTTTCAACACGATTGAAACATTTAGTTCAGATGTCAGCTCTTTAAAACAATATTTTTTAACAAAAGAAACATCCATTTTCTTTTCAAAAGCATGTTTTGAGCAACAACATGACAGCTTTCAATTCCGAGACCGTTACAAGTGGGACATGCTGATATTATCTGTTTCGTTTTTTGCCGAATTAAATCCGATGACAATCAGGAAACTGTCACCATGAAAACAACTTTTTGCAAACATCTCCTTGTCCCCAGCAATCTGACAAACATATTCTCCCCATTACACCTCTCCCAACAACGCTGTTTTTTTAAAATTTAATTTAATTTTTTTTTTCTTTTTCTTTTTTTGTTTTTTGTGTCTGTCAATTAAGCTTGGCAGCCTGGCTAATCCTTGACTTCTTTGCCTGGATCAGCTGTGTTGCAAACCCTTGTGCTATGTATACCTGTCCTCCAAATAGAGGCTTGGGACAAGCAAAGCATTTTCCATGAGTCATGGAGCAGCCACCAGATAGCAGTGCTATTCCATTTGTGCGGACTGGGGCTGCGCGGTGACTCAGCCTTATCTGGCACCTCTGTCTCTTTCTCAATGCTAATCCCTCCATTTCTTCGGTTTCTGAAATGTTTTCAAGTAGCAGAAACACATGAAAGTAGGAAGAAAATGGAAACTCTACCTCTATTACTTCTGCCATAAAATGTGAATTTGAAAGTATTCACAGAAGAGAAAAAAATAATAATCACAGGATTCAGTAGCTGCTGAAAATGTTGAGTCACAACAAGGGAACCTAATTTGTCTGTTTTCTGTTTGTTTCAGTGGCAGGTGAAGGAGGGTTGATTTAATTATTTTTTAAAGAGAGTGAGACAAGTGTTGATTTAGCAGTTTAGTCATCAAAGTAATTCCACTTACAGAGCTGCAGGACTCCAGAGAAACCCGTTTGCTACCTGGAATTCACATCCTGCGTGCAGTAATGTAACAGCTTTGCAGAGTTTCTCTATAACACACAACAAAAAGTTATTTTGTAAGGAGGCTTCTGTAGAAACTGAATTGCAAAATATTTCTTTTTTAGAATGAAATGAGGCAAAGCAGTCATAAAGACATTATACGGTGAATAAATTTCAGCATTCATAAGATCAATAGCAGAGTATGAGTCAAATTAAGAGGTAGACGCAAGGAGAACAGAAATTAATTTTAAAATGAATGTTGAAAAGAAATGGAGAGGTGATGAGGCAGGGAGAGATGAGCCTGATCTTTCCAAGTGGCAGGAATTTCTCTGAGGAACATCACAGCTCCTGCTTTGCTTTTGCAGGGTGCAAGGAGAAGAACCCAGCTCTGGCAAAGTTGCCATAACAAGTTCCTGCACACTAAAAGATCATATTTTTATATGAGGTACAGTGAAGTGCATTTTGCGCTGGCTCAGAGTCCCTAGAAATGCCTCTCGCCCCAGTGAATCACCTAACAGCTTTGCAGTAATGGAGTGGAAGGGAAACGTGCTATGAGATGCCAAGAGCCAATTTCCAAAGTTGGTGGCACCTAATTTATGAGTGTGGGGTGTGCTTACCCAGGATCTCGCTGAACCATTGGCCATCTGGGCTAACTAGCCCCATGGGCATAAAAGGCATGATTTCTACAGGTGCAACAGGCAGAAGTATGCGCGCACAACTATGCCTGTCTGTTTCCCATTTAGAGATGATATACAGGGTAAAACGTACATCCAAGAGAGCAGGTGTCAGGGAGGGCAGCAAGCTGTGGAATATTTCTGCTGTTCATCACATTGTGTCTGGTTCCTTTGCTTTGCTCTCTGCTCTTGTCCGGAGAGCTGGGAAGAGCCGAGGAGTCAAAAAGGTGGAAATCATGTTGACTGAAGATCAGGCCAGGGATCCATTTGGAAGAGAATTAGCCCAAATTTTTGCTGAGCAGCTTTCAAGACAGGTGTGATGACAAAATTCTGTCCTGGCTGGTTGATAAGCCCGTGGGCCAGTTTACGGCTGCATGTGCTCAGATGGGCTGAGGGTGGAGGAGCAATGCCCAGCCATGTCCATGTCATGCCTTCCTGCCTTCTCTGGAGCCCAGAGACTTTTAAAGTCACAAAAGCTCAAACTCTCTCTGTGGGTCACAGAACCACAGAGCTGGAAAGAACTGAGAGCTTCTTCAGTCCATGGTAGCACTGAGCTCTGCAAGGTAATGCTGCACAGGAAGGTTTCAGGCACGTATTTTACAGCACTTGATAAACCTAATATTAAGGAGATAAGCTCTGGAAGTTAAACTGACTGTCTCCAGAGACCTTTTACAGCTGTGCAGGTTTCTGATATGTTTGAGGTAAGGGCAGAAGTGTGAAGACAGTTACCAAAGAGTCCATATTATTTACAATCAGTGGTTAATCACTTAGGAGACAACTAGCGGATTTTTAAATTGATAATATCTGTTGAACTTGGATATGTTTTCTTTCTTCTAGATCTCAATATTTGGGTTAAATAACTCTTTGAAAAGGTATTGGTTTTTCCTGTTTTGAGCCTCCTTTTTGTGATAAGGAGGGAAAAAAGAAACGTGAGGGAAAATAAACCAGAGAAAGAAAACTGAGAAAAGGAAAGTGAAAAATATCAAAACGGAATGTTTCACATGGATTCTTTATTTTAAAAAATCAGATAAATAAAACTGTGCTCTGAAGAATAAAAATATGTTTTGCAAAGGATCTTGCTGAATAAGAGCAACATTCATGCATGTATGAGTTTGATTTTTCCATTTTTGTGCGCCCTCCTATTTAGCATCACGTGAACATCATAAGAAAAATGGCCTGACAAGTAAAGGATTCAGAAAGGTGACCACAGTGCTTCATTCCTTTCCTTACATCATTGACCCTAGCTCAGTGATAAACTGCAGAGTGGGCATTAAGATGCAATCCAAGGAGCTGTTGGAGTTATATTCATAAGGGAAATAGTTGCCACGACGTTGGTTTTCATCTTCACTCTCTGATTTTGTTGTAGAAGTTGAGAGCAAAGGCCACCGTTCATATTTGCTCCTCACAAGTTGGAGATTAAATATCCCATCGTAGATACAGCAACTGCTGTTCTGACTGTTCATTTTAGTCAAGTTCTTCCACAGTTTAAAGCTAATCCTTGTTCAGAAGCTGTAAAACCTGTGATATGCTCTTTTTCTTTTGAAAATCCAATACTTCTGGTGCTTAAATAAACAAGAGAATAGCTCTTTTGCTAATTTCTGACTTAAGTGGAGGAGTAAACTCCTAGTACTTAATTTTTTTTTTGTCTGTTAAAATAATTGCAATAATTACATGATTAAAACCTGCTAGAAATAAGATAGATTAGCTTAATAGCTGCTGTACTGCATTTGTAGTTGATGAGGCTTATTGTATTAATCAATTGCCTGTAACTCAGATAAATGGCAGAAGTGGGATGGGAAGTAAATGTATCTACATTTCAGCATTTGAAAGGGTCTGGGTGGATGTGCATCGCTGCTGAGGCCAGTCTGGGGGTAGGAAACGGGGCAAAGTACAAGCTGTCATTTATACTAGAAGAAAGTGGAAATAAATAAAACCTGCCACACAGTCTGATTTCAGCAGCTCGTGAAATGTCAAAGTGCAGGTGCAGATAAATAAATGCAATATTTCTTTTTAGATCCTGCATGCAATTTCAAACACCCGCAGAAGTAAAACTGAAGACCTGCAAGCTGAAGAGGTCTTGAAGATCTGTGCATCTGGAAGCAGCACACTGTTGTGAAGTTCACACCTGAAACCTGTGCTGATCCTGCCAGTCTTTGCAGTAGCGTTGTATGGAACAGGTTGGCCAATTCAAAGAGGTTCATGGATTTTCACTGAAATCCACCCAAAATCTTTCTGGGTATTCTGGTATACTCTGTGATGTAAAGTTCTCTTTCAGCCTGCAGAACTGGACTCACAAATGCTAAGAGAGTTTACTCTTGTAGCATTTTTTTAGCACATATTTGAACATGTCTTGTGAATACCACTAAAAAGTCTGCTTTCAGACAAACAGCGGCTCAACATTATAAAGAAATTAAATAGTCTGTGTCATCTACTAAAGGAAATCTCCCACAACTGCTGTGGACCCACCACCTCTGGAGAAGGAACAGGTCAGAAGCTTTTCAGAGAGCCTAGGGAAACAATACCCACATATGTCTCTCTCTGGCGTGAGCAGCCAGAGCTTTTTGGAGCATGTTTGTAGAACACTGAAAGCATTTATCAGTACTTGATCAATAATAAATACTGTTGATAATAAGTGCCAGGATGAAATGAAATCTATCCCACATTTTCAGCGCCAGTTAGGAAGGCAGAAGTATTTATTTTGTGCAAGTGTGGTGGGCTGGAAGAGTAAACCATCCGATGATAAATCCATGCTACCTATACTGTAAGGAATTATGTGCTTCTATTATTTGTGACTGTCATGGTGGGAAGGATCAGATGGGTCAACATTTCCCCCTCTGTTAATTTTTAAATATTTTGTGATATTTTTATGACATTCATTTCTTATGTTAAATATGTTCTTAAACCTCAGAATGGGGCAGAAATCTGTGCCCCAAAGGTGCAGGACTACAACTTCTCATATGACTCTGGGCAAAAGCTGTGCTTTAGCTATGCAAGTCCTCAGAGCTGAACCTGTGAGCATCTGACTTTCATTATCTGCAATAAAAGTGTATGAATTGAAACCAGGAAGGGCCTATTTGTCAGAAACGCTCAGAGCTGTGAAATCACTGAACTATGCAATGACACATTTGTTCCTATTAGGTCCTGAAATGTCAGGCTGGTGTGCGATGCCACCGCGCAGCACACCCTGCGCTCACCCGGCGGTGCCGGAGGCTGGGCCGCAGCACTGCAGATGGGGCAGATCCTGCAACTGCAAAGCTCCCGCCCAACACAGGAGACTCCTGCCTGGCTCAGGGAGAGGAAACTTTGATTAGGAATACCTTGCAAACGGGTCTATTAATTTAGGCAATTTTTCCTTCTTGTCACCATGGAGCTATGGGGAATTGCTGCTGCCTCCTATACAGATGAACCTGAAACGCAGTTTCAGTATGAGAAAAACCTATGAAGTCCAAAGTGTCTCCCTGAGCTGCTTTGTGTTGTCATCAGCTACCCAAGCAAGGTCTGAGCTTGGGGTTTGAGATGGGTGGTGGTACAAGGGTGCTCCCGGAAGGAGTATAGGGCCGAAGTGACTGCCTGGAGTTTTACAGCATTTCAGGGTCCTATCGCTGCCCTGAGGAAGAGGAAGGGTGTTGTTCCCCACAGCTGGAGCAGCACAGATTTCCATACCTCCTCAGTCACAGATGTGGGGTTGTGTGAAGCTCCTCCTGTTTTCCCAGGTGAACCTACCTCGGACTCACAACACAGTGCGAGCACAAGAACATCCGCTCCATTTATTCCCCTAAAATCACCCTCTCAGAAAGGCAGTTGCTTTTCCATCAATCTGCATCTTGGGCAGTTAATAGAAGTAAGAAAGATACAGAAGTAACACTGTTCTGAATAGCAATCAGTATGTTTCTGCTTTGGAAAGGTTTAAATCGTGAGCTGACAGGTTGGGTGGGAAATGGCAGAAGAATCAGGACTGGCAGTTGGTAAGATCAGAGCAGTCAAAACCGGAAAAAAGATGATTCTGGGATAATTAGATCACCGCAAATCTAGGTGAATTCAGCCTCCAGTGTAGCACTTGTATGTAGTTCAGATCTCTTTAGTAGCTTTCTCCAAAGCTTTCATGTCTGTATCAGTGCCCCAGTTTCGCAGAAGTCAGCAGTATCACTGAGACACTGAATGTCAGAGGTAGACAGACCGGTGGAACAGAGATTGATGCCAAACCAGCTAAAACGCACTCAACCAGCAAGTGCTGATTCCAGCTATACCAAGGCAATGATCCCAATGGCCCAGTATGGAAATCTATACTGGTTCAACCAGTATATACTGGGAGAGCGGTGGTGTAGGGATGGAAAACAGCCTCCTGGCCTGAGTGACTGAGGAAAGATTCAGACCAGAGCATCTCTGTGTACCTTTCTGTATCTCTGTGTTACACCACATGGGCAGCTGCTTCTGGCATGCCAAAACGCTGCCAGGGAATCATTTCCAGTGACCTCCTTCTAATGACAAGACAAATGAAAAGACAAAATGAGGAGTGTCTAGGCACTCCTGTGGCTTGGAGGAACCCTCTTTGGAGGCAGCAGGTATCGTGTCTCTACCTAACTGCTTCCTAATGTCATCCTGCCCTGGCACTGAGTCAGAAGCTCTGAAAGCAAAAGGGGCATCTGGAGCGCACATGCTGTTGCTGACTCAGCATTATTAATATTTTTATTTTGTAATTATTCAGTGCTGGCATTCAGCGGCTGCAATCCAGCTTCAGGAAGGCATGCACAGGCAAACAAAGTCCCTGCCTCAGATGATTCACATTTTCACTTTACAACGCTACTACTTCAAGCTGCTGTCATGGATGAAATTGCATACTAGCAAATAGACAGACAGATGGACGTTTTTTCCACCAGCTGCTGCTAAAGTCCTTCTCCTCTTTGAAAAATCATTTATCTTCTTTTGAGGTAGTTCTGCTTTTTTTTTTTTTTTTTTTTTTTTTTTTTTAATTGATCAAATGTCTTTTGAAACTTTGAGTCTGTTTTTCCTCCTTTATCGTGGAAGCAAATAAGACAGATTTATGGCTCCATGTAAAACTTCAGCCTTGTTTATAAATTGCTTGTGATTGATTAAGTAATAAAAATGCTTTTAAGACAGGGAGGTAAATCTCCCAGCTAATTGCTCAGTGCTTTACATTATAACCTTATTACAGTGACTGGGCCGGACAGCTCTGCTATTTCCATCTCACAAGACTCACACTGGAACAACCATCCCCAGTACGCTGCTCTGCCCTGACCGTCAACAGACTGGTAATTAACGGGTCAATAAACAAACCGAGTGATGCATTTGAGGCACAAGAGTGATTTCAAAGGTGATTTCCTAGGTGGAGAAGATTTCTCAGGCAGGAACACTGCCAATCTCCAGCCACGGCCTGGATGAAACGCAACAGAAGCATAGCCCCTCTGCCTCTCTGCTACCTCCTGTCAGCCTCCATCACAGAGCCTTGGGCAAAGAAATCGCCAGCAGTCAGCTGTGTTTGTTAGAAGTAGGTAAAATGAAGAGTAGCTTGGAGAAGCTAGTGTGATTCATATGCAAATTGCCTGCACGGTCTGACTGTTTCTCTGTGATACAGAACAGAGACCCAGTTCACATCCTGGACTTAAAGGACCATGAAAATACATATAATAAATATTTAACAGGAGCTCAGCAATCCTAGATTTACTTTTACCTTCTCAAACCTAAACTGCCAGAGAGAATGTTATTCACAAATTGAATGCTTGGGATGGTTCCTCTAACAAATGTTGGATTGAGAGATAGTTCTGATAGTAATTTTGACATAGTGCAGCAACATGTATATGTCACCCCAGAGCAACCCGTGCACCAGTCCCCTCTGATTTCAGGCTCATGCAGAGTTAGATCAGATCAGTCTCTTTGGTGATATGAGCCAGCAGACTTCTACAGCCCTTGACCACAACAAATCCAAACCAGCTGGCAAATTCAGAATAGGCTTCAGCAAGGTACCAGCCTCTTTCCTGACACTGCACATTCAGGGGCATAAAAGCACTTCCACCCGCTCCTCTTTTTGTTGGTTTTTTTTTTTTTTTTGACAAAGTGGTCAATTAGTATCTCGACTGGATGGCACCTTCCTGGCGTTCATCAGTGTCAGAGACGGGAGGCTGATTGCCGGGGCTGATTGCGGTGTCAATGCAGCTGATTACAGGGCCTTAATTGTGATGGCTAGAAAAAGAGTAAAAAGCCATTGAGCTTTAAGACCCTTGGGGAGGGTGGGCTTTGCTTTTGTGGAGTGTTTGACAGCATCTGGGCCGGCACTTCTCCCTCCATGATGGATGCTCTCTAGGTGCTGGGATGTGCTTGTGTGAAGGTAAGCTCGGATATGTGCCACTGTTTTGAGGTTTTTTTTTTTCTGGGAGGGAAATGGAGGTTGTTTTCTCATAGACTTGATGTTCCCAGCTGGGCCTACCCAAGCAGACCCATCCTGGTACTGCCAGCACCTTCAGCAATCACCCTCACAGTGAGGTGATACTAATGGAGGTGGTTGTGACCGCAAACAGTTGGATGCAGCTGGGCCAGGTGGCCTCACATCTCAGGCTCCTGTCTCAACAGGTACCTCAAAGTAGCACTTAGGATTTTGCACACCTGCATGATAAAAGATGAACCGGTGGTAAATGAGCCTTCTTTATCACTAAAATCAAAGTAGTGCTCTGATGCACAAAATCTACCAGCAGGCAGCTCTTCCTTTCATGTGCTTACAAACTTCTTGGTGTGGCATGGCAAGATGATTCCCCAGTGTTGAAGCTAGTATCTTGGGGGAAAGAGCTTTGGAGACCTCTAGCCTTAAATATGCTCTTTTATACACCATGTAGCTATTTTACATATTAATTTCCTTAATTGTATACATTATCATACCCCATGTTCAGCTGTTAGAGCATTTACTCATTTATATTTGTACTGTGTTTGCATTAACCCCACTGTCACGGCTTCATTATTATTATAGCCAGTGCTTGCAGGTGTCTTATCAAAATGCCCAGAGCCAAAACCATCTGGGATCTAGTTTACCTGCATTCCAGTCTAATGAGCAATCATATCCTTATAGTCTGCTCCCCAGTTAATGTAAGGTCAAACTCAAGCTTTCAATTAATGCAAAGCTACGTTACTCGATCTAGCTGAAAATCAAACAAAAGTAATTGTAGCTATTACTAATTTACTGATGCTAGACAGCAAAACTCTTAATGAATAAGGCTTCTGAGGGTCTAGGATCTTTTCAGCATGCACTGCTGTACTGCTGAAAAACCTTCATATCATCGACAAAACCCAATGCAGTTTGACCTAAGAAAGCACCCAGAGATTGAGTGCAAAATGCACTAATACCTTCCTGCGCCTGGCCTTACCCACACCTCTTTGCTACCTGCACAGACCTCAAAGAGCTTTCATTGTCCTTGCTGGGCATTTTGTGCTTCTCTGAATCTTAATTGTATAATAACAGAGCTAATCAGTTCCAGATGTAATAAGTAACAGGGGAGTGTTTCGTTTTCTTAGCCCCCACCTTACACATGCTGCTTTATACAATTAAGCAGCCCTTTTGCATCCCTGTGGAATGAATACATGACTATATCTCAGTCAAAGAACTTGGACTGAGACAGCTGCCTTCTTACTTTCTTGTGCACTTCGAGAAGATTGATAAGAATTCGTTCTGACAGGGCAAAACCATAATATTTTATTTTGGTGGCAGCATGTACATAAAATAAAAGTATATTTTTTTTAATAAAAATCAATGATGACTTAAAATAAACAATAAACGTTGCAACATTAATAAAAGATGCTACACATAAAATTAGACTTAAATGTGCAGTTTGCCCAGCTATTTACAATCCACATTTCAGACCTTATCATGCTTCCAGCAGAGAGTGAAATGGCCTAGACCAGCTGTCAGATGAAATAAAATAAATATGGTCTTGGTGCAAATAAAACAAGCAACATCTTCACTGGTTCCTTGTAGATCACGTTCTCCAAACCTTGGGTGTTGTTTCAGCGCTCTCCTCCAGCATCTCTCTGGCTGACCCTCTCCTCATGGGCCATGTGGTGCCTGTAATGGGCTGCAGTTCCCACATGAGTCCAAAGCCAACAAAACGCTGATTTTATGGATCTCACAGGCCTTACTGCTGTTTATGTATCTCAGCATGGTTTGCCCCTTTCTCAGCAGCATGATATTTTTGATTCTCATTCAGCTTAACGGTAACTCTAGATCCCCTTTTATAGTTATTTAACCAGTGGTCTCCATTCTGTGTTTATTTTGTTGACCTTCCCTGCTCTCATCTCTTCTGTGCTGGATTTTAAGCCTGTCCTCCAGTGCGTTTTTAGTTGCTCTGAGCAGAGAGTTGTGAACAAATTTAATAAGTTTATTTTCTATTTTATCATTCTGGTTATTAATGAAAATATTGAGCAGAACTAAGAGGCACCACATAAATTCTCCATGAGACATACCCTGCTAGTCTAACAATGAACCATTTATTACTCTGGATATGGCTTTTCAAACAGCTCTTCACACAAAATATGAGTATGTTTCCTTCGTTTATCATGAGCTACCACAGTTAAAACCTTAGAAAGCCAAAATACAGCATAGCTACTGTATTTCCTTAGGCACATAGTTTCTTACCCTGAGACATGGTAGAATAGCTTACTATGATTTTCTTAACGTATACACATAGTCCTTGTTTGATAATACCCCAACAGCACAAGAAAACCACAGAATGGATCTCCATGCAAGACGGAAGGCAATTGCCTTGCACAGAGATGTGTGGATGAGCTCTAGAGAGAGGGGCTGGCTGAGGGATGGGGAGAAATAAGTAAAGAAAGGATGAGCAAACCTCTCTCTGAGTCATATCTAGAGATCGTAGTAGTATTTTTGTGCTGATACCATGGTAACTCTAAGCACACACAAATACAGTGTCTGTTCTGTTCAGTGCTATGTACCTGCCTTCCCCAATGAAGCAGATGTGGCACAGAAGGGCCGTGTGTGACGCACCAGGTCAGACTGAACAACCATCGCGATCCCCTCCAGCGGCAACTCTGCCAGCTGCGGTGAGCTGCAGCTTCTGGAGAGAGAGATCCCCCACTACCGCTCTGGTAGTTGCCCTTTGTGCACTCTAAATAATTTAATTCCATCCTTGATCATTTATACACTTAGATACACAGTGACTTTTATCACAGACCCTGCTTGTCATTAGTTACCCACAGGGGCTATTTTTAGCAATGTTCGTCTTTCCTCAAAAGTCACTGCCTTGAGTTCCCTAATCATTCCAGTTGCTCTTCCCTGAACTCTCCAAGCTGTTGGCAGGAGGTACCCCACAGCCTTTTATTTTTTGAAGATCCCCTTTGTGTTTCCATTCCAATTGGAATGAGAGAGCATGGAGATGCTGGGTGGTGCGAGTCACGGAAAACGCAGAGGTAGGGCTGTGGGCTGCATCCCAACCTTGACAAGTTTGGGGTGGGGGGGGGTTGAAGATGCTGAGCAGGAAGAGTTGTGCTATTTCAAGCATTTGCAACAAAACCTGAAGTTGTAATAATTCACCTATTTCAGATCAGTGTTCAGAACTGAAAACTGAGCACTGTGGATCATTTTTAACAAAAGGGGTCACTGAGTTCTTGAGACTTGGATGCGGCTGGGTAAGGTCTGCACAAGGACCACTAAGTCTGTCTGCAAGTAGATGCAGATTCCCAGTTAAACCTGACATCTTAGCAGCCTGTGCTGCAAATTCAAATACCAGGTTAGACCTCAGAGGAACTGAATACTGCTGCCCAAACTCAGAACACCTTTCACATCTTGCATACACAGGGCAGAAAGCAGTGCCCCTCCCCACCCCTGCCCTCACTTCATTAGATTAGGATCTATTTAAACAAAGAAAACTTGTCACATATTTTTATGTTCCTTTTTTCCAAAAGCAGCTGGAGGCTGGAAAACTGTCCTTCTTGTATTGTTACCATGGAGAGAAAAAAGCCCATGAACATTGTTATTTAGGCTTTTCGTGTCATCCATCAGTCAGAAGCACAGAGGAAGCTGTATGAACGGCCCTGACCTGAAACATGGAGTGAACAGGCAGCACAGCAAAGCTGGGATATCCATCACCCTGTGCTAGCGCTCAGGGTCAGCTCACTTGCTGAAGAATAACACAATTTACAAGATCTAAATGCTCCTGCTTAGCTCAAATCAAACCGAATTGGAAGGAAGAATCTGAATCTAAGCAATGAGTCATTTTGGGAGAGTCTGCGTCTGGTCCAGAAACGGGTCAAAGCGCTGCAATTTGGCCTGTCTCTCAAAAGCATGCAGTGTTACTTGTTTAGCATCTTGCTCTTCCATTGCTTTATATCCCAAGACAATTCCACTTTGAACTAGAAATAAAGGCTGATGTCATTGGTGCCCAATATCTCTAAAACTGACACAGCCAGGAGTTAATCTCCACTTGCATAATTTCACTGATTCCAGCAGGATTTAGAGCTCCCAGTCCCTGTGCTAAGGAAAATAAAGCCAGTGCAGTCTGACTCTTCTTTATTATCCCTCTTAAAGTTTATGTCTTCAAATATGGTCTGGTTATGAGTTAACAATACTGAAAAGATCAATACCAGAGTCTGACTAGGGGAGCTCAAAACATGTTCATAAAAGTTAAATTAGAATCATAAAATGATTATGGGCTCTAGTTCTGTGGTTTTTGTTGTTTTGGGTTTTTTTGTTTTTTTTTTCTCTCTTCCTTGTCTGTGCTGCCTGGTTTGGGTGGCAGTTTGCTGGCCAGTGGGGAGGCGACTCACATCTGTCCTCCCCTCCTCTGCCTCCTCTGTATCTTCACTCAAGACACAAAGGGCTGGAGCAGGGCTGCTGGAGACCTCTCCAGAGCATTTCAGTGGGCTTCAGGTCATGTTTAAACATGGCTCATTTATCATTCTTTTTCTGAAGCGGGACTTCAGCAGGTGCCTCTCAGAAGATTGTCCAAAAATCCCAGGAAAGAGTGAGAAACACAAAATATGTTCTCCATCATTGTAGCAAGGAAATTGCAGGCACCTTTTATGCCTTTGCTGGATGCTCCAGGCCAGGACAATTTCTACCCTCTTTCCCAGCCTCTGCAACACTATATCCTTTTATTGGTTTGTTCTCTTCCCCTCTTCCCTTGAACCATCTCAGCTTCAGTAAGGGTAGAACACAAAACTGAGGTTAAATATATCAAGTGCCCTTTTTGTACATCTGTGCTGATGTTTCTGTGAATGACCGTACTGTAAGACATGCAGATGAATCTGCTCCTAACTTATTGTTAGGACTCATGCTAATATGTCCTGTATCTGCCTTGCCTACTTCTATGCTTTTTGTTACTTGATGTATTTTTAACATACTCATCCTTGCCACGTCCAGTGAATGCAGACGCAATACTACCCCAGTTTATCTGATGGCAGAAAGTGGCAGAGGGCAAAAAGTGACCCCATGGAGACCAGCTGGGACCTCTGAGGTGTGGCACTGGGTGGAGGTGCTTCTCAACATCAGAGCACCTTTCTCCATGCAATGATGAACTTCTAATGATTTCAGTGACAGCTGTGCTTTGCTGCGGTGCCCATGTGCACGTGAATGTGTGCGAGCTTGTGCACGTGGGTGTATCATGTGAAATATCAAAATGCTCTTGAGAACTACCTGAAGTAACCTTGCTCTCCCTTCTAACAAAAAATCACTGCTCAGTGATTTACATTCCTTTGTGATCTGATGCAGTGATTAGAAAAGTATCTTCATTGTAGTTTTTCCCTTTAACGTAGCAACCAATGACCCCTGTGCTGGATCTGAGAGGGAAATGTCAGTTCTTCATGTGGAAATGAGTCAGCTGATCACAGGTAAACATCGGGGGAGCAGTGAGCATGACAGAGACCTGCACGGAGGGAACACGAAATGGGCTTTAATCTGATCACAAACCTGGCTTGTAGGGAGGAGAGCTGCAGGCTGCCAAGTGCCCTAGATGACAGAGACAAGTCCCCAATTATGAATGTGCAGACTCAGAAGGATGAAAGGAAGGAGCTGGCAGGTGATGACATTGTGCTATTTCACTGTTGCTTTGTCACTGAAGCCAGCCCTGGCACTCTCTGTCAGCCCTGTTTCTCCCCGCTGCCAGCCCTCTGCCTTTGCATCACTCCTTCTCCCAGACGTCGAGGGGAACAGCCAGTCTGCTCTTTCATTTTTTTTCAGCAGTTCCCCTGTAATGTTCTAGGACCAATGAGAGACAAGCTTCAGTTAGCTCATCCCGCACAACCTGCCAACAGCAACTCAGAAAGGGCTTGCTGGTTCCTGTTGGCCAGAGGGCAGATTTGCCCAACTTCCAGCACCCTCAGGGCTGCAGCAGAGCTGGTGGGGCAGTTCCTGCCTCCTGCCCTGCTCCCCTCCATCTGAGCCCCAGTGTAAACTCTGCAGCCCGTGGAGCAGGAGGTGCCAAGGCATGAACTGGGGAGATCAGGTTTGTGTAACTCCAGAAATCCCCTTTCCAAAGTGCCCAGCTGCTGGGAGGTGGTATCGCTTCTGGTAGCTGTGATGCCCTCAAGAACAAGGCTGGGGAAAGAGGGAGGAGGAGGGAGCTGAAAAAGGATATAGCAGGAAGGCAGGGAATAGCATAGATGTCCAAGGTCAGTTCTGGGACAGGAGGATGCAGTCACTCATACTAGGTAGGTGGTTTGGGATGCTTGGTGGTGGGGAGTCAAGGGACCAGATTCCTGGGTCACTGACTGGAGGAAGAGAAGCTGCCTTGCAGGAGATGGGAGAAAGGAGAATCCCAGGTCGTTTGGAGGGGCAGGATCGCCACTGCTGCTCTTGGGCATGGGAACACACCCGGAGCTGTCTGAGGAGGAGATTTTCAGGTTTCTCTTAAGAGAGGATAATAGGTCTGCCTTTGGGGAGAGAAGCACATTCAGGGGATAAAGTGTGCAACGTACGGCACTCAGGTACCAAGGAGCAGAGTTTTACGCTACTGTCCCCTGAGCAGACTCCATCTGGGCTACTGCTCTCCACAATACCTGTTGTTCAGCAATTCTCCTGTTCCCAGATAAAATGAAACGAGGCAGCTCCTAATTCAAAGGCTCTGTTTGGAGCAAAACCTGTTAGGAGGCATCTACAGAGCTCACCCTGCTGCTGCCACACACAGGGATATGGGGAGGTTGGCTCTGGCTTTGAAAAGTGCCTGTGCAGCACTGGCACAGTATGTGGTTACCTGCAATCTGGCAGGCCAAGCCAACTAACGATGATTAGTCTTGCAACCAGACTGCTGCTGCAAGAATTTTTGATCCAGGGTCATCCCCCCTAGTGCCATTCTAGCAGTGGGGAAGGGAGCGGCCATGAAGCTTTATGCGGCCGCAGTTTCTCTGGCCAAGCTCTGTGCAGTGGCTCTCCAGCCTTGCTATCTCAGGCTCTGATGGGGAAAATTGCATTTCTCTTCTCTGACCTTCGGTTCAGATTCTTTTCCCTGCACTGAGTTTATTGCAGATCAATGATTTTAAAGTGTGGATATAAACACAAATATTACAGCTGGACAGTTGGTAATAGAGGCTGTTTATTACAGCAGCATTCCTCAATAATATACAATTATGTTTACACTTATATGGCTCCTTTCAGCTGAGGAGCTCAAAGTTGCAAAGCCTCACAAGCCCTTGTGATGTGAGTCTAATGTTATTGATGAAGACAAGAGAGCTCAAAGAGATTGAATGTAACAGCGCAAGAACAGCTTCTACGGCTCTGCTAGCTCAGACTGAGTCTGTCTAGCCTGGCGTTATTTCTCCTGCATGCACACCAGTAAGAAAACCTTATTTGACGCTCCAAGTACTCTTTTCTTCAAACCTCTGGCCAATCTGTGGCTCTAAGTTTTTCTAAACTGTAGCTAGTTTTTACTATGTTAATAAATTTGAATAGGATCTATGGATCTGTTCAAGGATCCATTAAGATCCAATGGGGTCCACGGGGACAGGGAACAACTTAGCATCAAGAAGTTTGTGAGGTATTGCTCAGTCAAGCCACGTGGAGAAGAAAAGAAAGCAGAAGTTCTTCCATTTCACCATCATACAATACACTTACCTTTAGGCGAAAGACATCGGGGTACCAGCATTGCTACCTGATTTTCTCTAGTGCTGCCAGGCTCCCAAGGAACTCAGTGGTGATGTTGAAAATCAGACCTCTACCTGCAGATTGATCTATACTTTTCCTTATGAAAAGAAATCTGCAACCCCCAGGCATATATAGGAAGATATTTAAAATGAAAAATGATGAAAGCAGATTTCCAGCAAGTACAGAAGAGATGTAAAATCCTTTTGAAACAGCACACTCTGTTCCCAGCCCTGCCCTTTACTTGCATTCTCAGCCAGTGTTGCTGGAGAGGGTTGGGTAAATGAAGGTCACTGCGGGTACCTGCAAATGTGTCTGGAGGGTTGCTTCTAAATGAAATGCTACTTTTCTCATTTCTTTCTGGACTATGGCCGAAGAGATCCGAAGATTGCAAAAGCCTGGGAAGGCAGCCCAGCATTGCCTTGAAGCATGACCTGAAAAATATTTGAAAGTTTCAATATTCTTTTTGTTGTGATTATTTTGTAACCAGCAATTACCAAGAACTACACAGTTCTTTGAAACTCAATTCACTGGTGCAAAGAGAAGAGTGATTGAAAAAAAAATCCAAAGACCAGATGGTTTGGGGATTTAAGAGAGTCTAATAATTCGTATCTCTGTCATGAGGTCAAATCCACTTTTCTCCTTGGAAATCATTAGCAACTGTTGGAGTTGGTTCTTAGGGAAACCACGACTGCCTTAGGACACCTCATGCTGGTCCTTATGTGGGGCTATCTCTGCCACAAGAACACCTCCACCCACTGCAGGGTACCACCATCCCTTCCCCACCTTTTCCACAAGTTTTTGTGTGTTGTTTGCCTTGTGCTGATTTCCCACTGTGTATAGGCTTTTGTTCCTGAGGTGCTGGATGAGGGGACAGGGATGCTGGAGAAGCCATTGAGAGAAGAGACAACCACCACTGTATTTCTGTCTTTTTAAAAAATAATAAGGGTCTTGCCTCTAAGTCTTGCTGGGGCCAAAGTTTGCCTGAAATTGGGCCACCCCTTCAGCTATCAGTTTTATTGGAGAAACTAGGGTCTGAGTATGCTTTGAGGTTGTCTCCTGTGCCAGAGCACAAGTTTCACCAGTACAGGAGAACCTCGCCCTGTTCACATTTCCTGTGGGAATAACAGAGCAATTGTCAGGCACACAAGGCTTGTCGGTCCGGCCCATTTTAGCAAAGCTGAATTTGTTTTGCGATGTGAATAAATTAAGACAGAACTGAAAAAAATGCCTGGATGAGGATTAATTAATCATTTGGAGAGTCCCATCAGCTCTCAGGGCTCCATCGCAGGGCTCCCGGAGCATCGTCGGTATGTTCTGAAAGGCAGCCAATGAGCAGGATCTGATTCACTGCCTGAATTAATCTATATGAATGGCTGTGGGATCCATTTGAAAGCAGCATTGAGAATTGGCCTATAAAAAGGCAGCCCAATTTTTTGTGGAAGCTACTTTGGGAAATGAATGAGGACTTTACAATCTCCTTTAGCCATAAAAAACCATACACATCTCACACTGCTGCTTGCCTATTTTAATTAAACCAATAATTAAATTTTAATGAAACGAAGGTTTTACTGAAGAAGAGGCAGCAGTGATTGAAGAGTTTTAAACGGAGGAGGGTTGAAGTGGATGTATCAGGCCACTGGGCTCCCCCTCCACTAACAAATTTTGGAGGAAACACATGGAGAACTGGATTCATGTAATAAGCTGAACAAGAAACACTTATGATAATGAAGTTGAGAGGCAGCTTGATTCATATGGCTCTGCCTGGCTGCATATTTGTTTCCCCACTTCTCCCAGGATAAATCTGTATTCACAAGGTCTTAACTTCTACCTGAGAGGCCAAGTTGTTATAGATGCCAGCATAGTCCCACCAGCAACCTCAGGGCCAGGTCCTGGAATAATCCACACTTGGCTCCATGTTGCAGTAAGAAGGTGGAGATATGAACCTCTGCGGCCACTCTTAAATGAAGCTGGCCCGTGAGGCAAGTTTTCATTAGAACTAAGTCAAAAACATCATGGTCTCTCACTGAGCCTATCTCCAGAACAAGCCAGATTCACAATACAAGATTGCTGGAACAAAAAAAAACCTCGCCAAATGCTACCCAAAGGACAAAAGGGTGCAGATGTTCAGATGAAGAGTCAGGGATCAGTAATAAGGGCTGCCTGCTTGAACTGCTGACAAATGTGCACCTGACCACAGTCTCTTTGACTTCAGGGAGAAAAATTCAACAGCTGAATAAATGACAAGTTTTTTTTTCATTCCATCCCAGCTATCACAGCTTTGAGTTTTCCCGTTCCTCCCCCTGCCTCTGCCACTGATGCTGTGCATGTCCCTGAGAGACGACCCCTCGACTTCCCGGAGTGTAAGCTGGAAAAAAAAATTGATTGCCCAACTCCCCGAGAGGGAGTTGTGAGACTTGATGGATTAGTATTTACTGCATTCTGCACATTGATGAGCACACTGGGGAACGCACCAGGCACATCCAGAGCTAAAAGGATGAGCTGCCATGGCTTGAACAAGAGGCCTGGTCTGGGGATTGTCAGCAATTATGTCATGTTCATAAAAACCGCCTTAGGTCTATGCAGGAAGGGCCTGTAACTCACCTGCGTTGGTAGGTCATCGTGAGCATTGCTGACTTATTCAGAGATTATATGAAAATGGCCTTGAATGATTATTCTTCTTTAGTTTGATTTCCTTTGGACACATGGTTGATACAATCCTGACCTTTCTGAGTTTGTCCCTCCCACTCTAACAACTTATGAACTCATTGGCCTACTTCAAAATGAGTTTTACAGAGAAGCAGAAATCCCAAATATAATGTAGTTCATGGGATTTTAGTAAAAACAAGCGGCTGGGTACAAGTGAGACACACGCTATGTGCCACTGATGAGGAAAAGGCTTTTCTAGTAGACTCTGGAGGCTCTGTGGGCCAGGAAAGTGTGAAAAAGATTGCCCCAACCACTTCAGTTGGAGAGCTTGTGCTTTCAGACGCAGCTGATCAACTGTGAAACTGCATGCAGTAGGAAGCCAAGCTTCAGTAACTCTATTGCTTCCAGAAATAGGGTTTGCACTTTGACAAAAGGGCTTTTCTGAAATTGTATCAAGCCATCTTCTTTAGCAGGTCTGCAGGGGTTCCTCCGGGGAGGCAGAAGAGTTCAGAGTAGGGAAAAAGCCCCCGTGACGGGGAGAGGAGGCAGGGCCTGGAATCACAGATAGGATCTATGCGCATAATACGGCATGCCAGCAGCTAGTATTTCTATCAGGTTCATGGATGTGGGAAATTGGGCCAGGTCCTTTGAATTACATTCTTCCCAGAGTGTTTGCAAGAAGTCACTTTTCTGCACAACGAAAGAGTTGAGAGGTGGAATGTGTTTCTGAGTACTACATAGCAGAGGGAAGTCAGAAGGACCTATCCTCCTAAGGGGTCCTCTTGAACTGCTTCCAAAGCCAAGTTTGCAGGAACCCTGCCTGCTTTCAATCAGTCAAAGCAAAATGGAGACAAATGCTGTCCTTCAGTTTTACAGCCTCTCAGTCTCAGATTATTTCCTTCCCTGCAGTGCGAATTTCCCTGCATTTCACATTTTGTTGCGCTCCTATTTGCAGGAGAACCATTCATCATTCAAGATGGGGAGGATTTTAATGATGCAGGATTGTAAATAACAGGTCATCCTCAGTTCCAACTGTGTTTCTCATGCAGCCCTCAGTGATGACAGCCTGCTTTCCACAGCCTCTGTAGTGCTGCTGTATTTACAAGGTTACAAACTATTTTTCAGATTCAGTCTTAGCCAAATTTCAGTGTATGTACTGAGGCTCCTCCAGACTTGGACCATTCAACTCCAGCTTTAGAGAAAGCCAGGTCTGATGGGCCCAGAGGAAACAGGAGAGGAGTTCTCGCACCATCAGTTTTTGGGTTTTTTTTGTTATTGCTACCTCATGAGACAGGGATAAAGGAGGAATTTTCCTGGGAGTCTATCTGTTTGCACCCGGTCACATTAGACTCAGAGAGCAGTCACTCCAATGGCTTCTGAAGCACTGGGGTCGGTGGATAGAGAAAGTCATTCAGTATTGATCATTAAAACAATTAATAAAGTTCAGTAGCTTGCTGTTGCTGGAAACATTGATTACATGGGATAAATTTCTTGCAAACTTATAAGGGGTCACAGCATTTGTTACTACTGTGAAGGTCAGGTTTAGAAATCTAGTGGTCTAAAATGCTTTCTTATTTCCTTAGGTGCTTCCTCTCTTGAAATCCCTTGAAGATGCCCTTCAGCCATTGCCATAGCCAAGCTAGTTTGCACCGCACTAAAATGAGCTAACAGTGTAGTGTTACCAGCCTTCAGTGATCTGTGGTTTTTGCTTTTTCATGGGTGGCCTTGCTAGTCCAGTTCAGCCCTGGATTGTACTGGAAGATGACTGATATTTTCATTTTTGAATCCTGTGCCAATCAAAGCAAAATAAGGGGAAGAAGGTTGGACTGTAAACCCAGATAGGTTTCTGCAAAAACTGTGGTGGGGAATCCCTTTTGGGGTTCATTCTCTAGGTCCTGATATAGTATCACCTATAACAGCCCAACTTTCTATGTTCTCCTCCACTTGCTGGCCTCGTCAAAATGCTTAACCCACCAGATTGCTCATTTGGGTTGAGTTCTCTGCTTTTTCCTTGTTTCTTACCCTTTCAGAGCCACCTCTTTTTCTGGCACCTTTGCATACAAATATTGTTCTGTGTATCACAAACACTAAACATGAGATAAACAGAAAAAGACAGATACAACACAATTTGTTCTGCTAATGGGAAAGTTTTGTGTACTGCTGCATCTGGCTGGCATGAAGTCCATTTCCTTAAACATTCGAACGACCAGATCCTCCCTTGTCTTGTACTTACTTAGGTCTGTGCTCACACTTGTGCAATGTGGGTGCCATGTACTATTAAATTAGAATAAAGACATTTTAAGCAGACAAAATTGATGAAATAAGTGACAAAGAAAAGGAGAATCAGTCTGCCAGGGTAGGAAAAAGAATGGTTTCCTTTTATAAGCAATCAAAAAGCTTGATATAGTTGTGTCTGTGGGAAAATGAGGAGGATGTTTTGTCCAGCAAAAACATTCACTGAGCTGTAAGCGTCAGAATAAGGGGCCTTTGCTTTGTGCTGCTGCCTGGGGACCTGACAAAGGGGATTAAAGCACCAACGCGGCTGATTTAACTATTTCACAATCATTTCATCCTCCCCCCCTGCTTCTTCGGTACATGCCTACTGTTGTCCTTCAACACAAGAGTAGCATTATGGGCTATTTGGCCGGAGGTGGGAGAGTCAGCCCCACACCGCATGTACTCTGTCAATAGCCAGAAGACTCGGCAGCCCAGCGAGGGACTTCACCCGCCTGCGTCTCACAGATTCACTGGCATAGCAGGTGCCTCCTCGATCAGTGGACCGGGAGCAATCAGTAGCACAGCAGGTAGATCTGACTGGAACGTACTTGTGACATTCAGTAGGAGAGCAAGTATTGTCTACCTGCTGTAGCTGAGGCATTGAACAACATAGCAAGGGGCTCTGTCGGGACAAAGCGGGAACACTTGACAGCAGTCAAGTGGTTAAATACATCTTTGTCAGGATAAGTTGTGTAAGTGCGTTTAATACACGACTGGCTTTTCATAAACTACATTTAAATAAGAGCCCAACAAAGTATATTTCAGAATATTTGATAATCTGTCAAGGTGTAGGAAAATACATTCTACTTGACAAATGAATTTTTTTTTTTATTCTTCAATGAAGGAAAAAACAGCATGGCACGAAGCCAGCACGCTTCTGTTCCTGGTTTATGAAACAGTTCATGGCTGAATTAAGCAACAGCTTGAAAGTTTGATTTGCCAAAATATTGTCCATTGTAATTACAAAAGAGATCCAAAGTGTGTGGAGGCCACGTGAATACTATTTGAGCCTAGCTGCAAATGCAGGATGTGTTTTCAAGCCTGGGTTAATATGTTATTGCAGTGGATCTCTTTATTTAATTCTATTAATGCCCTTATAAATGGTGTTGGTTTTTGGGACCTGGAGACAGAGAAGTAGGAGCACGTATGGGAGCATGCGTCTCAGCGCTAGTTAGAAAGAGCAGTGATGCAAGAAAATATCCTGTATCGCATACTGACGCTGCATACCACATATCCACAGTGGCCTCCGAAACACCAGCCCTGTGGTCTTGTATATCCTACAACCTTGGCCACCACGCTGCTGTAAAAATGATCTGCAGTTTGTCCCCTGGCCGAGGATCCCCGGGCTGTACCGCCGTGCCGCAACACAACGAAAGACTGGATGGATAGGGATGCGTCCAGGGAAACTAAGCTCAGATTAAGCCAGCCTGTTCCCCTCTCTGCCCTAAGCACCCTGCACAGTACCAGCCTCATATTAAACCAGTGTAACACCAGCAGTTTCCAGCGGTCTGTTTCTGACCCAGAAGATATTAACGTCCCATCCAGGGGCTGCAGGAGCCTTGGGTCACTTTCAGCAGCATCTGACAAACAATTTCAGTGCCATTACTTGCTGTGTTTTCACTTCCATTTTAACCCTTTCACTGCTGTAGAGAAGTAAATTATTTCTTGGGGGGGACGATGTTATTCAGAGGGGTAAACCTCTACATAGTCAGTCACAAATGGAAAATCGTCTCTTTCCCATATTCATATATATTAACTTTGTTTTGGCAATCACTTATGATAATCATTGTGTTTGAATGAAAAATAATAAAAATGAAGGGGGTTTTAGAGAAAAGAGAATCCAAATAGAAAAAGCAATATTCCCTATTAAAATATATACGTTCCTTGGCAACATTTAATTTTGACAGGGGAACTCATTCCTCTATTTAATGTAAATGAAACATGGACAGTTAACTGGGTATTTTACACAGTGATATTTCAATTGCATTTCATAAAACTCAGGCTGGCTTTGGAATGAATAATTTATCCAATTAAACTCCCCCAATTTTTAATAGAACTTGGCTGTCCTCTTATCTATCTCACTGGTTTAAAAATGGAAATAATCCTATTAGAAAGCAGGTGTGCAATCTGAGTGCAAAACTCATGATAATTTTTTGAGAATCAGAAGGAAAATACCCTCAAGTTAAATACAGGTTTCCAAGTCAATTTTTGTTATTTAGAACTGACCTGGTTCTGGCTAGGACAGAGTTGATTTTCACCTGAGCTGGGAGAGGAGCTGGAGCTGGTGGCACCTGTGGCTGAGGGACACAGCTGGGATAGGTTACCAATTAGCCAACACTGGGATAGTTTCCCCAAATTGGCCCAACGGCTGTTCTACACCATGTGATGTCATGTTCAGTATATAAAGTGGGGATGGGGCTGAGGGGCAGGTTTTGCTGCCCAGGAGGGAACTGGGCATCAGGATCTGCTGTGAGCTGTTGTACTGTAAGTTACTTGTTTAAGTGTATTCTGTTATTGTTTTTGTTTTCCATCTCTGTTTTCTTTTCCTGTGTTGTCCTCTTAAACTGTTTTTATCCCAGCCCATGAGTTTTGCCTCTTTTCTTTTCCAGTTCTCTTCCCCAGCCCGCGGGGGGGGCAACGAGGCAGGGAATGAGTGAGTGACTGCATGGTATTTTAGTTAAACCATGACAGGACTCCATTTAATGTTAGTGTCCACAAATGGAATGAGTTTTGCAATTCATTGGTGTAGACTCTAGATAGGAAATGTGAGACTTGGCTGTGGCTGGTCACTTTATTCAGGTGATATTGATTCTGGTGCTACATATGCTGTGTTTGACTCTTCTTTGGGCTAATTTTGCTTTAGCCTGTAAATTACTTTCAAATGCAATTCAATGGAGGTTCAGATGGGTAAGAACAGGATTCACTCTGTTTTAGAGGTGACAGGATTAGTGGAAATGTGAAAATAACACAGAAAATATTTATTTAAATATGATAAGTTCTTGTATGGGCTTCCCACTTTTAATTTACAAATTAATGATATTATGGTTGCTATGTACCTGACAGAGGACTTCTGTCTTCCTCTCATCACTTTGTTCACAAGGAAAACTTCCAGATCATCTCATCCAGGGAGATTTTCAACCTTATGTCATTCTAATGCAATGCTGTAGCTGAAAATAGTTTGTTGGTTTTTTTTTTTTTTTTCTATGTAACGCTTCTGGATGAAGGCTTGCAAATTTTATAGCTTTACAATATTTCCACAAGGAAAACTTTAAAATTTCACAGGTAGGGAAAATATAGGTTTAGATACAGCAGCAAGTTTCTGTGCTTAGTATATTACTTCGTGTCAGCTAATCCATAGTAACGGTTTCTGCATATGCTCATAAAACGTACAATAACTGGACCGAGTGCTCTTTTAATGCAGGTAAAATGATTCTGAATTATCTTCTCTTTTGCTATGGGTTAAAAGTATATACACATATTTACTGGAGATCAGACAGCATCTCTAACTTGTTTGTGTGTCTGAGCCCTAGAGCACAAGAAAAAAAAAAAACAAACTACTGCTCTGAGCTTGTGCAGCCCCTGCAGAGAGCCCAGAGGTCCTGCCCTTGTGCTTCTAATCCCCTCCGTCCTCCCTGCAAGAACATTAACTCTGGCACTAGTAGGAAGCTACAGTCATGAGTTTAATTTTCATTTTGTTTAAGGATCACATTCCCCTAATGGCACAGGAAGAAAAACAGTGCCATCAATATAAACTCTAACAAGCTAATCTTCAAACTGGGTTGGCACTGTAATATGAATGGAAAGGGAGAATCTATATGCTTTATTTCTGGCATTTATCTTTGTGTAGGTTTCCTATTTTGTTCAGCCTCGGTGTGTTGAGGTAGGGGACCTTCTATTCTTCAAAACTAACAACAAAATTGGAAATTCAAAAAAATGTGGAAGTAATGGCTATGGAATGGTGAATAATTAGAGGCCCCCGAGATTTATAGCTGAGAATTTGGTTTCAGAGGAGTTTTGCTGTACATCTTAAATTTATGTAAACATCACTGTCACTTCTGGGGTCTTTCGTTAGCATTTCTATTTATTAACCACTCTTCTCATTGCATCTTGTTTTCAAATCAAATGCAAGTTCCACAGATTTCTATTATATGATGCTTTCTTGTAGTCTCTGGGCACAACCAAGCTAACTCTGCTAAAATTTTAAAGAACATAGAGTTTTTTTTTTCAATTCCCCAAGCTTTGCTGTTGATGCTCCCTGCCTCTTGGGTTGACATATTTACAGTGAAATTTTTGCAATTATTTCTAAAGTTTCTTCACACAGAGAGGAAGAAACGGATCACTGGGCTGTGGGAAGGGCTTAGGGAAGCTGGGAACCTGTAACAGAGGCTGATTTTGTGTTCTGGGTAGGGTAGAAAGCTAATTACTCATGTAGCGTTTTACGATGCAACAGGGAAGGGGGATCACCATGTGATATTCATGAATCTGTTCTAGTGGGAGAGCTGGGGGATCTGGCTGTGGCCATTGCCTACTTACATCCATCAGCTCTCACTGCCTTCTGAAAATCCACACGGCAGGAATTAATAGTTCCACGCAGCTCTAGTGACAAGTACAATTGTCACAAGAAAGAGAACAAAGTGACATTGTGGAAGAGCTCCTTTAAACAGCTTCTAATTATCTCTGAAGTTATTTTCTGTCAGTGTACTAATTTGTGAAAGATGTAGTGTGCTGGCACTGCTCACAAAACCCATTACCCACCTTCCTCCTACCCAGCCCGTTTGAGGACACCGCCTACATTCCCATGGTTTTCTACTCTCCTTACATATGGTCCATTATTAGATTTTATTGAGTACTGCTGATTGTGAAAGAAACTGCAAAGCCTTGCTGCAAAGCAATGCATCAAGTGTGTTAACTCTTGAAGATTTTAAGATTGCTATTGGATGTTTCCATTGCTTTTCTGAGGAATCTTTTTGCAAGGGAGGGATGGAGAGATCCCTCTGTGTACTTCCTAAACTGTCAATTTTTTGATACTTGTAGAGCTCACCCAAAATTGCCAAAAACTCTGTGCTCTAAGGTCAGAACACCAGCTCTTTATCTAAAATATGGTATTTTGTGGAGTGTGACAGATTTTTTAATTGAAACAAATTTTTTTTTTTTAAAGAAAACTAAAATCTCTGATGCTGAATTTCTATAGGAAAGAAGTTTGTATACCTTTTCTTCTGTTCTGCCTAGTCGTCTGTAGAACATCTTGTCGAGCAGTCAATGGTCCTCATGGCATTCTCTTTGAATGGACTACTGTGCCTCCATAATTATGGCAAAGGTATTTTAATCTGGTTAATTTTATAACTTGATATTGACATCCTGGAACCCTGGCACCCACAGAAACTAGGGAATGTCATGCTTGTGCCACTTGTTCACACATTGCTGGGCTCAGCTGGGGAGGCCTTGTCCTACCATTTGCTTAAAGCACTTGATCAATGAAGGTTCTGCAGGGTGTAATGATCATCACATGAACGTATAGTCCTTGGTCAAGTGTGAAGTGGTAATTTTTCATTTAACTGCTTCTTAGAAGATTAGGGGTTTATCTCTGGCCTGTGATTGCTTCATTGACAAAGAAAAGTGTGCTCACCTTGGCTGTCTAGCATCTCTTGGTGTGGTACTAAGCTCTGTTAGCATCTGTCTTGTGCCCAAAGACCAAGGTTCACCTTACTGCTTCAAAACCCCTTAGTTATTCATTCAAAGGGGAAAAGTTTCTACTGGAGAGACCAAAAAGTCTCACACTAGAATAAATAACTTTTTTGAGAAGTAAAAGACTGAAGTTTACATCCTCAAATTGGAAAGACAAGATCTAACCTTTTGTCTTCTGCATATGAAGTAATTGTCTCCACTGTCAGCTTTCCAACCACCCTGGAGTGATGTCTCTCTGGACCCAAAATGCCATTCTGGTGTTAAAGCTGAAGTGAAATTGCTGCATCCCTGGGAACATGTTTGCCTTGGACTAATTGACATTTTCACATTGAAAACGTTTTGCTGGAAAATCCTTATCTATACCTCTACTCAACTTCTTTACCTGCTACTTCGTGTTTACCAAGCCCTTTGATATCATTCAGCTGAAGCTAAAAGTGGACTCCATGCCCTCCTAGGAATTCGAGCTACAACTACAACTGTACTATAGCGTGGCTTGTGCACCAGGAATGACCTATGCTCTGAGTTGCTATACTTATATAAAGAGATGGGTACGTGTGAGCCACTGTAGTGGCCCTTGGAGGAAATTCTCTCCCAAACTGCACCTTGCAGAGCAGCTCTCCTCCCTGGCCTTTGCCATGCAGACATGAAATGCCCCTCTGTAGGCGCTCCCTGCCCTGTGGTCACTTGTCAGGGCTCTGACGATGGCCGTGGTGGCTGCTGCTCAGGAGAAGCGCTGGGGTTGAAAGCCAAAAACCCTCTGTGAAACTCAGCGAACCCCCTCCACCTGTCCCTCATGCTGGGTGTATCTTCCGTTCGTTGTCAGCGCTCGTTAAGACGCAGGGCATCTCTCCCGCTTGCTCTGCCTTCTCCATGTCTCCGGTTTCACTGGAATGGAGTCCAAGGGAGACGAGTCCGCGCGGGGTCTGGAACGGATCAGCAGGTCAGCTGGGAATGCCTGTCAGGCTGCCAGTGCGCTCCCTTCCCTTCTCCCTGGCTTTCTTTGAGGTTTGTAGCTCTTCTGCTTTCTTGTTGCTGTTGCCACCCTCCCCACACTCCCCCTGCCACACACCAAGCACCCAGACCTTTCCTGAGCACTTTACTTAATCCCCAGGATTCTTTATATAGGAATTAATCGTCTCGTCACAGTGGGAGAGCTGGGAGGGAGGGGGTACATTTATCTCTCCTGCTGAGGTCTAGAGTTGCATTGCTGTGATTATTGGTGGTAGCAGCGTGCATGTGGCTGGGGATCTGCGTTCGGCTTCTTCGTGTCTTAAGCGGCACAGGGGCAGCAGCAAGGCAGGTTGGCAGCTTTGCTTTCTCGCTGCGTTGTGTCTGCTGCTAGAAAGAGGGAGCGTGAGTGGGGAGCAGCATGGCAGAACAAGAAGCCAGTGGCTTGCAAGTCCTTCTCTCCACCCTCCAGGTAAGAACAGCTTGAACTAACGAGAGAGGCACTTGAACTTGTTTTCCTCTTTAATTCACCAGCAAAGAGTTGTTGGGCTGAGGTTCCTAGGAGTTCCCTGCTTGTCTCTAAAAGCATCAGCGTGCAGGAGTCCTGACCTGCACTTCCCACCCTAAAAAGCCTTTGTGAAAAGAAGTTTCACTATTTGGAGATGAATGCTGGCAATTACTGCTATGCATCAATCACCGAGCCCCGTCTGCGGGCAGAGTCTCAGCCCCTGGAGATCTCACTGCGTTCAGCGGGGCAGCGAGCGAGGTGTGAGGAGTTGGCTGCTCTGGGATGAATGGGACCTGACAGTGCCGTCAGTCTGTGGGCTAGGCAAGCCCCAGCAGCTCACACTGCTACTACCAGGGCTAAGGGAGGCTAGTAAACAGATCTGCCTGGAAGCAGCAAGTTCCTCTCTGTCAAATTGTCTTCACCAGGAGCCTTAGGCACTCACAGGGAAGTTACAAAAATTCTTGAGGCTGACATGGGTGAGGTGCTGCTGTTGGATGTGCTCAGGAAACGCTCCTGAGGAGGAGAGGCAAGGGAAGCATCCAGAATCATACTTGCTGGACAAGCTTGGCCACAGGATGAAGAAGAGATCTGTGCCCATACGCCCTGAGTTCTGTTCTACCCTGGCATGGATGTGGTCCTCCCGATCTCGCAGGAGAAGATGTCTAAGCTGAGGCATGAGCTACCCCTATGAAATGGAGTATATGTTTTGGGAGGGAACTTGTGCTTTTGTGAGCCATTGTTTTGTCATGAGAGGTGGGCGGGAATTGCTTGACCAAGAAAAACTGCTTGCATCAATAGCAGCTTTTGGAAAGCTGCAAATTTCAGTTGTCTGTTCTTAGATGCCCTGAGCCACTGTGTGCAGCTGTGCTGACATGGGTCAGAGCCCCATGGGATGGGAGTTTTGGGCAGCACGTGTTGCGGGGTGAGTTCCACATCCGGGGCAGCAGCATCCTCTGACTGCTTCGTGGGTTGTCAAAACCTCACACATTGCAGAGGCAGGAAATGAGGGGTAGGTTGTGTAAAACAGATTTACCCTCATGGATGATGAGCCCATGTCTCCCAGCCCTGTGTCTCAGAAGGTTTCTGTGACTGACTGTAAGCGTGTAGAGAGGGTTATGAAGCTCCATGATAGGTAACTGGCTTCAAAACTATAGTGGCGGGGGCTGATTGGCCTTGGCTTTTTTATCCAAGCTTATGTAACTGTCAACAACTTTTATTTCTCATATCGTCAAACCTTGGTTTGCCCTCCGTGGCACCCTGTGGCAGTGAGTTCTGCAGGTAAACTGACACACTAAAGAAAATCATCCTACTATCCTTTTTTTTGGCAGTGTATCTTGCCTGCCACTATGTTCTTACAGCTTATTTAATAGATGCGTTGTACCAGATCATGTCTTTGCTGTATCCAAGTTAGTCTTCTGATTACTTTGGATAATGAAAGCACATCTGTTTTTTTTTTTTCTCATGCTATCTAACATTAACAGTCCTGCTGTTCCCTGCATAATCTGGGAACAGAGCTGGACAAAGCCCACCATTAAATTGGAAATTGAAGCTTAAAATCAGGTACGTGGTTTACTGACAAAGTTACATGGAGGGCTAGACTAGAAATAGTTAGGAACACTGCAGGTGAAATAAGTGGTGGTATTGGTAAAATTACAAGGTAGCACAGCATCCATTCCCAGTATTACAAAATCTAACCGCGGTACCAGACCCTTGTTTCCAACAATTCTGTGTTCTCTTAGAGAAGAGCAAAAGGCTTTCTTCTTATATCTTCAATTAGATGCAGAGGTGCGAGTGCTAGAGGACAAGTGTTTGACAATTACAATACTGGTATGTTATGATACCACTCCTTCCTCTACCTCCAGTCAAAACATTACCAGCATAACTCTGCAACACCATCACCTATCTCTGCTACAAAAATCAGGTGATTAAAAAGTCCTTTCCCTGACACAGTTTGAAAGCGCTGGCCTGGGAAGTAATAACTTTTGCTGATGTTTGCATTTGCTGATAGCATCTCTCCACTTGTGTTATATTCTGCAACGGCTGTCTAAAACTTGGTTGCTTTGTTTTTGTGTCTGCTGGATTGTCAGTGTTGGTTCATATTCTTTTATTGGGCATGAAGAACATGTCTGCTGCATACAGTAGGCTATTCTGCAGGATATTACTGTGTATTTTCCATTTCTGTTAGCACATAATATTGCTTTGTATGCAGAAAGCTTTCAGGTGAAGAAAGAGGAATGTTCACCCACCAAGCCAGTCTTTATGAACCTTGGAATAAAAACATCCTTTCTGCTTCAGTCACTCAAATGGCTAAAATTTACCTCACTTCCAAGCACAGGCACAGATTATTATTCTCAGTTGGAGGAATGTCCCCACCTGAGACAGACCCTATCGCCTTCAGCCAAAGGATGATCTACCCATCTCCTCCTGGCACAAACTCTTTTACTCCTACTCTCACAGCCTGCCTTTGGTAAGGATTGTTTCAGGCAGAACAAAGCCAGAACACCGTGCATCTTTATAACTGAACTCCTGCTCTAGTCAAGGAAAAAAACACATCTGGTTTCTGACTTCTCCAGAACTCTTTACAGTGCGGTGGAGTGTGATCCTCCAAAGACAGCTCAAACCCCTAAAAGCGCAGTGTGTTACAGATGCTCTGAGAAGTGACAAGGTGAAAAGCAAAAACTGCTTTTAAAAGCACAGCTGCATTTTGTCACCAAAATGTCACTGCAGGGAAGAAGTGACATTTCAGATCTCTAGGTAAAAAGTGCTTCACTGATTACAAGGTGCAGCTTTAGAATGTGAATTTCAGCTTTAAGAAAAATCTCTCCCTGTCTCTCAGGTTTTGTGTCAGTATGGCAGAGCTGAGCTCTTAGGAGTTCACTGTAGTTTCTTATTTTGCTTATTAACCCTGTTACCGTCATCTTTGCTCTCTTCTTGACTCTCCCCTTCCACTGTGTTCCTACAATTATCAGTTCTCATCCCTATGGCTTGGATACTGTTCTGTTCCCCCATTCTGTTCCCATCTCTTACTGCATGACATTGACCTCCTCACATCCAGCTCTGCTCTTTCGCACATGAACAGTGCAGTACCTAGACCAAGGCTGGGCCATCATCTTTCACTCTGCCCCACGTTATGGAAGCCTTTGAGACTGTAGAGCATCCTAGTTCCCACTGCTGGGTGTCCTGGCCCTCATGTCCATTGTCTAATCAATTAGCTAAGTAAGAAGCATTTTGATTCTTCCTCTGCTTTCATCCTGCTCTCCTTCTTGCTTGCCAGGCCCAGCTGTGAGCCTGCCTTGGTTACCTCTGAGAATGTCTCCTTATTCCATGGCAGCACACATTGTGTCGCCTGAGGAGCCCCAGATTTCCTGTTGGCTCTCGGTGTGGTTTTCGCGTGCTTCCCAAAGCCACTGTCCCAGTGCACGTATTCTGCAGAGCTGGCAACCCCTGGGGCCATTGGCAGATCTTTGGCTCAAACTGTGTCCTACTATGTTGGACTGCAGAGGTTCCCAAATGCTATGGTTCAAAAGGAAAGAGGTGAAAATCTTATGTATCAACGGAGGATGTTGTTTATGTAAAGGGTTTCCTCTCTGAATGGCTGTGGTGCCCAGCAGGGAGCAGATACGGGATCCTGCTGTTTGCTAACTCCAACCTCTCTGCTTCTTTGCGCTGCCGCTTTCTATCAGTTTTGCTGGCTGGCTGACAAGGCAATTCTATTGTTATCCTAAAGACAAGTGGGAAGATATCTATGCTGCTCCAGTGACAATGAATACAATATATTTGCATTTTGCAAAACACTTTCGTCTCCTCTGCACCCTTGCACTTATTCTGTCAGCAGAACTGCTGGGATTCCTGGCTTCGAGCAAAATAGATGCAAAAATCCCAGGAACTGCTCAGCAAGCAGAATGAGCGCAGGCTTGGGCTGGGGATGGAGGAGCTTGAAGCTTGGATCTGTGTTTTTGGGGAGGCACTTGGCAGGCAGGGCTTAGTGGAATAGCCTTAGAGGGAACAAAAATCAACTCAGAACCAGATGGCTGGTTTTATGTGGTTAATTAACTGAGTTTTAGTGAGATTGTTGTACCTAAAGTGAACAGCAGTAGATTTAGTGTCCTCCTATACCTTACAAAAAATATTCTAGCTTTGGAGCAGCACAAGTAGTGCCGTTATGGCAGTGAGACACTCAATTATAGGGTTCAAGGGGAAACCCTTCACGGGGAAACACTGCATGCCCCAGCAGCACTTTCCTGTCTCTACTGCCAATGCCACTTAGGCTGCACAAGGCTGTTTTCTGCTTTAACTCTGGAAGAGAAGGAATAATTCTCTGCAAACAATCCTATAGAGGTAGTGAAGGTCCCCCACCCTAACTTCAGGGTCACTGCTTCTTCTTATCACCTCAACTGCCATCTCCTCCCTGCCAAGGAGAATCCAGAGCTCTTCCCTACAATCCGTGGCTCACCACCACGCAACACTGCTAAGTTGGAAAGAAGAAAGGAGGCTAGCATCCACGTATTAACTCCAAATTCCTGCCAGGCCATGGAAGAAATACTGAAGCTTGGCACTCTTGTGAATTAGCACAGAACAGTGAAATCCCTTGGAAGAAGCTGAGGCACGTCTTGGACCCTGTGAAACCCTTCCACTGGCTGAGCTGGGACCAGGATTTCACTCTCTATCCCCAGGCTGGCTGCAGCTGTTTCTCCAAGCACACTGCCAGCTCCTCTGAAAATGCCTGCAGTTGGGCTATCCAGAATTTCCCATGACTGCATTAATGAGAATTCAGGACCTCAGGGTGCACAATGTACCCAGAGACCAACTGGAGCAGCAGCAACTACGGCTGGGCTGAGCAAATTGTTGTAATCTGAGTCTGAGCAGAACTTTGTGTCCAACAAGGAAAGTGGGCTGCAATCTGTCTTCTGCTGCCCCTCATCCTTGCCTCAGATGGTGTGTGCTTTGAGGACAAATGAGATTATCATGAATGTCCCTGGAACTCCTGTCCCCCTTGGTGCAGAAAGGCAAATGTGACAGGACAGCTGTGTGGCTAAACCAGTTGAATGCAGGTCTGGAGGATGGATTGGTAACTCTCAGCATCTGAGCTAATCATGTGTAAAATGGCCAATAATCCCACTGTGCCTCCCATCAGTATGTGAAACATTGGGGGGAAAAAAAAATCTGAAGTTTTGGTAAATAGACAAACAAAAAAAAAAACCCAACAAACACCAAAACCCGAGGAGTGAATTAATTTGTTTTCAGTGCAGGGCTTGGATTCTGCACAATAAATAATGCACAGGACCACATCTAAATGATAAGAACAAAAAGCTATGTGGGTTGATTTTTTCTAGGCAACAGGCACTGTTCATCCTGAAGTAGAAGTTTTGTGAAGTAAAATAAGTTGTCATGCAGTTATGCTGGGGGGCCAAATGAGACAATATGAACATTTAAAAGTGGTTCTTCTTAGCTGCTCAGGGCCTGACTTTCACTCATGGCCAGGCTGCTTAGCTTAGACTATTTGGATGTAATATAATGGCATGTTATAGCATGTCAAGCAGCTTTATATTGTGTGTTTTTGTACAACTGCTGCACTATAGACAGAAACAGACACTAAACTACATTATGTAAGGAAGTATATGCATTTCTTTAAAATACTTTTCACATACAGTATAAAAATATATTCAAATGCATTTGCTTATCAATTTGCAAGTCAAGAATAATTACCAGTGGTTATCTGGCTTCCATAGGTGTTTTGTATGCCTAAAGATATGTTTATATTTTACATCCATATTTTTATGTCAAAGGAAAATTTCCACCTTTTCCTTTTCTTAGGCTTCAACAGTTTCCCTCTGTGAAATATATGAAAAGGGATGTTTTCATACAGAGAGGTGTTTGCTTGAATAGATCCTGCTTGTGTTTCTTCGCATAGCATAATCTTATTTTCAGTGTATTATGCTGCATTTTGTCGTGATGGCTCAGAGATCTTTTCAACACATTTGTCTACCTGATGCATTGGTCCAGTCCTCTTGCCTTTATAATGGCAAAAAAAAAGTGCTAGAAAATGTTAATGGACATCTTTGAATTTAAGTTTATTACATTACATTTAGCAAAAAGTGCAGGAAAGTTAGTTGTATTGAAAACACGTGGGCTGATAACGGTTAGCTTTAGCAGTGTCTACTGACAAGAGCAGTGAGTTTACTGATGTGTATTAACAGGAAGAAAAATATTTCATAAATATGCCAGGAGGGCATATTTAGAGATGGGGAGGGATTTTGTCACTTGGTCTGGGATAGCAGGGTTGAAAATGGCTCCTGGAGTGGTTGTTGTCATAGGGACGCTGCTTCTGTGTGATCGTTCCTGTTTGTGCCAGGTTAGGTAACACAACATCATTACTGTTGTAATGGAATTTGGGGGAGATTTATGCCTCTGGAAGTGCAGGTAAAAGTACCTCCTTCCCCAGGAGGGGTCAGTGGGAAGTGCAGAAGGCAGGCAGTGTTTGCTGGTAGCCCCTCATGGGATGAGCCATGCTCCTGGGGACAGGTGGCCCTTTTCTGTATGTTGGAGTTGATGTATGGACACCTGAGAACCTCAGGCTCCCACATGTCTTTGAAAACCCTAAATCCATGGGCATACCATGTGCCCACATAGGTCATTTGGCTCTGCCAGGCTCTAGCCCTGTGACTATGTTCTTCTCACCAGACCAGGATATAAAATAATTCCCTCTTGCCTTTCCCTGTTCTTTTAATAAGCACTTGTCTCACAGAGAGTCTATTTGCACCTGTTTGCCTACGGAGCCCCATGGGCCATAGGCTAGAAGTGCTGATCCATGAGCTGGGGCTGTTCTGCATGCCGGGCCTGCCGCTCATCTCTGCAGGAAAGGATGAGAGGCTGTTATTCTGGGGCAAAACAGGCTGATTTCAGTCCCCAGGGGACTGTAGGGCCAGAATGCACCTGGAAATTGGTGAGACGTGCTCCTTGAGAGGGACCTACAATCTTCTTCAGGGAGACCAGGAACAGTACAAAGCAATCATGCCACAGTCTCCCTTCTCCCCTTTTCACCTTTGTGAGGAGTTGACTCAAATACAGTCTAGGTGTGTTCTTTGGGTAAAGATTCAAATTCCCAAGAACTGGAGATACACCACATTCATATCCATGACTTGTACTTCCTTTTGATCTCTTGTGCTGTTATGGCCTTTGTTTTAATGAGTGGAGACCTACCATATTATAAAGAAATGAAGGTTTCAGAAGTCGAGAGTTTGTAATTGATTTTGTAACATGTCATCTAGAGAGGACAAAGATAACATCATAGAGATCCTTCTGCCCACCAGCACTACTAAGCTATGCAAAAGAGAATGGATGTCTTAGACCAGCTATTGATTAATAGAATAACATCTGCTTGACAAATTCCCTGGGCAAAGCTAAACTTCCTGCTCTTAGAGGTTTTAGAGAACAAGGTTGGGTTTTTCTCTTTATGGTCTGTTTTCCTAGAAGAACACAGCCTTATTTTCAAAAGGTGCCGTAGGTTGAGGTGGAATTAATGAGAACAGCAAAACTTTAATGATGATTCTTATTAGAAAATTGAGTAATTCTGACATGGAAGTGCCCTGTGGGACAAGTAACTACTCTACCAGAGAAATCTTGGCTTTTTTCCCCACTTTCAACATGGGATACTTTGAAACTGAAACATGTATTTTCTTCTGATGCTAGAGCTATGGAAGCACCACAGCATTGTGTTTTACTGCAATCAACTACTGTGAAGCCTTTTATGCACATTAATTTTTGGTGTAATCTACAGGCAGAGGCTTCCCACTGGGACCAAGGGGAATTTGATCCCTGTAGTAAACAGAGACAGACTCCTCTCCCCTGGGCCATCTGCTCCACTACACTCTCTGCTACCTATTCCCTTTCTTTCAAAAGAGAGAATGATGGTGTATTGGCAGCTAGAGCAGGACTCCTGGCCTTTATTCTCAGACTGTTACGAACTCTCTCTATCTAACTAGTGTCTGTGCCTCCAGATTTCTCCATTTGGTCAGTAAATGGAGATAAAACTCACCTGTGAAGTTAGGGCAAAGGGAGTTTTAGTTCACACTTGGAACAAGCGACTCCATGACCAGAGGATGCTCATGCAGCCTGGGTGAAATCAGTGCAATCGTTCTCTGCCATCCTCTATTTTTATGGGATTCCTGCTGAAAGACCAAAGCAGCAGATTTACAGTGAAGATAAAGTTGGCCCTCCATTTTATTTAGGATTAACCTGACAAGCAGGAGTGTGACAGGAAGGGAGAGAGATCCTTCCATAAGCAGTTTGCTTGGCATGGTGAATGCCCACCTGTCTGCCCTGCAAAGGAGGGGAGGAGGGAGAATGGTCCACCTGACCTTTCCCTATGATTAAAATGCTGATCTGATGAAGTCAGAGGAACAAACTGAACTGCCTCTTTCGCCCCTCATTTTTTCCAGGAATAAACCAGCACCATCCACATAGAGACAGTTTCTGGAGAGGTGAGGGAAAAGCAGCACTAAAGATTTATCTGTCCTCCTCTTTGGGAAAATCTCCTGCATTTGAGTGGCCTCTTGCCCTGTCCTGAAGTTGTGCAAGTCAGGGAGAAAGCTGGAGGTGACAAGTGAGAAAATGTGTGCCTGGCTCTTTTTTTTTTCTTTGACAATCTCTGTTTCAATAGGGCTTAGGTCATTTGATCTCCCCATAACGCATAGGGATTTCAGGGGGACAGCTGGAAGCAGAGATGCATTCAAATGACTTGCGCTCTGAGATGAAAACCATGCTTATTAGCGGTTTGTTTCAAAAGCTCCCACAGCAGCAGCTGTATCTCAGTGGCTGCAAACAGGATTTTGTCTAAAAGGTGGTTGTCTGAGCATCTGGCTGATCAAACAGATGGAAATCTTCCTAGCTGAGTTCCCCCTGTCCTAGCAAAGCCTGTGGAGCACTGTTAAACCATCAAGTCTCCCTGAGAATGTGCTTAAAGAAAACAGGACACAACTACTTTTTGGTGATCTCTCCATGCTGGTGACGCATGCAGGCATCAGAGGTAGACTCTGACATAGACCAAATTTCTGACTGGAAGAAGAATTTACCTTTCTCTCTAAGATTGGTCCAATGTTACATCAATACTGCATTTGCTCAGATCTCAACAAGATACCTGTGGGCCTATAGAGAGCTCAGAGGTATCTCCCCATTGCAGAGGAATGTGTGGCTTGTGCCGAAGGTCCCCTTCTTTCATGTGAATCATATGCCACCACATGCTCATCCTACTCCTGTGTGGGAGTGTCCCAGGAGAGACAGCCTGCAGAATTGTGTTCAGTGAAGTCCACAGGGGACCTCAGCAGAGTGAAGCTGAACAACGTGTGGAGGATGGTACAGCAGGGGACACCATGCTCCTGGGTCAGGATGTGCTGGGTCAATGCGGCCCCGCAGACACTCATGGGCACAGCATGTGCTGCTTTGCTCTGCTGCAGAAGCAGCAGGGTCTTGCTGCATAGAGAAAGGCACCAGTAGGCGTAAGAGCTCTCATTCATCTCTCACTTTGCAATGTCGCTGCTCTACATTAGCCTGGATCTCAGCTCATGAGCCTGAGAGAGGACAGTGAGCTCTTATTTTTAAATTTAACTCCTGTCACATTTTCCTGGAGCACAAATGCAGCAGTGAGCTCATTCAGTGAGCTAATAAAATGCCTTTTAACTTGACTGCCCAGCACTTGGTTTGCAAGTGCTTCTGAGCTACTGAACTGAACTAACGAGGGCTGAATAAAGCCCCAAACACATCATCCTTTAACATGGTGGCACTGGCTTGCTGCTGCCGGGTGTCTTGCACAGGGTGTAGACTAAAGATAATAAAAGGCTTTGTTACATTCTGGATGGAAAACGACATACGCCTGTCATACCTTTTAAAAACTTGGCAGCCTTTTCAGACAAGTGAGGGCTTTGCTTTTAAGAGATTGCTGTTTAAATCTAGACAGATGGGTCTCAGCAATGCAGCTTGACAGATGTTCTGCTTTACATTACTAGTAATAATACTTTGAATAATTAGGATTTCGAAACAGAGTTTGCTGTCCATTACAGATGCCAACTTTCGTTTGTTGTTTGATTTTTCACTTAGACTGGATGGGAAAAATAGGTTCATCATTTTCACTTCCAGGTTCTATCTCTTAAGAAAATAAGCTGTGATTAACAATAGTTATTAGGGGTTTGTCTCCACTACCCCTACCTCAGTCATCATTATTAATTGTTGATGGATTACTGTATTTTCATTGCTGTTCCAGTAAGCACTTTTGAAAGTGGGGTAGATTGACACATGAGGACACTTACTCTAGCAAGAGAAAGAACCGGTGTTTTTCTAAACCAGAATATACCTTAAAGGGATCCTTTTCTTCAGTCTGACAAGTTGATGTCAGACTAACGCGTAGCAAATACAAGTGTTAGCACTGGAATACAGAGAGAAACCCGGACAGCACAGCATTATCCTGCATCTCAGGCAAGTTCCAGGGCAGATGGAGAGCAGACATAGGGACTCTCGTGGCTTTGCCTTGCACATACCGAGCAGGAACGTAACAGAGGGTGAGGCTAGCAGCATCTTCATTATGGCTATTCATTGCCACCTGCACATGCTCACATTTGCTGTAGTATTCAAAATCTGTGGTTTTATTAAATAGTACATCTGGAAATTTTCCAAGGATCTTCCAGACTCACTTGTACTTTGAGAAATGCTATTGCTTGGAAAAAATAACTTTGTTAATTCCCAAATGTGCTGCTGCTCTGAAAGACAGTGTTCTCTGAACTGACACCCAGAAAATCTCACAAAGAAATATAGTAGCATGTTTCATGTGGCTTCTTCATCATTGGAAAAGAAAAATACAGCTGAATGGAAAATACAGATCTTTCCCTATTAAGTTTGGATAGCAGTTCTGTTAAGTAGCTGTAGCAGAGTGGCATTTGAATAAAACATTAATATTTTAAAATAGTTCAGTAACAGCTAAAGTAATATAAAATATAGGAATAAATCCAAGAAACAGCGATAAACAGTAGGTGCTAACATGCATATAGAGATCATTGTGCAAGAATAGTTAATGCCTTATAGAAACTTATTAAGAGTGTGTGAAAGAGATACGCTAGGATAATTTTGGCATTAAAATAAAAAAAAAGATTAAAAAGAGGAAAAAAGTGAATGATATTACATTAACTCCAGTCAAAATCTTTAGGTGTCATAGGTAACTTATTGTGAAATAAGAGATGAAACCTGAGAGAATTTATCTGCAGTAGAAATTATAGAAAGCACATTAGAAATATTCAAAGGAAAGTCTAAAAGCCCTTTTCAGAATATCACGTGTTTTGATTTATCTCAAAGTTTCCTTATTCTTTTAACACTTCCAATTTGACAGAAGCATTTTAAGGTTATATAATAATGTGTTTTACCACCCGTTCTGCATAATAAAGTAATTGCTCTATTAGAGATGCATTAGTGAGAGGAGCAAGTGACACAAAGGAACTTTGTATCAGGAGGAACTTCTGCACAAGGACAATATATTTTTTTTTTTTTTGAGAACAGAGAGAACTTTGGCATGATAAAAGGAAAAAAAAAGAAAGAAAAAAGGAATTTACTTTGCCAACCAAGTATCTAAGACATTGCAGTCTGTCAGAGCGTAATTCCTGCAGACATCTGGATGTGAATACGTTTTTGTATGACACACTAATGGTGTGGCACAGATATAATGAACAACCTTGCTTTCAAGTCAGTCTTTGTGACACAGCATGTAAAACATCCTTTGGAAAAGGGTCAGGTCATGGTCTATGTGCTTCTTAATTCCTGTATGGATGAATTAAATTTAGCATCTCCCTTGTCCTTGCGTACCAAGTTGACTTGCTTGGTAAATAGGGCTAGGACCCAATGGTGGTGAGTAGCCCTTTCTTCTCCCAGTCTGGCATAAAGGTTCTTTGCAGAGAACAGATCTTCTCTGCTGTATTTACTTCTGGGAAGTTGGGAGGAAAGACTGACCTCAGGGAAGGAAATCTTTGAGCCCCCTCACAAATAAATGGAAGTGTGTGATTGAGAGCTATAATACTTCTGTGCAGAAAGTGTTTCTGCTTCATTTTGTTGAAGTAGCTATCGGGGCTCTGCCACCGATTCTCTTAGGTATTGACTAAGTGAATTTCCCACTACAAGGTGATATTTCCCACCAGGAAAATAAGAGATGATGAATCTGATCTTCTTGATAAGGGATGTGGTGGGGCAGGTGTTAATTAATATTTGTGAAGAAATCTGTGATCCTGTGATGAAAGGTGTTATGTTAGTGCAATTTATTGCATTAAATATAGTAAGGTTCCTTGGCAGAGATGATTTCCACCATGTTAGTCACCAAGTTATTTTGGCTAGAGATCAGCTCAGACCAAGCTGTTACATCTCAACACCTTCACTCTTTTGAAGATATTGGAATTTGCCCATCTCTGCCTCGAAGCAGTTCAGTTCATGGAGTGTAACATGCAACCTTCAAGAAGAAACCCCGGAGCTCAGTGAATAGGAGTGAAGCCCTGTGCAGTAGCATGTTAAAAGCTGGCTTTGAGGCACTACTGCCCAGTTGCCTAGATGAGCTGCCATACATTTTGAAGGGTATATAATCATTGTACGCAGCACTGATCTGGTGTGTTATTGAAAAACACATTGCAGGTTATCATACCCAAGTGCAAATGATGAGAGAGAACATACCTTCAGATCACTGTAGGCCATAAAAAAAACCAATTGATTGCAGCTGGTCAGAGAGAAGGACCTTTTTTATGAGTATTTATATTCCCTGGTATAAAATCCACAACTGCTGCTTTGTGCTGATGCATAGAGCCTGGCTTGATACTGAGCATCAGCAGGAATGAAAATGGCTGGTGCTTGGGTAAACAGGGTGCTAGCCATGGTCACAGGGGTGTGCAGGAGCCAGTTAGACTGACTTGTCTCTAGGGCTTAGGAACAGGAGCAAAAACTTGTCTGACCATGTGTCTTGTTCTGGAAGTACAGTTTGAGGGCTATGTGATCCCACACAGCTGCGAACGCCTTTCTTGTGGGATTAAAGAGGTCACTTAGGACACTACCCGAGCAGCAAGGTCCTCCTCTCCGAGTCTTTAAATAGCCCCTTTCCTTTCCATGTCTCCTTTGAGTTCCCTGGCTTCCTCAGGCCTGACTCCTGAGGAGAGGAAGTCCAGATTTGGCCAAAGAAATGCGCTTACTGTTTACCACAGAGGGTGGCAACATTTGTGATGGTGCTGAGAACAGTTGTATGGGTGTTTTGAGAGCAGGGGCAATAGGATTGTAACTTCTCAGGATCCTTCCAAAGCTGGATGATGGCAGTATTGTAACAAAGTGCTTCAGTAATAACAAAATTCAAACTGTAATAACTTTAATTTGAATACTCCCTTATTCAAGGTTGCCTAGTGGAATTTCTGAGATCTCAACCCCCCTTTTTCCCCTCAGAAATAATGATTTATTTCTTTTTCTAAACCTTCGTGTTGATAATAACCTTCCAAAAAGAAGAAATCACAGTTAGCTGGCTGAATATTGAGGCTGAGGATGGGAGCACACAGAAAAGAAACTCTCCAGGGTATTTTGCTCTCATTTAAGTGTGAATTTTTAGCTCCTCTTGAATTAGAAAAAGCGATTTACTCTGACAAGGCACAGAACTTAAGCACCAAACCTAGCTTTACGGTTACTAAGACTGGATAGTTGCTGTGGGAAGAAGATATCCAGCTGGCAAATCGATAATGCCAGGGGTGAGCAGCTGTGCCCAGCAGCTGGGTCTGGTATGCACCTCGGCCTTGCTGGTGGAGAACGCTGGGAGGGTATCTCCGGTTTAAGCGTTAATACAGTTATTAGCAGCCCATTATTTCTAGAGATATCTAGAAAGAGTGAGAACTAATTCTGTTTGGCCCCTAACCTAGCCTTGACTTTAGCTGGTGTTAGTTTTTCACCAGGATTTCTCTTCAGTAGGCTTTGAGTGTGGCGTGAGAAATTTTACTTGCAGATGCAAGTCTCATTACACAGACAGTTAGGCTTCTGACTGCTGCTATTTGTGTGAGCAAATTTATTAAGGGTAAGAGGAGAGAGGAGGATGTATTCTGAACATGTCAAATCTTACTTCCCTATTTAAAAACAGGGTCTTTAAAGACAAACAAAAAAACCCCCTGGAACTGGACATTTTATTCCTTGGTCCCTCTAAAAAATCTGGAAGTTTGTTAGCCCAGTGCAGCAATAGCTTTTCTTTAAAAAAAGTGTGTTGGGTTTTTTTTTGTGTTTGTTTGCGTTTGGTTTTTTTTTAAGCAGTCACACAGCTTTGTGAGACTATATTCAACAACTAATTTAATAGGAGTATTGGTAGAAATCATGTTATCCGTTGTCTTGCAGGAGTGACTTCTTTAATTTTGCATTTATTATTTTTGTGAGTGGAGTAACAGCTTTGTATTTCTTTCCCCAAATAAAATATTTATTAGTAAATATTGCGCTGCACAAATTAATGCTGTTTGGTTTTATTCTGGGCATCCTCCTTTTTTCACTGTTAATGCTTAGTCTCACAGCAAACACTCTTGGTAGTTCGCGTGTCTCATTTGGAGAAATATTTGCCTTTGGGCAAAAGACATGAAAGCCCAAGAGCTATGTGAAAGACTGAGTTTATGGTCTTTGTTTTAAGCCAGCGCTAAAAGAACTGCACTGAGAGCTGCTGCCCTTCAAGTGGGACAGGAGATATCCCACCTTTGGCTCTTCAAATCTTGTGGAAACCATCCCAGGAGACTTCCCTGACGGAACGAGATTACCTGTTACTGTGGCTTAGGTGCAATTTTTTAATCTTGTCTTGAGTAAATAGCAGCTTGCCTTGGCATGGTGCCAGGAGCCAGGATGAGGAGACAAGCAGTCCTTCCCTGTTTTGTTGTGGGTCAGCAAAATAACCTGAGCTGCCTGTCAGAAGGATCTTGGGATCAAGGTGGTGTCCTCCAAACCCAATGGCACTAACTCAGCCCTTGCTTCCTGTAATGCATTGATGAGTATGCCCTGGAGTATTTTTTTTTATTCCTGCTTTTCTCCATCCTCCTGCTGTTTATCTATGAGGAGCTTCAGCCAAGCTAACCAAAGCCCCTGTGTTTCAGGGATTAATTCCCAGAAAAAGCTTGGAGAGGAACTATTGTCCGGGAGCTGATTAAATGCTTCTGAACTCAGCCCTGTGATGCTGCTGGCTGGGTGAGAAAGACAGCAGGCTTTGCTGAAGTAAGGCTGAGATGAGGGGCACTGGTGAAAAATTATGGCCATGCTTGATATTTTAAGTGGTATTTTTTGCTACTTTAGCCTTTGTCCAGCTGCAAGCCATGAAAGGCAGCTACAGGGTATTGTTAATAGGTAACAATTTGGCTCTAACTTTAAATCCTTTTAGTGAAATCCTGCAGGAAGTTGGTGATTTTTGTCATCTAACTTGAGCCTCTGGGAACTTTGCTCTGCTCTTATTCCCGTATACCATGAATGCATCTTCATTAGTCTGTGTGCCTATAGGTGTATGTAACATTTGTAAGCACTGGCAGGAATGGGAAATATTTAGCAAGAGGAATTTTACTTGTCTCCTCTCGTTGCTTATGGTTTGCTCTTGAACCATCAAACATATCTTTCAATAAAAATAATTAATGTGTTTATTTTAACCAGAGCTGGGTAAGTAATTTGCATTAAAGAAATTACTCTATTCATCTTTTTTAGATTAGGCACAAGTTGTGATTTTCTTGTTTGTACTTACTATTCAAAAAGATTTACTGAATATTTTTTATGAATGAATTTGGCAATTCATCCACAAACAGTTTGGTATGAGTATTAATTTAAACAATTAATTCTAATAGATATCAGTGTCCAAATTTCTGAGATTATTTTGAAAATTTTAAGCTAATTCATCAAAATCTGAGCTGTTTCTTTTGAACAGGCAAGTTGCCATCTTGCAAAACAGCAATTTTAGGGTTGTTTTTTCTTTGTTGTCTTGCTATTATAAATTGGAGCTGTGTTCTTCTGATGTATTCTGTATTATTCAGTGGTGCCACTAAAGTTAGTGGGAAATATATTAGAATTTTTAATAGGACTAGGGATTTATCCACTGGTTCAGCAAACACGCTAGCCATCCTATTCCCTCATAGTGTGCTGGAGGAAGAGGAACAGTGGGGTACCAACACAGCATTTCAATGTTTAAATATCAGGGGTAAATACTCAGGTAAAATATTTGACAATCGTCCAGCTCTAATTTGCACATTTTAAAGGCTGATCTTTTATGTCCCCTCCAGTTCTTTGTTTGCCTGAGTCCATGGACAAAGCACGTGGAAAGTCAGAGGATATCTTATGTCATCACTATTTGTGTTAATGGCTTAGGAAACCCACAATCCAATCAGTTAAGATAAACAACCCAGTGTAATAGGAGCATAAATCAATGAAGACTTCATTACTGAAACCTTAATGTGTAATCCATCCACCTACAGAGGAAAGAGATACTGAGAGGCAGCAAGACAAAACCAGAGGACAGTCTGATTTAGGCAACGCTGATATTTTTAAAGGTGCTGAGAACAGTAATTCTTCCTGGAGTCAGTAAATTTGGTGGAAAGTCATCACTCCTGACAGTCTAACCCTGACTGTTAAGTCCGTATGCTAAGAAAATGCTGAGAAACTCTTGGGAGGAGAGCTCTGATCACTCTTTTCACTCTGTTTGCTCTGAAGCTATTGGGAGACTTGAGACAGCTCAGGACTGTGGACTCATGAACAGATGTGAATTAGCAAGATTAACACGACTGAAGCTACGCATGTTACCTAGAAGTAATGGTATTCAAAACCACTCAGACCCTGCTGCAGACTTTCCTCTCTGTGTGGTCCCTTGAGCCAGTAACCTGAATCTGGACCCCTTCTCTGGGATGGGAACGACAATAGCTGGGAAACAGAGTTACTGGGTTTCATTAAAGCCACGTCTTCTGTTTGTATTGGCTCTGAACGAAGCAGTAATCCTATCATACTAAGCCTTTTGATTTCAACATGGTTCATAAAAGGGCCGAACTTTTATGTTCACTGCAGAGATCTCCGCTTGTTGAGTTAATACAGTGACAGATAGAAACAGCAGGCTCTTGCTTTCAGCATGGGGCAGCTCTGAGATGGGGATGAGACATGCACTTTTCCTGTGGATTTTGGCTAACAACAAAAGTAAAATGAGTCTCTAGAAAGGCAGCAGTACTCATAGACCCTGCTCCCCCAAGTCCCCTGTTTCAGACGTGATTCTCTGCCTGGTTGCTCCAATCTCTCTTCCTTGCGCGACTCCTTTCTTCCCCTGACCTCATCTTGTTGTTTTGTGTCCCTCCCATGCTGACGCTCTTGTCCTGGTTGCTCATTTGTGCCAGCGTGAAATGTATATTGAGCAGTTAAAGTTTGGTAGCACTTGTAGTTGACCTAAAAGAGTATGATGGGAATTCTGGTTTTCAGAGATTTGGACTTTGGTTTTGTTAATAATTATGATTAAAAAAGAAATCTAAAAATACTTAAATTTAAGGATACAAAAGTTAGGAAAAATCAGGACTAGTGCAGATGTTGCATGCAGAAGACAGCCCTGATAAAACTTGCTGATAGAGAAGAAGGTCTTGCTGAAGGGAACTACCAAGCATCCAGTGGGAGGTCTGTGAAATCTCTAGGCTGAGTCCCCTGCTCTGACCTGAAGACTGACCATTTTCCAGCTTCATTCCCATGTCTCACTCAGTGCACATTTTCTCCAGCTGTAACAAAGGAGGAGGTGTGATATGCAGCTCACTAATTACCTGCACTTTAGTGGGGATCTATTGGAAAAAAAAAAAAATCCATTTGCATTAGTAGTCATTACTGCAGATCTGAAAAGACTTCCCTAATATTTTCTAGAGTGTTATTTTGCTAAGTGTTACTTCTTGGTTCCTTGTCCTAAATACTCAGTTGCGTAATGTTAAATATGTCAGAGAATGTTTGAGTCTATTTGGCTGGTAAAATGATCCCATATATCCAGAATACATACTAGTATGTAAAGTTTCTGAAGCACTTCAACATTTGGAAATATGGGAGCCATATATTTGTAAGATATTATCCTATTGTAATAATTTAATGGGAGATAAAGTGATTCCATTGTAGTTTATGTGAAACACCTGAGGTTGTTCAGGATCAAGGCTACACAAGTTTTCTATTATATTGGAAATTTGTATTGTGTTGTATTGTAGCTGTATGGAAATTGAAATACAGAACTTAACCCAAATTCCTTATACAGCAATACAGATGAGTGATTAATTCTTCAGTCTTGGCAGTGAAAATTGGTTGGAGGAGGACTAGAGAAGGGGTCTAGTGTATCACGCAGATGGATGGTAGGTATCATGTATTTCCTTCTCCTCAACTAGATTATCTTATTTCCTCTAGTGCAAAATTTAAAATTCATCTAAAGCAGAATGTGTGATGCTTACTTGGCCTTGATTAAAAATATAGGGCATCTTTCTGCTCCCCAAATTCCAGGGTTCTATGTGGTTGTAGCTGCAAAGATGGAAATTTAATTGTAAATGAGATTATTATAATTTAAAGATATTCTTCTTCAACTGCCAGAAATAAGGGATTTTCTCTTGGAAAACCACCCCACGTTTAACATTTCTGTGGGATACATAATTTCCTCAACTTTGAGGTAGCCAGACCAAACCAAAAAAGGGAAATATAATCTAGAATTTAAGTGTAAATTCTGCAGAAATGCTACAGTGTATTAAATATTGTGTAGTATGATCACTGTCTGTCAGAAGCTTTTAAAAGGTGTTATCAATATGGTTCCACATATTCACTGGCCAGATGGCACGAAAGGCACTGAGTATCCAGCCAAGGATCTCAGTGTCTCTGTGCCGCATGATGCACTGCAGCCGTGTATAGCATGAAGTTCACTGTTCTGAACTGATCCCTACATTTGATGTCTTTCCTTTTCAGAGCTCCTGTGACAAGGATGTCATCCTGAATATTCTGAGTGTCCTCACTGATCTGCTCTCTCTGGGTAAGGAAGCAAAGCTCTGGGGTAATGCCTGTGGGCTAGGGGTAAAAAGGGGACCCTCAAATAGGTCAGGGAATTTATACCTGTGTAAACTTGGCTGGATGTTTGCAAGGTGAACACAACATGAGTTGTATCTCTAGATCAGCAATCCTTACTCCTATGTTTGGAAAACTGAGCTTTTTCAGTACATTCAAGAAAATAAAGGACCCACTGAAAGTCTAAATTTCTTCTTTTTTTTTTTTCTTTTTTGTTCTTTTTTTTCTTTTTTTTTTTTTT
>WHYT01017414.1:762752-821803 GCA_009806455.1 Tetrax tetrax | reverse complement strand
TTAAAAAAAAAAAAAAAAAAAAAAAAAAAAAACAAGAAAAAGAAAAGAAAAAAAATCCAACCCAAATTCATCACTTCAGACACTGATTTATATGTTTTAGGCACAATGATTTGTGTAACAATTACATAAATAAGAATTTTGACTGACTAGAAGTATGAGCTATGGCACAGGCCCATTGCTGATAAGAACATATCTGTTGCATTTTCGTTTGCTGTTTTTAACTGCAATGTTTTTATAGACAAGATGATCAAGCTATATAAAGATAGTCTAAGGGCAAATTAGAAAAAAAACCACCGGATAGGCTTGTGTGCCTGAAAGCCTTCCAATTTTTATCAATTATACTTGCCAGTCTAAAAAGATATCTTTCTACTAAACATTTCCTATTTGTGTTTATGAATTAAAATTTCTCTTTTTTGAAAATACTTTCTGAATATTATATTTGCTAAATGTTTACTTTTAATAATTCCTCCCAGTTTAACATAGTAGAGAGAGAGAAAAATGAGATTAAAAAAAGAGATGAAGTTAAGAAAATGTGCTTTAAGAGCTCAAGAATATTCTGAAATTAAAAGTTTATGATCTTTCCCTTACTACTCAGAGATAGTGGATGTTACTTACCCTGCATGGGGATGATTTAAATAAGTAAAGCTGAAATAACTTTATAGAACATTAAGCCAAATTCTTTGCTAGTTTAAGATAGTGCTACCTTATTTACCTGAGAGCTGTTTTACCTGTTTTTGCAGTAAAAACTAGTGTAACATATAAAACCACTTACCTATGGAGGAAGGCTAATATAAGTTTAAGTGTCCAGTTGCTGCTGGTGAACACTCAGCCGCTCAGTGGAAGCGGTTCGAGTGTGTGCTGAGCTCTAGGTTAATTTTTCTAGTGGTAGTGCCCAATTGCCATCTCGTTATGATTACAAAGCCCTTCTCCTAACAGGACTAGCGTACACTTTCTTGGAGTCTGGCATTTAGATTGTGTCAGAAGTGTAAATGTCTCCTCTCTAGTTTTCCTGTCAATGGAAGTGTAGATTTACAGTTAATGTAGCCACTCAAGTAAACAGATATTTATAAAATCCCTCCTCCATCTTGTGGATTAAGCAACATGGGCAAAATTCTGAAGGATGGATTAATTTTCCATGTAACCGGCTGTTTGAAGAGTTGAATTCTCAGGAAGTTCAACCAAAATCACCTGGAAATTTGGAGACTTAGCTCTTGAAGGAATGGTCCGAATCATGGCATCAGAGGTAGCGATATGAAAATAAATATGTGGGGAAGGTTTCTTTGAAAGTAAAATGAGTCCAATTGCATCACATCCCCTTTCAGTAGTTCCCTCAGTTCTCCCCAGGTAAGATCCTTTCAATGCTCATTCAAGTTTCAGTGCCCTGTTAACAAAGTTGCAGTTCTACCCTGTTGTATATCTTCTGCTCCTCCACTGTGTTCCAGCCTGTTCCTGCTGCAGTAGCAATACTATCAACAGCAATATGAGTTATTACTTCTTTTTTTTTTTCTGTAAATGACATGCTAAATGTTGCTGTAACTCCTCATAGGGTGAGCACCGACCACAGTTTCTGTGTAAGAATCCAGTTGGAGCAGACACTGGCGGTACTTATTTAATGACTGATATCAGCAGTTACCTCAGGGATGAGTTCAATTCTTATTTTCCACAACATTAGCTGTCTCTAGTTGAGGAGAAACATTTCTAATTATCTAAAGCACAAAGCAATGGCAGAATATTTTTTCATATATACGTAGCTACACATCATAGATATATTCACATGTAGTAATGCACCACTGAGTGCTCATGCAAAGCTGCTTCTCCATTACCTTAGGCTGTTAAATATAGGTAGCCAGGATAGTATCAGAAAGTTTTAAATGTAACCTTTAGAAATGCTTTTGCTTGGTTAGTTGGATTTGTATGGGATGGATGATATGGGAACTAGGTTTTCTGTTAAAACACAATTGTGGATTCATTCTGTTCACACATCTGTGGAACCGCAATCTTTCTTTGAGAGGTTAACAAAATAAATACTACAGTACCCTCAAAATATGTATCAGTGAAAAACATTGAGGTCTTTTTGTCTCATGTGAGTTATAATCCCACCATCCAAAACTCAGTAGCTATTTATTTTTATAGTACTCAGTGTTTTTCTAAACGATTTCTCAAAGGGTTCCCTTACCGGTTTTCCAGAGCTGGTCATTATGAGGCCGTGGGTCACCAGAACAGGGCTGTAAATGCTGTACGCAGGTGCACTTACTTTCTCTCTCCTTCTCTCTCTCATCCTCATGTCCAGAACATTTCATTGGTGAGAAATGCTAAGACATCTTTTCTTCTAGTTTAGAGTGTGCAATTGTCCTTAGCTTCACCACACATACTGTCCTTCCTGTTGCGTGGGAGCCTACCCATATAGAGATGGTTTATTCTGAACTGTGGCTGCTGGATCTGAGTGGGTGACTTGGTTGAGCTCTTACTATGGAAAAGTCCTACAAGTTTATTTCAGGGAGGATAAAAGCCTGAAGTTATGGAGACATGGAAAAAAAGTTCCTATCTCAGAGTAAAGAATCTTTTTAGAAGAGAAGAGAGGGAAGAAAATATTTTCAATGGTTTTCTTTGGAGCCACCCTTTTGGACTCAAGGCACAGAGACAGGATTCCATTACTTATGTAGAAAACTCCTCCATTCCTATAATAACTTTGCATTATTATTATAATAGTTTTCTGACCAGGTTCCAAACTCAGAAATACTTGTCTTTGTCCCTAATGGCAATGAATGAGACTCAGAATGGATCTTCATATGAGCAAATAAAAAATTACTGGAATATAATCCTGACTACAACTTGATTGCATAAATTATATTTTCTGTACTCTATTACTAATCATGCAAAGGGTTAAGCACTTCTCTGTTCCAAAAATATCTGTAAAGTATTGCTCCTTTGCCCATAAAATGATAGATTGTATGATGTTTCATCCATCTGACGCTGCAGGATGCTCTCCCTGGTTATTCTTGGCTGATTGATGCCTTGATTTCAGTAATAATTGCCCTCGTGCCCAGTATCATCTAACAAAGAATTTAAGATTATAAAAGTGATTTTTTTGGATGATGTTTACTACATAAGATCTTGACAGACATGTACAGAAAATGAAATTATACTCTTTCCTCTCAAATCAGATGTATTCCTTATTTAGTTTTTCTAGACTACTGAGGATTCTTCTGAACGTGGAAGTTGGAAACTTTTGAAGTTCTCAGACTACCTTCACTACTAAAAAGGAATTAGAAATTATTTTAAAGGGGTAATATTTAATCTGTAGCAGGGTTCCTTCTGAATGAGGAATTGTCTTTGTGTTATGCATAATAAGAGTAATTTGTTTATAAAGTTCACAAACTTGTGCAAAATCTGGCATAGCTGTAACAATAAGAAAAATACATTTAAAAATGTAGAAAATTACGTGCCATATATAAATCACACACATTTCAAGATAGTCTTGCTTTCCAACAATTCCAATATAATTTAAAAACATTCTTATAGACTTTGTAGACCAATTTTCCTTAGTTTGTCTGTATAGCAGCACCTTGTGAATGGAATAATAAACTATGAATTAAAAATATATTTGAATACTGAACAGAAAATTATAACTATTGCTAACATGGTTTTCAGAAGTTATATTAATACTACTTTAGTGATACATGAAACTTAGAAGCTTCAAAGATTAAGAAAATTCACTCATCAAATTCAATGAAATATTACCACTGGACCTCTTTCTTTCTTTCTCGCCTCACTGAAAAATTTCCTCTTTTTAGGAGTTTGCCACATTTCTTCTTACTAATTTTTTTACCATAGGACTGGTTCTTATATTGCTCAAACTGTTAAAATGATAGCAGTATTTACCACATTTTTCTCTATCTTTCTTACTTAAGATAAGCACCTGGTACTATGAATGCCTGTTTCTGATTTTTCTGCTTGGAAAGTTTGTGAAATACGATTGTATGACAAAGCTTTAAATGGTACTTTTCCATGAGAGATTGATATTTTTCCTGGAAAGTTTCTTAGCATCACATTTTAAGAGAAGACATTACAAAATTGAATTAGTGCATAAATCAGAGAAAATATTTATTTACAGACATGTAAAAATTATGTTACAACATTTTAAAGAAAACTGTAATGAACCATCAATCTGCTTTACATGGGCATAGCCTGAATGTTTTAATTCTAACTTGCAGTGGCACCTGTTAAAAATATGACTGCTTACACGATTGTAGCTATCTACATAATTTAAATACAATGATTTTTCAGAAATAAAAATGGATCTACAGAGAAAACCAATAAGAAGCACAACAATATGTAATACAAGAGTTTACAAAAGTAAAAATATTTTTTCTTGATCCAAACTTTAAAGCTTTTTAGTAAATATTTTCCATTCATGCAGCTGCACAGGTTTGAAACAAATATTTGAAATACACAGAGCATATAGGTCTGTGTAGAAAATGAATTGGTTTAGTTCAGGACTGTCCATAAAGGATTTTATAAGACTGTTGACTATCCAAACCGAGTGACAAGATCCTTTATGTTTCCTATTCTTCCATATTGCAAGGGATGAGCAGTGTTAAAAAAACCCACAACTGACAAAACCCATGTAACATAGGTATAGGTAGTGACGGCAAACAACACCAAGCATACTGCATACATGAAAAGTAGAGAACTATCAAGCTCTGTTGAAGCTACCAGCATCCTCTGTAGTGATTTGAAGCAAACATGCCATTAAGAAACCTTGCTAGTGATTGACTGTACGGCACAACAATCTTCTGGCTTGCAAATGAAGTAGTGCCTCGTGGTGTTATTAGAGGTGTCTTCTTGTGTTGAAAATTTATTCAGGACTTAAACTGTGGTGTTAAACAGTGTTGACATTATGATGATGCAATCATTTATCTGAATGTATAATCTAAGGGTAATGATTGGAAAGCATTTGTAAAAATCTAAGAGTGTTTTCTGTCATTATTAGCTCGTTTGGAATGGATGTGATGAAGAGATGATACACCTAGCTCTTTCTCATCTGTAGTTTGTTAACAGCAACATCAAAACTGATCTTCTTGGATGACATTCTGCATCTTTTAAGTCAGCCAATGATTTACATAATTGAAATGGGCAAAGAGCCCATTGAGCTGCCAAGGTTTGGAGTTGTTTTTTTTTAATTGTCAGCCAAAGATGAAGATCTCAAAATGGCAATTCTTTTGGCATTGCTAGTTAAAACTGATTGTAACCTATACTAATAGATAGAAAGTGGAAAAATATTTCACCCTTTGATTTGATCTAACATTTCACTTAAATACACAATATGTACTTGCCCTTACATATTCACTTAATATGACTTGCAAAGTCATATTTTTTGCTGCACTTTTCTGGGAGAGTCAGCTTTGGTGGATTCTGAAGCTGCAATTCTTTATGCTCAAGTGTAACTACTATTCTTTCCTTAATTAAGTAGCTAGGTACTACTCAGCTCTTAGGTAAACCGTGTAACTCCAGACAATAGACAAGCTAAATATAAGGTACATAAACATAACTATGTCAGAGTGCTATGTTACATAGTCTCCTAGTGAAGTAAATTCCCACTCAGTAATATATAATTAAATTGAAATACCTGTTCTTCTTCCAAATGTTTGAAGAATATCAGTCCTTCTTTGATGATAGTCCCCATGCTGGAAACCTGACTGGAGAACTTAAGCTCCCACCTCCTCATACCCCCACTGTTTGAGGTGAACCTATCATCTCAGAAACTGCTGTTTTTTATAGAAATTGAAAGTTTGAGCTATTAAAGAGTCTCTATGGCACCTTTATTTTTCTTTTGCTTCTGCCTACAGATAATCATTGAAAAAGCAAGGCAAGGGTTTACCATTGTGGTGCTGGATAATACCAAATACCCCTGGCCACAAGTATCAGTGGATATCAGGGCTCTGTGCTGCAGGCTGGCATACAGCTGGGTCTGAGGTCCATTTGACTGTGTAAGGTACTTCTTAAATTAATGTCATTCCCTCTTGGAAGCTATTAAATATATTTTTTTCCCCTGCAATCACTTTAAAGACGTGTCGTTTTCTATCAGAGTATATCTCACATAAGGAAGTGGATAAATCTATATCTATTCCTTGTTTCATATCATCTGCAGTGCTAAGGAGGTCTGGCTTTGGGAAGGCGTACTTTCATTAGAACAGAAGACCTTGTGCCCGTATCATATATGCTTTGATATCCTTAATATCTCATTAACACAAGAGAAATAATGCATCCATTCTGTTTGAAAGGAAATATGATTTATTAAGAAATTCTATACTGAGATTCCCCCTACAACATCTGTAATAATTAGTTATTCTGACTGCAAGCTTTTAGGAGGGCTTTCAAGGTTTAGGAGTGGAAAGACTACTGCCAGAAAATAAATGAAGAAGCAATCAGTAGACTAACTCAGGTTGTCAGATATTGGCAGTCTATAAGTAATTTACCTGGCTAGACAGGAGACTGACTGTCATGTAAACTCTCTATATGGTAACAGCCAACGGCTTTTAGAAACTTGCAGGAGCAGCTGTAACAACTGTCTAGTGAATGGCATCACAGAGAGTGTTTATCTGAAGAAAGGGATTTACAGGAGGGTCCAATTTACAGTTTATCAAGGATTGCTCACTTGTTTTGACATTTTCACTTTTTAGCAGCTATCGCTATTAGTAAACATAATTATTTCCAATAATGAACATAATAAATAAAATAATGGAAAATACCATACAATGTATTTAATTGTGATCTTGTTTGAATTAAGCTGTAAACAAAGAAGTGCAATATCACCTTACTCTAAATATGGTAAAACATTAACACATGCTAATCATAAAAATAGCTTTTAGAAATATACATTTGTATACAGTGTTTCCCACACCTGTTAAATATGTCCTTCATATTACTATGATATAGTACATTGGCCTTTTAGACATCAAAATTAAAAAAATAATACCAATAATTAGCCAGAGAAAAACACATTTACAATCTAAACCATAAAAATCTGACAATTGTACAGCTTAGAACATATAAGAAATGGAATTTCTAATAGTTGAACGATAACGTCCATTTTTATAAGTAAATTGAGTTTTCATACAAATTGGATCAAAGGTGTTGCTAGCCAGTAAGAAACAGCAGTTCACAATTTTCTGTGGGGAAGTCAGAGTTTCTCTTCTCAGCCTTCAGGGGTTCACATATGACATCTCATCACTTGATCTGTAGAAACTGAGAAATGAAATGTTCACTTTAGTATAATGGCACAGAATTTCCTCCAGCAGAATCTCAAAAGGAAGCCAAGACAACTGGGGAAAAGAGGGAAGAGGACTATGACTTGACTATGAAATACCAATATCTATCAGACTTTCCCACCTTAAACCTTCGAGGACTAAAAGTAAAGTCACGTACCTGCAGCAGTGGAGAAGTTAAACTACATGGCTCAAAATAACTGCAGTGAATCAAGCAAGAGCTGCTGAGACTGAAGTATCCTTCCCCTCAATAATGCTATGCGAACTGCTGAATAATTTTTATTTTAGCAGCAAAAAAATAGAAGAATGTATCTTAGCTGTTTTGCAATGAAATGCTTTATTTGCATAGTAGCATTCAATCTAAATAAACTGTGTATAGGAGGGTCCTTCACTTTGGTCCCATTGCACTATTTCTATACCTTATTCTGGACCATTTACACTGACTATGTACTTTCAACAATCTTCTAGCTACCAGACTGATGGATCTTTCCTCAGTGGCTTCCCTTTTGATGTTATCTGTTTTATAATTGTTCTTGGGTACATGCTGTAGGCTTTAATTGCATATCCTTTGATTTTTTTTTTTTTTGTTGTTTTAAAAGTCACGGTGTGAAACAGAAAAAGTCCAGTGTCAGACAACACTTCTGAGGGTCATTCTTCCAGTAGAGGCTGGAGGTAGGTTGCATCTAAAAATCTGAGAGTCCTACTATGTAACCTGTTAATGCTACCAACTTCAGCGAGGCATTCAGTGATGCTGCAGGGGAGCATAAGGCATACCAGCTCCACCTACCCACAGGAAAACTGACAACATTTTCCAAATCACATCTGTTTGGAAAACTGACAGTAGAAAATGTTAATAGAAATAGATGGTTTCTTTTTTTAAGTGACATTTTCAACATACGTTTTGTTTTTTTTTTTACTTTTGACAGGAAAAAAAATCTTTCAGCCAATTTCTTCTTCATTTTTTTTTTATTGTATAATTTTCTATAACTGAAACGGAAAGCAGCTGACAAAATCAGGTGCACTTCTGATCAAAATCTGTAAAGTTTCCAGATGGTCTTTTCAGCCAATTTCCCTCTCCTTCAGTGAGTTTTAAGTCTGCCTTTTTCTTCCCCAGAAAAAAAAAAAGGGATGATTTATGGTAAAATTCCCACTTATTGCAAACCTAGTTTTCCCATGAAAAAGGTTTTATCAGAAACATCACAGTCTCTACAGGACTGTCCCCCTGCCCTTTGAAGCAGGCAGTCATCATCCCTCATTGCAAAGGGAGCACAAGATTTCTGGTTGTACTCTTCACAGGTAACAAGGATTAGGGAGAAAAGCTCATGTGAGCGATCCCAGAACTTTCTTCTTCCAGTTAAAGTGTTCTGAAACTGTTATTCTCTACTTGCATTGAGAAAAACCTTCATCTCCTCTATTTTTAGCTCTTGATCCCTGGACAGGCTTAACTACATGAGAAAGATTTTAAAATTTTCCCCTTAAGTCTGAGAAAGGCCTAGTGGCTGTTAAGCAGCTACTCATCTTAGAAGAAGTAAAAGAAATCCCATTGTACATCCTGTTTGCTCCAGAGAGAGTTCCTCTTTTCTAGCTGCTTCTTCACCTATCTGTTGCTGTTCCATTATGCCATTATAAAAAGCAATAATTATGCAAGTAAGAGGAGAGACAGATTTTCAAGTTATTTATTGAAGCTTTTTTCCCTGCCATAAACCTTCCAAGCATTTACCTGTCATCAACACTGAAAAGCTTCATTAGGTTACTATTATGAAGCACTACTGCTAACCATCTGGATCCAAGTCATCAGTGCTGCTTTGCTGTTGTTTAGAAACAATGATAAAAATTTACCAACCCCACCAGCCCAAAATATTGTGTTCTTCCTTCAGTACATGGGCTTATTATTTCCCTCTTAAGGCAAATAATCTTAAAGGCTAAGAAGAAACTTTAAAATCTGAAATAGTCAAGTTATTATTTTCCATAGAATGACAGTAACCCAAGGCTATGATTAATCTAGTGTAATGCAATACTAATTTTATTCTATTTCTTTCTTCTGAATAGTGTGTAATTTATCAGCTGGCTTTATGGTAGTGCTGATGATATTAAAAAACCTCATGATGAGTAATGTTTTTTTTAATCTTTTCATTTCCTTCCCGTTACATATATAAAAAACATCCTGACACAACAAGGATGAACTGAATTACATTTGAGCCAGTGATATGGCTTTCATTTGATGTAGTTCTAACAGAAAACTACTTTAAAAAGTGTGATTCGAACATAATACACTTTAAGAATTGAATAACCTAACTGAGCATATAGCCTTGGCAGCCATAGAGAATATCAAAGAAACAGTATATACTGTCCTAATTGCCATCATAATCTCTGAAAAAAGCTGGGGATAGGTTATGGAATATTTATTGGTTCATTTTCCACCTGAAATTATTTCTGATGTTTTTTTTCTTTTTTTCCCTGAGTGGCTTTTTGAGCATGAGCTATTGGAAACAGTCTTCTCAGGCATAACACGTATTTCAGTCTTCCAGAAATGCTATTGCTACTGTTATTATAGTTCCAGTATGATCCTTCTAGCATTTTTACCAGACTCAAATCATACAAGATTAAATGAATTTTAACTTTACACTATTACAATGCATATAACATTGGTAAGCCAACATTAAATATTAAACATCTTACTAAATGAAAGTGCAGTTCTACTTAATGGGCCCCAAACTATAATCACTAAAAATGATGGAGTAAATCAGATAAAATTCAGTAGAAATCTACAGTTTTCCATCTTGTCTTTTAGAGGTTTAATGGTTTTCTTACTTACCTCTCCTCAAAGCCTAGACAATTCCAGTCTTTACATTAAGAATGTCCTGAAAGTAAAGGACATTTTTTTTTTTTGTGGGAGAACCTGGCCATCAGATCACCTGCCAGGTGACCATTTCCTCTAAGCTCTGTGCTTCATAGTCACCAGGCACAACACAGTAGTAATAAGTTTGCACTCTACATTTCTCCTGAAAACCTTTCATGAAAAGGCAAGCTTAATATAGGGTAAAGATGTGCAGGCACCATACTTTTAGAACAAAGGGGGCCACCCCTAACTCCCCAGCCTCCTCAAGCAGCTGGAAGCTGTAATGGTGACCACCACTTCTGTGACAGGGGGAATGCAGCTGGCTTTTCTAAACTTGTTCAGGTCAACTTCATTTGTCTGCAGTAGGCATGAGTTTTGATCTTTGCTGGCTGGATCCAAACAGAGTTCAGCCTCTTCCCTGCTCTGGTTTATTTGTTCCTCCTTACAGTTCTGATAAAGGGTAAACAACAGGAATGTGTTCCTTGTTCCCCATAGATACCTAGTTTCCTTTTCACGATGTTTATGGGAAAAGTGTGATGGACTTTCTTTACCATGCTCATCTTCCAGACCTAGAGGTACAGGAATAAATCTTACTATCTGAGAGCATAAATTCAGCATATGTCCTCGGGAGAGAGTATTAGGAATGCACCCTAACTAAATGACACAAAAGGTGTACACACTTTTTGTGGTTTGACCCCAGTCAGCAACTGAGTACCACATCACTGCTCACTCACCCTCTCCCTCAACAGCAGGATGGGTAAAGGAATCAGGAAGAAAAGAAAACTTACGGGTTGAGATGAAGATAGTATACTAGAACAGCAAAGGAAGATGATAATAACAAAATATTGGAACAAAACAGTTGGGGCTGTTCAGCCTGGAGAAGAGAAGGCTCTGGGGAGACCTGATAGCGGTCTTCCAGTACCTCAAGGGGGCCTACAGGAAAGATGCGGAGAGGCTGTTCAGTAGGGCCTGTTTTGATAGGACGAGGGGTAATGGTTTTAGAATAGAGGGAGGTAGATTTAGATTGGATATTAGGAAAAAATTTTTCACAATGCGAGTTGTAGAACACTGGAACAGGTTGCCCAGAGAGGTGGTGGATGCCCCATCCCTGGAAACATTCAAGGCCAGGTTGGATGAGGCTCTGAGCAACCTGATCTGGTCAGGGATGTCCCTGCTGCTTGCAGGGGGGTTGGACTAGATGGCCTTTGAAGGTCCCTTCCAACTCTAACCATTCTATGATTCTATAAAAATATAGGGATATAAAAAATGAACGATGCACAATTTCTCTCCACCTGACAATCTGATGACCAATGTCCCGAGCAAGAATCACAGAAAAAAAAAAACAACCAAAAAATGATCCTGGAATGATCCTGAGCAGTAAGTGAAAGAGAGAGAGCTGGCCACCTGGACAACCCCCCTTATATACTAAGCATGATGTCTACGGTATGGCTTATTTTATTTGTCCAGTTTTGGTCAGCTGTACTGGCTATACCCCTCACAGTTTTGTGCACCTGCACATTAACAAAACTTGGGAAGCTGGAAAAAGTCCTTCGTCTTTTTAGCAACAACTAATAACATCAGTGTATTATCAATGTTCTTCACATACCAAATCCCATAATAAATCCAAAAACCAGCAGCTACTGAGAAGAAAATTAGCTTTATCCCAGTTGAAACCCGGACAACGATTAATGTCTTCCCTTGTAGTACACTAAGAAAATGTTTAGGGAAAAGTCCCACAGAATATGGGTGCTACAGAATTTACCCAACAATAATTATAGTCCAGAGGAAGACACGAAGATGACAGGAGGGCTGGAGCACCTCTCCTATGAGGACAGGCTGAGAGAGTTGGGGCTGTTTAGCCTGGGTCAGGGGAGACCTTACAATGTCCTTCCAGTACCTAAAGGGGGGTTATGAAAAAGATGAGGGCAAACTCTTTAGCAGGGCCTGCTGTGATAGGACAAGGGGTAATGGTTTAAAATAGAGGAAGGTAGATTTAGATTGGATATAAGGAAGACATTTTTTACCATGAGGGTTATGAGGCAGTGGAATTCGTTGCCCAGAGAGGTGGTAGATGCCCCATCCCTGGAAACATTCAAGGCCAGGTTGGATGGGGCTCTGAGCAACCTGATCTAGTTGGGGATGTCCCTGCTCCTTGTAGGGGGGTTGGACTAGATGACCTTCAAAGGTCCCTTTCAATCCAAACTATTCTATGATTCTATGATAAGCAATAAAAGCATTCAACAAGTATATGCAAGATATTCATCCGAAAAAATGCATCTCTTTTTAAACAAACAATTGCTCTCCATGGCTTTCCTGATAACATTAATCCTGGAAATTCCCAGAAAATGCAGCTAAACAGTGGATGGATAGATGACAGTGCTCATGTACACATAAGCTTAATACCCAAATCTTCAAACATCCTTCCTCTTACCTCTTTTTCCTTGCCAGAAAAACCCATGCTCAGGACTGTACTTCAGAGTTTAATACTGTAAGAGAGGCATCTGAAGCCAATTCTGACCACTGCTTGTATTCAGATAAAATTGTGTTAAAACTTCTGTCAGGCTTTTGTTGAGTAGACTCGATGCTTGACACCTTCTCAAGTTGCTGCTGGTGTCTGACTAGGCTTTGGCAATGGGTTATGTGACTACCATACATTACTTTCTGCAAAGCAACTTCAAGCCCCATTAAGATGCAGCTGCTGCACTGTCCTTTCACTCACAGCACTGTCCCTCCTACTTGCCCTACCTCAAACTGCAATCGTAGCGTGATTGCTTTGATTGCATCTGATGCCCAATCCTGTACTGTTGTCTGCACAAATGAGAGTACTGAATCCAGGTTCACAGGTGCCGCTGTTATGTCCTCTAGGATGGTATATTCTGTTTCATCTCTAATAATTTATTCTGATTATGAAATGTACTTTCTTGACAGCCAAGAAGGTGAAAAACTGAATCTGTTTGCGAAAGAGACTTAAAAAACCCCAAACAAACAACCCAAATCTTGGTTAGCCATTATTGATCCAGATATTTCCCTAAAATGAGAAAAATCAGGATGCATTACAGAAAGTAGTAGTGCAAATTGCCATTTTGTGTATTTGCTGCACCTAACTCAAGACAATATCCTTCCTTTCTCTTAAGCAGGCAGCTCACACTGAGTGCAAAACCCAGTAATTTATGTTTGTAGGGTACCATGGGGGCACGCGATTCTATTGGCTTTTGCACAGCATTCATCATCATGAATGGAAATCCACAAGCAGCGAACAGGGCTTACCAAGGAACCTTGAATTTGTATTAGCTATCACATTGACTTCACAGCTGTGTTCATTTGAGATACACCTTGTGCTTCGTCCCTTAATTTAAAGAAAAAAAATCTCTGATTAAGTAACACAGTTATATAGGTGATTTAGTATAATGCCCCCATATGAAATGTAAATGCTCAGTTCAGTAGGTGTTAGCAGGGGAACATGAATGTGTATTATAAGTTTGCTGCTGTCATTCATAACACTTGTAAACCATGACAGACAAAATTATGGCACTAAAGCAAAACTTTTTATAATGAGCTAGTGATAGAATATTCACTGCCTATAATAGGAGGAATTGTAGAGTTTGGTAAATATTAATAAAGAATAATTAAAGGAAGCAGTTGCACCTTCTTTAAACCTTTCTTCAAATGATGACACCTAATCATTACCTTTTGTATTCTGTCAATCATACTTAATTGCTGAAAACACTACAGAATCATTTTTTCTGTTCAGTGAACAGTTTAATTGCTCTGAAGTGTTAGTACTTATGTAAGTACATTTGAGAATGGCTGTTTTACTCATCAGTGAAAACAAACTTCTATCTCCTTTGTATTAAAATGCTCTGTTTCACTTGTTTGCCTGATAAAAATCAGCAGGAAGGATGAGATAGCCCCATCAAACACTGATTTGTCCCCTAGACCAACATCTCTCTTCATTCTCAGAATCCTGGGTAGGCAGATTTGTGATGAGTACTGTTGGCTGTAGATAGGTGTCAAAAAAAAAAAGTGCAGGAAAAATACATTGTATGCAATGATGGTAATGAGACCAGGAACGTCCTATCTAATCAACAGGAGATTTTTAAATTACTTGAAGGAAGAAGTTTTACTCAGCATAAAGATCAAGTGGAGCAATGTAAAAAAGCAAATTAATAGAGAGGAAATGGAGAGAAGAGCTTGCTGGAGGAAGCGGTTGAAAATATTTAACATGAAATGACAGAGATACTGAGAAAGCTCAGGATAAACAACAAGATGGAGAAGAGGGATGATACCAGCAATGATGCACAATGGATACTTAAATGGTGACAATAGGTACTGAATTAAGACAGTTAATTAAACATAAGAGATATAGAGTTACCCGTGAAAGACTTGGTTTGGGAACGTGACCCACATGGAAATGACGATAAAAGCTAGTCCTATTTTAAACAGTTTTTGCTTCTAATTTTCCTGCATAATACTTATTTGAATGTGAAGTGCATAGTAGAGCATAATATTTTTGTTTTATGAGGATTTTAAGAGACATTCCTTTAAAAATAAAAATTACAAAGCAAAATGGTGGACTTGGGGTTACAATGGCGTCTGCAAATGGTGCAGAATCACCTAATAGCTGAGAAGGGATTAGTATAATCCCACAAAGAGGAAGCAGAGAAGAATTTAGCCTTTTGGTTCTCTGTTGGGGTTGGAACACAACTTATGTGTTTTGAAAGACATTATAAAACTGTAGTGTACTTTTAGAAATCAATAGCAATAACAATTTGGAAACTTCAGATACACATATCAGCGTAACAGGCTGACTAAAATGGCATTTGATTAACTTCCAAATCTTCATTTTGGCAAACTGAGCTTGTTTTATTCCTCAACATTGATTGCATTTTTTTTTTTTTGTTGAAATGGCAATTACAGTTCTATCACCTTCTAAATAACTTCTCTTTTCTGAGATCCATAAATGCCTATGTACAGATAAATTCAATCTGACTTTCATGTTTTGATATTAATCATGCAGAAAATCTTCTTAGTAACACATTTATATTTTCTCAAAAAACTGAGACCTTTTGGAATAATTGGGTCACTAAATGCAGTGGCTCTGCAATTTGTATTGAAAAAATAAAACCATTTAAAATTTGTGTCTTTTTATATGGAAAAATAACAACCTTTTGGCTTTTCAGTGTTTACCCCTCTTTACTTGTGTGGAGACTTTCAACAGAAAAATGTTTCCTCTGAGGGTTTTTCATTGAGCATTCTTGAGGCTCAAGCATACTGATAAGGCCTGTGAAATGAGTGTTTTCTAGGGGAACTAAAGCTATTTACTTTCAAAGACTGACACACCAGGAAAAATGTGTGATGCATGGCAATTGCTCAATTTCAGTTAAATCTAAGGATTTCAGGATTAAGCTGATAGGCTCAAATCCATGGCCAAACATAGCCCCAGTGGCTGGCCTGAGCAGTTGCGGAGGATTTCACTGTCCCACTGAGAGCCTAGAAAACACCTGTGTCCCCTTCCCATTCTTTCACCACTTTCCCACTGTACCTGGTACTGCTGCTTTGGATCAAACCCAACCCAGCACATTCCACAAGTCATCCCAAGTCTACTGGAGTCAACCAGTATACAGGGAGGTAAAAGAAGAGCAACTCCACCAGAACTGGTGAAAATTACATTGGCAAAAATACTCAGGGGTGGAAACTGGAATCAATCTTCACATTTAAATTGTGTTGTGTTACTTCAATTAAATCTTATATTTCTTTGCTAGCCATAAGTTACAGCAAGAAGCTTCAATCTTTTTTATAAGCCACCATCACCCTCCCCTGAAAAGGGATCTAGGTTTGTTTCTGGGTGGTGTTTGGCTGTCCTCTTTCCATACTGCACTCAGAGATGGACTCCATGCTCATAAATTTTAGGCTAGTTAAATCTGTGGAGCTAATTCTGGTTTATTATATAGAACAAACAAAACCAGGCCATTAGTACTGAATATTAAGGTCATTTACATTATAACAGAGAGGAATTTATCTCATTTAGGCAAGTATTTTGTTTACGTGTCTAAGAGAGTTTTTGGCTTGATCTGACAGCATTATTTGCCTCTGAATCAATTCACAGGTTAGCGGGTTTTTGTTTGTTTGGTTTTTTTTTTTATTTTTAAATGGAGGCACAACAGTTGTTTTTGACAGTTGAAGCTGAGCCATTAAAATTAAATATTGTGATGTCTCAAAAACATCAAGAACCACGACTATGTTATTCTTACCTAAAAGCTTAAGATAAACACATAGTTCTGCCTAAAAAGAAAAAAAAACCAAACTTACAAACTCAAAACTAAATTAGCTAAAAATGAATAATGAATACTAAATAATGATAAATCTACTGACAGAGGGAAAAAAAAAAGTTTGGGGCAAAAATAAAATTTGCAATTTTCTTGACTGGAAAGCATATAATTTTTATAAGTTTAAACCATGTATTTGGAGAATGCTCATTTGTCACGTTGGCTGTAGGACCAAAGGCACCTATTAGTCTGGCCTTAGAAAGAGGGGCTGAGTCTACGTGCACATTCGATCTGCTGAGACACATTGCCCACCATATTGGCTCAATGGCTAAGCTGAGAATGGGACCTGAACTTCCTGATTCCCCAGCCTTTGCTTAAAAAAATGGATAAACAGAAGAAAAAAAGTTATTTTCAAGCTCTTTTGCATCAACTCTGTAACAGTCTAATGGCTGTAAATTAATTACATTATTTACATTATAAATGTTCTAAAAGTCTTATGGTTTTGAGGTGTTTTTTTTTTTAACTAGGGAGTAGAGAAGATTTGGAGGGACAGATGTGAAAGGTGATGAAGTTATTTTGCTCATTCATTTTACAAATATGCAATTACAGGCAGGGAAGTCTAGTAGAAAGACAGACACAAAGTGCATGATAACAGCGCTCGCATTTTCTGCAGGTTGCTACCTGATATGTAGGGAATAGGATAAAAATAATAATTAGGAAAAGATTATCTAGTCAGTCAGGAGTAACCTGATTAAAACCCTAAACACTACTTATGAAGTTTTCTACTGAGAAATTGCCAGGAAAAATGGGGAGGAGGAGCTGGGAGCAAGGCCTTTCCAATGACCCATACAGCAGCGTGTGAACAACATACACGTCTACTGTGCTATTGCATGTATTAAATATAACAAAAAGGCACATCAGAAAGTTTCTTACCATTTTTGATTTTATGACATGCTTTTATTACTTTCTCCATTTTTTTCAGTCACAGGTTATTAGATTTACTGCAGCTTTGGAAGGTACAACACATTAGTATCTGTCGGGTATGCTGCCCCTAATGACTTTCTTAGCTTGCTCAAGTACAAACATCTTGCACTGATATTTATCAAGTGAACACAATCTTTTACCTATTCATTTGTCTTAGGAATGAAGAGCTTCATGTTTCCCCTGATACCGAAAGCAAGATTTCAGTGAAGTCCAAAATGTTCAGTGCATCAAAAAGAGTAAATTTTACTTGGCCTCAATGATACTTAAAGTAATCTAAATAAGATTTCTGGCACAATGTTACTTCAGTAATTAACATTAATTAATTTATTTTTTTCTTTTTTTTTTTTTTTAAGTAGTACCCTGTTTAAGTGCACTTAGCAAGCTGCAAATCGTCACAGTAGCTATAGATCTTTTTGACATGCCTAATCAGCCTAATTCTGCTGATTATAGAAAAGTCAGTCTGATGCTATTGACAGGAAAAAATGCATCTAAAAGGTAATGAAAAATCCGCTTTTCTTAGAATAATAAGTCAAGTATTATCAATCCTATCACATAGTCACGTATTTGATCAATTTTGCTGTTTGAGATACACAAAATTGGTCTTAAATTACATGGAATCCAGCAGAAAAAAAATTTATTCCTTCTCTGTAAATCATATTCTACTCTCTGCTGAGTATTTTAATTGTTAAATTCTTATGTGAAATAGTGAAAGTAAAGGAAGTTTCACTGTTTCATACAAATTTGCTATTAAATTACTTTAATTTCCCTTTAACTACTTATAGGGGTGGAAATGTTTTTGATGAGCTTTAGCTAAAGTACTAGTTGGTTCTATTGATTTAGATAGACTTTGTATTAATTCCCATATGAAATATAGCTATTATTATATCATAATGGTTTTACTTTTGGATAATGAAACGCAGTGCAGCAAGGGAATTACCCTGAGTTTTTTGTCTGTGGCAGTTTCTGGTATTTACGTTTGAAACGTGATTTTCTATCAGATGTTAGAGAGAAATCTGAGAGACTGAAGACATGCAGTGCAGAGGTGGAGAAATGGACAACAGTGAGAAATGAAATATCCTTGAGAGGTAAACGTAATGGAAATATACTTAATAGAAAGGGAACTATATAATTGTTCTTGAAATAACTGTGGTAAATCCACATTGTAACCAGAACTGGGCCTTGCATGGTCTCTGTACCTTTTGTTTCTGATATAATTTAATAAAAATACCTCTCAAGACATCTCATTAAAGGTGACTCATTATTGTGAAACTCCCATCTAATGCTTGTGTGGCTTCATTATTTTTAGCATAGCTACACCAGCATAAAATCACAATGCCGTGGCTGTGAATATATCCTTCAAATTCCAGACAAGCACTAAACAGAGTCTGATCTGAGTTACGACACTGTAAATCTATTGTATTTGAAATCATTGGGATCACATGCTCTACCAGAAAACACTGTTTGCTCCACTGAATGCTTAACTACTGAACTACTGCTGTGCTATTATTGTTATAGTTATTTATTACGAAAGGCTGACAGCTTGATAGAAAATATTCTTCTCAGGCACTGTAATATAGATATGACTGCTTGTGTATAACTCGTTCCCATTAATTAGTTTATTGGTATTTTATTAAGCATTAGCTGCAAATGACTTTTTTTTTTCCCAAATCTACAATACTTCAGGATTTCAGATAGTTAAATGGATGTCACCTTTGGTATTTACAAGAGGATTAAGGTGACAAATTATGGTTCATTTTGAGCCAGTGCTTCCTCCATGATCGATTAGTGCCATGTGAAGCAAGTTCGGAGATGATGTATGAAATGCTCTGGGCCTGCCCTGGGTTGCCCAGGGGCTAAATCAGCAGAACAGGGAAACCACCGCGTACGCTAATTCAGCAATGCTTTTCCTGCATGCTCTCGCCATGCCACACACTGTCCATGCCACTCCCAGTAAGGGGAAGGGGCTTGGTTTAGAGGCTCTCAGGCCAAGCTGCTTCTCAAATACCAAAATGTGTGTTGGACTGTGCTGCAAAGGTGACTTTTCCACCATCTGCTGTGCAGCTGCAGGAATGAGAGTAGGTTATTGTCTTTCCTTCCCATTCCTTACAGTTCAAGCTGTGGCAGGCACCTTAAAACTGCCCGATATCACTGACAACTTGTGTTCCAATGGTTTGTGGCTTGTTTGTGATTTGTGTGTGAGACGAATTTAGTAAACATGAAGTTCTTTCTTCATAGGAGGTTGTTTTCTGTAAGGCAAGATGGGAGGCTGCATAGGTGCGTTGCCTCCTTCACAGCACTGTTGAGGGACAGTTTAGATGAAGAGCAATAAGAGGATGCATTTGCACTAAGAAGGAACATAAAAGTTTTTAATTCACTGCAACTAAAAACTGTTCAATGAGAGGAGCGGATAGAGAGCCTGACTCATGGGTCCAGTAAAATCTGCAATAACCAACTTTTTTTTTTTTTTTTTTTTTTATCTAAAAGAAGCAAAGGAATCAGACTTGAAGTTTTCATCCACTCCAGTTACCTCTGATGGTCAGTTCAGTGGCATGAGTTGTAGAATAAACTTGGATGCTACATTCCAAGTTAGTGATTATTTAATACATGTATAGCTACAACATATTATTGCGTGTCCTTGTACAAGGTGGAGTGGAAGGATAACATGTAAGAGCAGGTGGGTGAGAAGTGTATGACACTCTTCACAGAGCAAGTTGAGGTCAACTATTTTTCATATCTGTACAGAGCTGGATCATTTAGCTGAAATCACCATTTAAAGAATCTTCAGTATATCAATGCAGCAAAAGTCTTTGGGGATTGTTCTGAAAAGATCCTCAAGCTGGAGTGTCTGCAGCACTGGAGACACTTACTGAGAGACGTTTTTGGGCAAACAGTTGGTACAAAAGACACTTTCTCAAGAGGTGATGTTTGATGACTACAGCAGATACTTCAAATGAAGCATGTCTTGAATTAGAGTTCAGATGGGCAATCAAGTTATTGTGATGTAAAACATTTTCACATTTCAGCTGAGCCATGACAACAGTTTGTGGGCATGTCTTTAGTTCATAGAAAATGACAATGCAGGGATGAACAACATCCTGATTAAAATGGTGGATGAAGAACGTGTGCAGCTGTTGAATGTGATGTGTTTTTGTGTGTGCAGCCAGGCAGGTAAATGAAGTTTCCTTAAATCCATGCCTGACTTAACTCAGACTGCAGGCTAAACTACTTCCCATCTCTTTACAATTGGTCTAGGCTGAAAGGTGGCAGGAGGACAGCTGCCATCACTGTTAGTGTGCAGTAACCTGTTCCTCCAAATAGGGAGCGTGTGAATGTAGAGAACTGATACTACCACCTAAACTCACAGCATATATCCTGCATAGTCACTTCCTTTGCAAGTTAGAATTAAAAATAGAGAAAGAAATATATTTTTTTTTTCAGTCCTCTAGTCCAAAGATGCAGACCCACATACAGAGATTCAGAAGCTCTGTTCCCACAGCAGCTGGACTCTAGCAGTGGGTCTGTCCTTACTGAACACTTCCCTTTCCTGACAGCCTTAGGGCTGGTCACAGGGGAAACAAAAAAGAGACAACAGTATTGTATTCAGCAAGAAGAGTCCTGCAGCAGGTTATTGGCAAGTGGCTTGGCAGGAGATTTACAGCTAAATGTGAAGCACTGCAAAAGAAGTTAAGATCTAAATTTGAGTCATGTTTCTCTCTCCCTCTAATAATATTTTTCAAACTAGTGGACTTGCAACCAATTTTTGCTGCTGAACTGACTTCAGAACATTAGCTATGCCTGTTTCAAATGTTTTTATATTTGCTCTGCTGCTCTTAGTGATGAAAGAAAATATTTTTTTCCATCATCCTCCTAAATCCCTTTCGCTATGTATTTGGACAAGATTATAGATTTCAATAAAAAATGTCCTTTGGAGGCATTTATTATTCTGAGTCCAAGGTTATGTTTTTGCACATAGAAAGTTTGTCCTAATTGTTTCACATTTAACACTTTTCATGCTTAAAAAATATTTTTTTTTTCCTCAAATGAGTTGTAACCAGCTCTGTTCCAAAATAACAAATTTGCTATTATTCAGCTTTTTACTAAATAACTTAGTTTTCATAAACCAGGAGAACAACTTCTCTTAGGACTTCTTTTTTTTTTTTATAACAAGCTTATCTTTACTACTTTACTCTTCACAAAACAGAGGGTAATGCCATATAGCAAGGCACAGAATGGGTAGAAAGAGACTGAAATCCCAAGTACTGCTACTCGGGTATTCACTACATAACAGAATCATAGAATAGTTTGGATTGGAAGGGACCTTTGAAGGTCATCTAGTCCAAACCCCCTGCAAGAAGCAGGGACATCTCCAACCAAATCAGGTTGCTCAGAGCCTCATCCAACCTGGCCTTGAATGTTTCCAGGGATGGGGCATCCACCATCTCTCTGGGCAACCTGTGCCAGTGTTCCACCATCGTCATTGTAAAAAAATTTTTCCTTATGTCCAGTCTAAATCTACTCTCTTTTAGTGTAAAACCATTACGCCTTATCCTATTGCTACAGGCCCTGCTAAAAGGTTTGTCTTCACATATATATTTGATAGTATTTTACTCACTTTCAGTGATCGGAGTGGAACGTAAAACCACTAATAGGAATTGGCCATTATACCTACATAAATATATGTAAGTGTAAGTGAAAAACATCCTAAATTACAATATGCATCATAAACCACCAGCTTCATATTATAATGGGACTGGCCAATACTACTGAGTGTTTGCATAAAAACTGTAGAAGAAAGATGCACAGTTTGATTTATAGTTGCCTTTCTGTGGAAAACACCCATTGCCTGAGATTTCTTGGAAGTAATCGTTTTTAAAGCGATCCTTTATCCCATCCATAGTAGTTTTTCATTCGCTGATCTCCCTAGGCTTCGGAAAAGAAATAAAGTGTTATTATCCCATTGTAAAAGGGAGGAAAACTAAGGTGAAGTGATCTCTTTCAAATCTTGAGGAAAATGGCAAGGGAAGATGAAAGGCACAAATATTTTATATCAGTGGTAATCTTGTTTCTGAGTTTCAAATTCTACAATACTGCCACTTTCTTGTCTAGAAGGTCTCAGCATCTGGGAAGGTGGAAGGCTCGAGGCTGACTGGGTTCACTGCCCTGGCATTGGGGTGGACTACAGCTGACTGAGGCGATGCACATAAGTGTTCTTCCTTGGTCTTTTCTTGCCACCGCCATGTCGGGGTTGGGGGAATGTCATTCATGAGTGCTAGGGTGCAAGGCAGAGGATGTCTCTCTCCATGTGCAGGGAGCCACCTCCTCCCGGCACTCAAGGGGCTTGGTAATGGCAGGCGGAGAGAATGGAGCTGATTCCCCTCCATGCCTTAGATGTGTGGCTCAGACCTCTCAGCTGTCTTTGGAGTTGTGTCTGCAACATGCAGCATGTCAACTAACTCCATAACATAAGTCTTGGGAAGGCTTTTTAGCTTGGAAACAGCGGTGTGCAAATGTCGCTGTGCTGAATCCAGACTTTCACTGCTAATGAAGTCTTCCTGTGCTGCTTGCTTTTTAGAAACTTTCCTGCTTAGGCCTTTGCTAGATGAAAAAAATTCTTCTACGTCATGCTTCTTTATGTAGTGTAGATTTATGCTAAATGTGTCAAACCCACAGGGTGAAATGACAGCACTGAACAATCAGAGGCTAATATACTGTACGTTAACTTCCTCACTTGGTTGCCTGCAGCAGGGGGTCTGACACCTAATTAGAGCAAAACCCACCACTCGTATTAAACTGTGGTCACCCCTATAGCTAACATCACTTCAGCTGATCTGATATTAGCCATGGTGGGATATTAGATTTACAGCTATTTATTCATCACAAGATTTCAACTGCCTACAAATTCAGAGTGGCAACTTCTTACAGACATCCCTCATATCTGTACAGGGGAACCTGTTCCTCTGAGAAAAATTGGTAATATCATCTATTCTACATTGCATGTTAAAAGATGAGAGGATTCATGTTGCAGTAGCTTCTCCTGGGCATAATGCTATTCAGGATTTATAAATTCAAGGTGGCCTTGTGCTGGCTAAAGGGACACAAACCCTCAAATTAGCAGTAGGTTTAAATTGTGTTTGCAGTAAGCAGTACAAAACGCTGGTTATTTACATGCCCTGTTACTCCAGACTTGGTGTTGGTTCAGCTGTGCCCATTGCTAACTGCCTTCTGTTGGCTTCACTGAATGATTTTTGCAGTGCACACTTGATTAAAAGTGGGTTAAAAAGCAAGCAGGGACAGTGACACTGAGCAACAGAAGTTATTTCTGCTCAAAGCACTTAGAACTTAGAAGTTTAACAACGTCATGGGCATTTCATGACACGTGCAGGCTCAGGCTGGAAACCCAAACATTTCTTAGGCAAACATTTCCTAAGGAAAAATCCTTCAATCAAAAAAATCTGTAGCTGCCAATGCAGCCTGTAGAAGATACACATGGAAGGCAGGGATTGGGGATTATGGGGGAGCATATGTTTACTAATGAGAAAGTTCTCTATTCTAGAATCTAATTTAATTTTGAAATGTTCCAGTTTAAAAAAAAAAAAAGCACACCATGTTTTTCTTTCTCATGTACATTTCAGTAAAGGTAAAATAACAACTGTAAGCCAATTTAAAGTACATTTCACTTCCTTTCTAAAATCACCAAGTGTAGTAAAATATATTTTTCTTGTTTCTTCTCAGAGGGCTCTATGCTTAATTGACACTACAGTGTATGAACAATGTAGGACTAAACACTAGTTACAGAATATCACAGTGCTGCTGTGAGCTTATTTTGTCAACCCAGATTGTTTCTCTGTAGTTAGTTGTACTGACTGTATAGACATACATGGCATGCTTATTCCTTACCAGCTCATTGCTGCCATCCTCATCAAAATCCTCCTCTATCCCATCAGTCATATCTTCTCCATCCCCATCTGCATCTGGCCCTCCTTCAATTGGCTCTTCTGTAGAGTTATCTGCATTTTCTGATATGCACTCCTCTTGAATCAAATCAGCATTATCTTCCATTTGTTTCTTTTGAGCTTCTGGAAGGAAAACATACTCTATAGAGATTCAGTAACCTTCCCTATTGGTGGCAAAGAAAAGTGCTCTGAGGAAGAAACGTAAGCTTCCTATCTCCAAATGTGATAGCTTTGTAAAAATTGGTGTGTTAATATCTACCAGGCAAATATGATAAAACCCCCCCCCCTTTTTTTTTTCCCAAAAATTAGTGCATAAATCAACCATAGTACCAACAGGCTAATATATCTCATGCAGTGGATGAAGGATGATTTACCAGCGGATCCAGCTTTTTGATTTTCCGGACTTTGCTTTGCCTTGGCAATCAAATTGGCATAGTCACTATGTTTATTTATCTGCAGCCAATGAGAATACATAAATCTCTATGCTCTGAGAAGTGGAAGGCTCTTAATTGCCAATAAGTGAGCAAGGATTTGTATAAATTTGCTGTGAATATGTCTCAACAACCATACAGATAATCAACAAATCCTTCTAGACAACTGAACATATTTTTTTATGGAGTAAAGTAACAGTTTCTTCCCGTTGGTGTAATGTGCTGAGGTAACTGGAAAATGCCCCCCTCCAATTACCTAAATATATGCTTCCTATAACTTCTGCAAAGTGATGAAAAGAAAGACCATTTCCATGGAGGCCCAGAGAATCTGTTCCGGTTGGCTTAGCACAGAGAGCTGCATTGTTGTCATTATGTATTGCAAGACTCCTGGATATGCTGAGGAATTTCATTCAGCCAGCTTAAATCCAGAGGAGGATTGAGGGAGGAATGACAGACAGATTGGCCAGAAGAGTGGCTGGAGGGATCAGAGTGTTATTCCTATGTGCATCAGGAGGTTAGATGAAAAGCTTCATGTACTCAAAGTGAATAAGGGCCAGAGAATTGGTTGCATGCAGCTGGAATACCAATGTCTTTTCAATCTGAGGGTGACAATACTCATCAATGATCAAATTTCTAGAGCAAAACTATTTCCTTCTTTGTTGGGTTGACAGTTCTGTAACATTAGTAGTGCATCATCTCACTTGTTGGACAGCCAATGAATTTGCAGATTGCCTGTGAAGCTCTATATTTTACAGCTCTGTGAATATATTATTATTTTACTATAAATTATTACCAGCTGCATATAATATCCAAATCTCTTTGTACTTTTATGTATCATAACTAAGACATTTGTTTTTCCTTCTAACTCCCCACATTTATTTTGTAGCTTTCTTTCATCTCTTCAGTCTTTATTAGTCTCTACTCCCTCATTTTCAAATTCAACTGCTGAAGACAAACAACAATTAAACTTTTCTCCATTACCTACATAGTTTCTTCAGAACGATTCTTGAACTTAAAGAATAAAAAGTCATTTCAGATAACTACTTCAACTGTACTGTAGTCTCACATATTAGTAGAAGCTTCAACCCATGGAGTCTCATAGTCTGTTAAGGTGCTCCACACAATACCATGCTAGCTGTAAGTCATTGCGTTATTTGCCTTACTGTGCAAGGAAATGTGGATTCAATCAGCTATGCCAACTATGTCCTGCTCCACTACTTTGTGCCTCAAACCACTTCTGAGATTAATACAGCTGTGGCAGTGACAACTGAATCAACTTTGGTCAAGGCTTTCAAAAAGGGTTTCTGAAATTATGGACTTAATATACATAAATTTAAGTTCTGGACCTAATATATCAAAATTTTTGCCCACTGTAGCAAAAGAGCAGATTCTAGACTATCTAAGGAACATGAAGATGCACAAGTCCACGGGACCTCATGAAATATATCAGTGCATGCTGAAGGAACTGGTGGATGAAGTTGTCAAGCCACCATCCATCATATTTGAGAAATTGTGCCAGTCTGGTGAGGTTTCCACTGACTGGAAAAGAGGTAACATAACCCCTATTTTTAAAAAGGGAAACAATGAAGACCCGGGGAACTACAGGCCAGTCAGTCTCACCTCTGTGCCTGGCAAGGTAATAGAACCGATTCTCCTGGAAACCATGCTAAGGCACATGGTAAGTAAGGAGGTGATCAGTGACAGCTAACACGGCTTCACTAAGGGCAAATTGTGTCTGACCAATTTCATGGCCTTCTATGAAGGGGCTACAGCATTGGTGGATAAGGGATGACCAGCTGACATCATCTATCTGGACTTATGCAAAGCATTTCACACTGTCCCGTATGACATCCTTGTCTCTAAACTGGAGAGACATGGCTTTGATGGACGGATGGCTTGGTGGATAAGGAATTGACTGGATGTCCGCACTCAAAGAGTTGTGGTCAATGACTCGATGTCCAAGTGGAGACTGGTGACAAATGGCATTTCTCAGGGGTCAGTATTGGGACCAGCCCTGTTTAACATCTTTGTCAGTGACACGGACAGTGGGACAGAGTGTACCCTCAGCAAGTTCGCCAATGACACCAAGCTGCGTGGTGCAGTCAACAGGTTGGAGGGAAGTGATGCCATCCAGAGGAACCATGACAGGCTGGAGAAGTGGGCCCAAGCAAACCTCATGAAGTTCAACCAGGCCAAGTGCAAGGTCCTGCACATGGGTCGTGGCAATCCCAGGCACAAATACAGGCTGGGCAGAGAATGGATTGAGAACAGCCCTGAGGAGAAGGATTTGGCAGTGATGGTGGACAAGAAGCTCAACGTGAGCCGACAATGTGCGCTTGCAGCCCAGAAAGCTGACAACATCCTGGGCTGCATCAACAGAAGCATGACCAGCATGATAAGGGAGGTGATTCTGCCCCTCTACTCTGCTGTCGTGAGACCCCACCTGGAGTACTGCATCCAGCTATGAAGCCCCCAACATAAGAACCTGGACCGTTGGAGAGAGTCTAGAGTAGGGCCATGAAGATGATCAAAGGACTGGAGCACCTCTCCTGTGATGACAGGCTGAGAGAGTTGGGGCTGTTCAGCCTGGAGAAGAAAAGGCTCCGAGGGGACCTTATAGCAGCCTTTGAATACCTAAAATGGGCTTACAGGAAAGACAAGGAGAAACTCTTTAGCAGGGCCTGTTGCAATAGGATGAGAAGTAATGGTTTTAAAATAGAGGGATTCAGCCTAGACATGAAAAAATTTTTTTACAGTGATGGTAGTGGAACACTGGCACAGGTTGCCCAGAGAGGTGGTGGATGCCCCATCCCTGGAAAGATTCAAAGCCGGGTTGGATGGGGCTCTGAGCAACCTGATGTAGTTGAAGATGTCCCTGCTTCTTGCAGGGGGTTTGGACTAGATGATCTTAAAACATCCCTTCCAACTCAAAGTATTTTATTATATTGTATTTTATTCTATTCTATTCTAAATGGGAAAAATTTTATGATACAGATGCTAAAAAATTAGATCACTTACCTAATTGTCTGAAGGAGAATATCGACTGGGGTCTTTAGAGGAGTCTAAAATACCAATTCAGCATCTAACTCTTTTGGGCTCTTCTGAGAAGCTAAACTTAGGATCCTACCTTTCAGCACCCATATCTAATATTACAGGGAGAATATTCTGTTCTAACTGTTTTGTTTTTTTTTTTCACATTAGAACAGCTTCTTATTCCTGGCATCCTGATTCAGATTTTTACAACCAAAGAAGGTATTCCTGCAATTTCACAATATACAGGAAATCCTCTTATCTATATTCTCCCTATTGGAGTTGTCAGAGGTTAATAATAATAAAAGACAGAACATCAGCTGTTACTGTAAGGAGAGTTTTCACACAGCTCTAGAGCAGCAACAAATGTATTTACTGAGCTTGTTCAATCTGTCTAACCTATCACATTCCTCCAGATGTATAGCTTTTGAGATTATTAGTTAAATATTCTTAATGAAAGTGATGCAAACTTAAAAAAACAAAAGGTCGACATAATGGCTTGATTTTTGTTTTGTGTAAATGAGACATAGATCCTCTCTGTGATCGCTGTCCTAGTGAGGCCACATCTTCTGGCAGAGGAAAGTAAGAAATAATATTGCCAAACCATGGAGGAGAAACAAAATCATCTCACATCTGACACTGTAAATTAAATAGTTTGGCTACTGATGTCACTTTATCTTACATAAATCTTTTAGCTGAGGAAGCAATCATCTGTGGACCAATCACCCAGGCTGCATAACCCTCTTCATCAGCTCAGGAGACTTAAATGAGGATGTAGGTTTAATGATATCTCTGAGGTGTTTTTTCCCTCACACCCTCCGATGAGAGGTAAGGAATATGGGGGACGGGTTCTGCACCTGATGTTTTAAAACGTCAACAATTTGAAACCAGTTTTTAATCTCTGAGGATATTATTCATTGCTTGTCTTCAAAAGGCATAACAGTATGATTCAATACAAATCAATGTTTTCCTCTTTGAGCTGATTTCTATTTAAATGAGTTCACTACAGTTCTTTATCAAAAGCAAAAATTGGATATCAAAGTACAATGGCTTAGGTTGTTTTGCATAGTAATGGATTTTATATAAAAGCTCCCTGAAGTAGAAATGCACCATCTCAGAGCATTTCAGTACACAACTGATTCAATGGAGTGCCTTGCAATTACATCTTAACGGATTATACCAACTTTTATCTAACTTGCATAAAGTACAAAATAGAATAGAATGTAATGAATACATATTGTGTATGGTTCTCCTGAAAGAGATAGTCACACTCTGTACTAATGGTTTACCTTAGACTTGAAAAAAACCACTCAGCTTATTTTGTGGCGTAAATTATAACAGCTGAGGGACTGGTCCTTGTCTGTCAACTTAGAAAATGACTGTAAATAAGAGGTAGGTTTTAAAGAGCTGTTTTTCTTTTTTTTTTTTTTTTTTTAAACTTGTTAACCACAAAATATTTTTCTGTAGTGTTCTGCCCTAGGAAGATGTTCATTAGAGTTATTTCTGAAACCAGTGTGAGACTTCTGGGTTCAGAGAGGTACTCCCTCAATAGATCAGCAAATAGAGCAGGCACTTGGAACAAGAGGGATCCAGATCAAAATATGTGTTTTGCCTGTGTCAGGTTTGTGAACCTCAACTGCTAATTCCCACCAATGTGTTAGATAGTCTTGATAGAACTCCATTTATGTGTCCTGTTTGGTCTTTTTGGCTTCATGTCACTGATTTGAATTAGGCAAGGGACACAAATCTGAGTGCCCAGATACCCAGGCAGCTGTGGGATTCTAAGGCAGAATTTCTTTCACATATTTTGCATAAAATACATAAGAAGTTTTCATCAGAGATTTTTAATGAGATAAGACTTCAATTTTCCTGCTGGCTCTCATCAAAATCATCTTGCTAGTATGCAGCTTCTATACAGAGATATACCATGTGATTTATAAGGAAAGACCATAGACAGTGGCAAGAATTGAAATGATTTTCTATATATACTGTGGTGAAAATGCAGCCTTATAAATCCCTTGTAACTGCTCAGCACGGCTTTAAAGTGCTACCAGATAAGATCATTCAGCTAATAAAATGATCACTGCAATGATAAAAATAAAGATCTTGATTAAATTAAAAAGTATTGTTGGTTTTTGTCATGGCCAAGGTTTGCTTCAAAACAAAACAATTCAAGTTAGAGAAAAGCTGAACTAGAGGTGTGGCTGGTTCTACAGAGACGCCACAGCTTCAGAGAATAGCTTAGATTGGTAGGGATCTCTGGATGTGCCAAGTTGAATCCCTCTTCAAAGCAGGGCCAAATACAAAGCTTAATCCAGGTCCATGGGGCCTTAGCCCAATGAGTTTTTAACATCTCCAAGGATGGAACTACTACAGCCTCTGGGAAATCTGCTGTATTGCCTAGTTGCATTTCTTTTCCTTATATTAAATAGGGATTTCCCTTGCTGCAACTTGTGACTATTTTCTATTGTCCAGGCAATAATTCCTGTTATAGACTGTCTAATAAATCTTAATATGGGTAGCACAAACATTCCCAAGGTCAACAACCTCTAACTTAATTCTGTCCAGTCCATTTTTTAGTGATGTTTTGTTTCCAGAACATCTAGTTAATATTTTTTTTTCTACTACACCATAGAAAACAATTCTTGAAATTATGTTGCATGCTTTGTGAAGAGTATTAATTTATCCTCCCAATAGTTCTACCTGAGAGTTCATTTACCTTGCTTCAGGCCTCCATTATGTAGCAAAATTTCTTCAAGTCTTCTGTTCTCTCTAGTCTGTCTGCTTGACTGATAACTAGGTTCTGATTTAATTCATTTGACTACAAATTGCTTTTACCTACCTGCTTCAGCTTTTTGCTGCTTTTCAATCTTTTCCAGTCTCCCTAGCAAGGAGTCAATTTTTGTTTTGATTTGGGTTAATTCCTTCTTGATTGTTTGCAACTCATCTGATTTCACTGTGGAAAGAGAGCAAAGATGCAAAACATGAAATAAACTGTATTTGCAGCCCCCTGTGAACAAAACATGTTATTTTTTTATTTCCTCTGTAGTACAAAGTCTACTGTCTCATTTCTATCAGTATCTATAGATATTTAACTTTTAAAATGAAGATTGTGGGTTAAAAATACTGAATCCTGGGAAATCACAGGATTCTAAGCCCTAACGGCAAGAGGTTATGTGAGCAATATTGCTCTGTAATAGGCATTTCAGGCAAAACATCCCAAGGACATTCTTAGAAAATCCAAATAACATTTACTGAAAAACAGCTTAGAGTGAAAAATATGACAGAGAGTTCACAGTCTTGGAATACTATTTTGTTGGAATATTTTGTAATAATAACAACAATAATAAAAAGATCCCTCATAGTAGCAGTCGATATTTTTCAGCAAGAGTGAATGGTAACGTAAATGCTAGGACAGCCAGGAATGCAATGTTATGTTCCATTTGCAATCAAGTCAACAGCTTAATTGCAATAGGTGTAACGTATTATTGCTTCAAAAGCTTTCAGTTCTGGTACTTGTACTTTTTCCAGCTATGGATAATGTGAAAATACTTCTTTTTATGATCACATCCAGAGACATGGAGGCAACACCTATAAATTAAGAGCTGAAGTTTCCAAATCTTTGTTGCACTGCATTACTCTTCATTTATGTTCATTATTGCATTCCCATTGTCTAACGTAAGGAGGAGTAACTGTTTTGGAGGTGTTTTGGTTGCAGAAGAAACAGCATTGAAGCAGTCATGAATGACCTCATTATTATGGCATTATCAGAACACGTTTTTATGCTCAGAAGATAGTCCAAACAAACCCACTTGCCCTGTCTGTGCTAGGATATCTTGTTGAAAAGGCAGAGGAGAAAATGGGAAGTGTGTGCTAGCATGGGAGAATAAAGCCCTTTGTAAAGGTCAAGAGTAGGTAATACAGCTGTCACAGCAATTGTAGGAAGAAATGGGCCTTCACTGTCCCTCACCTTAAACTGTGAGGGACTGGCAATGGAAGAGCACTGACTGAGCAATCTCACCCATCCATCCTTACTATTGCAGAAGGAGGATGTGCATTGACTTTGGTGTGTGTATCCAGAGCAATGGGAGGTCCCTTAGCAAGCCTGAGAAAGGGGATCTTCTGCCATGGAGAATGACATGTTCCCTTTCTGTCCAAAGCATCACCTGGCTGCATCTTGCCACAGCAGTCCCATTCATTGACTCTAGGCATGGGTATATAGGCAAGATACTGCCTGCCTCAGTGGTAGTAAGTATCAGCCTTATTGCAAAGTTGGAGCACACTTGCTGAGATTGAAATGAAGCCAATGTTAGAGTTTGGGTCATGTGCATTATAGTTATAACAAGTCAGCTAAAGGCAGTAAGTTGTTATATGTGGTTACTATATGTGGCAACAAACTTGTTTAATCATGTGCTTATATTGAGAAATTGCATATCTGACACTTTCATAGGTTAAAACCTCTGATCTGGAATTAATAGTAGGACTTAGAGAACAAACCTTAAAAGTAACCTTTGTGCTAGACTCTTATATGCTATACAGTATTTGAAGGAATTATTCTGTATATTTTTAGAGCAAGGCATTAAAGTGTTCTTAGAACAATAACGGGTCACTGTCCAATCCTCCAGATCTGTAACAAAACCTTAAGATTCTGACAACTGCATATTTAGAAGGTTACTTCTTCCCCAGGGCAGTGGCTGGTCCATGCTGCCGTAGCAAGGCAGCAGATTCCAGGGTGAAATGGTGTGAATCTGTCCAATGAGGAATGCTCAGTGTCTGCAGCAACCCGCATGAAACCAGCTGGCAACACATCCTGTGTGACCAAGATGTTGTATTAGAGGTGTTCCCTTGACTGGCAAACAGCAGGCTTGCCAAGGCTAAAAGATCAAAAGTCAGAATCAACACTGCAATGACCTAGTGGTATTTGTTCCTAGTCTAAAAAGAAAAGCAGAAAACATTTGCACTTCTGAGCTTGGTAAGGAAACAGGCACATATGTAGGATTGAGCCAGCAATACACCCTTGTGACAAGAAAGGCCATCAATGTCCCGGGGTACAGTAGGACGAGTGTTGCCAGCAGGTTAAGGGAGATTATCCTTCTCTGCTCAGCACTTGTGAGGACACATCTGGAGCACTGTGTCCAGTTCTGGGGTCCCCAGTACAAAAAGGAATGAAGCAGATAAACCTGGACTCTCCTCAGCAGTGCCCAGTAACACACTGAAGACCACTGGCACATATTAAAAAGCATGTGAAATTCCAGATAAACACAAGAAAAAGTTGTGTTTTTTCTTCCTTTTTTTTTTTTTTTTTCCCTGTGTGAGTAGTCAAATATTTGCATAGGCACTCCAGAGGGCCTGTGGGGTCTGCATCCTTGGATATATTCTAAAGCTCTCTGGACATAGTCCTGAGAAACTTGCTGTAGGTGACCCTGCTTGAGCAGAGCAGTTGGACCAGATGAGCTGCAGGGGTCTCTTCCAACATCAACCATTCTGTGATTCTGTGGTATAGAGCTTGGGAAGAACTTTAGGCTTTTAAAGCACAGTGTTATGACAAAGACAAAATGTAAGGACTGTAAATACTGTATGTCAGATGTCCTGCTTTGAGTATATAAAATCTCCTTTTAAACATCATGATTTAAAAAAAATATATATCTCAGGCAATAAACAAAGCAGTTGATAACCATGAAACTAGAGCTGCGTGTGTCCAAAATATGGGTTCATCTGCTTTTGAGTAATAGAATAGGAAAATAATGTAGCTTACTGCTTTTTTTTTTTTTTTTTTTTTCTCCTATTAGCAGATAAGCAAAGGCCAGCAGGTGAGAGAAGTGCATGTATTGAAAGGGAAAGAAATTACTAATGAAATTCCTCAAGAACTGGAACCAAAATGGCTAAATATCTTCAACAACTTTGATGCAAAAAAAGTAAATAACATGAAATTGGAAAGTATCGTCTATGTAGAATGAACTGGAATGGAAGGAGTCTAAGGAATGCTATGTTAGAAAAAAAGATTAAATGTAATTGCACTGAAAAAAGACCTACACTTGATTGACTAACAGCAGAACTCCTACTCTTAACATTAAAGGTCTTCAGTGGAAAAAGACAGTGGCAGAATTATCCTTGGGTATAGTTGTAATCTCAGGTTGACAACAGGCTATCACTGTAATGCAGCCATGAGAAAGAAAATGCAGTGCTAGGATGTGTCAAATGATGTATTGCTAAAGAAGGGGAAGTACAATGCCATTGTGCAAGGATCTGGTGAGAGCTTATCTGGAATAATGTGTACAGGTTGAGTGAGTGGATTCTAGTAGATTTGTGAGAAGGGCCATGAAGATGGCTATAAGAAATGAAAGCCTGTGATATGAAAGAAGAGTTGTGCTTGTTTGCCTGAGATAAAAGAAGGTAAAAGGAAATAAAACTTTTAAGCTAAGATAGTGTTGGCACAACAAGTGGATACGAACAAATGAGAAACAAATTTTAGTTGGAAATTAGAAGAAACAGAGATAGACACAAACTAAACCCTAATTAGCTTTACGATGGTGCTTAAAGGACTAGATGATGTAGCTACCTGCAACAGTAAGGAATTAGACTCTGACCCTTTCCAGCCCTCTGCCAGGAATAAAAGGGCCTTCCAGAATGCATCTCTCACTGAAGCATCTAGCACCAAGGGAGACGAACTGCCTCCAGGTCAAAATAAGAGATTAAAATTGAGGTCAAACACATTTTTAGAAATGAAAGTGTTACTGTTGAGTTACAGCTGTATTTATGAAACAATTTTTGCCATAACTACAAATTGATTCATCCAGAAAGCATGATTTAGATTTCTTTGGAAAGAAATGTCAGGTATTTTTGTCTAAGCTCTTCATGTTTAGTATAAAATATTACATCATATTGTATTACTTTAGATTTCACTGAAAAATGAGTTAGCTGATGAAGCTAAATATAAACTATGTAAGTCAAAAGGAATTAATTTAAAGGCATAATTCAGTACATATTATAACATCTTAAATGTCTGCTCCTTAATCTCAAGTAAACAGAGTATAAAAAATTTTATTAGTGTTTTCCTCCTGTTTTCAGATGTGTATAAAGGAAAGTGCCTACTCTAAGAGCTTCAGTTTCTATATTGTCAGAAAAAGTGAGTTTTTCCCACTTCTAAATAGCAAGCTGCATCTGCTGTTTCATACAATTAACATGAAGAACTACTGTTTGTAGTTTCCACTCCAACATGTTTGATTTTGTAAGTTACTTCTGATAAAGTGGAAAGGTTGATTTATTTTTTTCTAGTCTTTGGAGTTAAAAAGAAATCAAAATATTGTCAACTGATCCTTGAAAAATTATAGATTCAGGAAAAATATCAAATCCTAATTTATTTTGTGCTTTGGAAGCAAATTTAGAACACATATTGCCACTTTTTGGTAGAAAAAGGATTTACTGCACTGGCAGATATTATTTTTGCAGATGTACTCATCAACGAGCAAGGCATTTTTGACGTTATGTTTTTATAACATCTTGCCTGTGTGCCACAACAAACTTTTGTCTTTGGATTGCCAGTTTTCAGAATCGAGTCCCTCTGCTCCCGATAATTTCTCTGAGGGGTCCCCTGTGTTCTGACCTTTAATACTACATATATGGGTTCATTTTCTGGATCCACTCTGAGTGTGGAGAACAGATATGAGAACATTTATTCCTATGAGATTTCTACTTAAATCTGAAAAAAGTCTATTTGGGGATGTGATTGCATGAGAGTTTTGCTGTTTGGAGGTGAAATCTTTCAAGGTAATACCATTTTGACACAGTGAATTCTGAACCTGTGGTTAAGCTATTTTATCGTCCTGAATTGCATTAAAACCCAAAATATCTTCCTTCCCACAAACTCTGTTTCTCCTTATTGAAGAGATCCTTTATTTAACTAGCAATAAATTGCAATTAGAATCAACAGTGCATTAGTTCAAGGGGTTCAGATTAGCAGTGTAGAGTAAGGGGCAACAAAATATTAAATTGCTTCATCCCACAATTCAATATAAACAACTTTTACAAGAAAATGGCAAAAGAAGCTGCAAAATGCACATTCTCTACTTTCCAACTTGAAGCCCCTGAGGGAATAGTTTGGTTGTTTCTCTGATAAACGTCTTACAATAAACGGATTACATTCCTGTCCAAGCCAACAAAATCATGTTTCTACTTTTATGATGGGTTGGCTGGACTTGACAAAAAGGGAAGTAATTCTATGGGGAAATCAAGCATGAAAGTCTGTATACCGTGTGTCTGACTCCTTTTAAAAGTGTGCTGCATGCAGAAATAATATTTTCTGCAATTTATTCCAGCACGATAAATAGCCTCTGCAGTTGTATTCCAGTTGCCATTGTAAAGAACTGAGGGTGAAAACCCAACAGGGGTCAAAATGTCAGCCCGTGTTTTTGGTGATGCATCTTGCAGCTCTCCCTTCAGTGTTACAGAGCTGGATCCAAACATGATCTTGTCACTTGGAGCTCTAAGACTGACATTCTTAGAATTCACATCACACCTGAATACATTGAAAGATACTTTCAGCGGGGCATAACACTGTCTGTTAGGATGTCTACACTCCTGATTGCACTTGCATTAAATAATTTACAAGTTCTGCAGCACTTGCCATATTATGCAGACAGCGTTTTGGAGGTCTTATAGCAAGTGGCTATGGGTACTATCTACATTATGCATTGTTTAAGTCCTGCCACAGTACTGCAAAACATTTTCTGAAATGCAGAATAAATAATGAAGCAAATTTGGTGGTTATTCTGAGGAACAGATATCTATCCATTAATGTAATATGCTCTGTCCCATTCACTATAATGAAAATCCAGATTTCTGCATGAGAGATTTCCTTGACATCTACTGGGATATATTAAGGGCCTCAGCTCTCTAGAAGAATTTTGGTGTTATTCTTGTTCTGGAAAATTAGAAATATATCTTAAAAACATCTGAAAATAATTTGTCTTCTCAAGGCAAAGTGAGTCCAAAAAGCCCATTCTTATTAGACCATGCTTTAGGGCAAGTAGTGAATTGGATGCACTGATACTAGTAGCCTTTCATATGAAAAAGACAACAGTAATGGATGAATAAAGGAGATCAAATGAATGAATTTGTAAGTGTATATACTATACTTACTAAAGCTTTGATTCACTGAAACCCAAAGACTCAAGGGTAGAAAAAGTCTAACAAATTCATTTAAATTCTAAATCTACTAAAGTGAAGATCTTGAGCTGTATGCTTTCTGTTAAATTAATATAAGGAATCATAAATTATTACTTAAAGTATTGAGCGAAAACAAAAAGTAGCTATGGATTACTTCAAGATGTGTATGAAAATGTCTAGACTCATGTTCATTGTCCAGAGAACAAAGGAAGTGTTTCTACTCCCAGACATCTTCTTAAGGTGTGAGTGAGCTCCATAATCATAGAATCATAGAATAGTTTGGGTTGGAAGGGACTTTTAAAAGTAATCTAGTCCTACCCCTCTGCAAGGAGCAGGCACATCTTCAACTAGATCTGGTTGCTCAGAGCCCCGTCAAACCTGGCCTTGAGGTGCCATAATATGACACCTAAATTTAAATGTCTTCCTATGTGCTAGGTATCAAAGATCCCATTATTGGTAATGGATATCTAGCCAATTCATTCACTGGAGACTTGAGTGTGATTCAACTGTACAGTCGACAGAGTCTATTTTGGAACATCATGCTTTTATAGGAATGACTTGAGCTCCTTCTTCCTCAGTGTACAACCTTACCTTTAGTTCTGTTTATCACATTTCCATTCTTTCAGTCATATGCATATTTATTATATGTTTTCTTTCAATGTCTCTGATACCATCAGTTCATACAATAAGATCAAGAATGAATCCTAATGGGCTCACTAGAGGTCTGTCTTCTTTGTTAGATGCTAGTGTGTGAGATTTGGATATGGATATATGGATATTCAAGCAGAGTATGTAATTGGCTCATGCTGATACCACAATTAACCCCTCTTGCTGTAAGATGTACTGTTCGTGAATTCACTTATTTCGTGGTTATGTATAAGACTGCATGATACTTTGTTGGCCAGTCTGGTACTACAAGTGCCATACTGACGTCCCTTCATTCTTTCTAATATCTGATCCCTACCTGATCTTTCTCTTCCTCTTCCAGTGACGCTTCCAAGGACAGTATCACTCCACATAAGGGGCAGGGGAAGACAGGTGGGTGCTGAAAGATGCATGAAGAGGAAGATGAAGTTCCCAGGACATATTATGCCATGGGGAGCTTGGTGAGTGTGGAGGAGGGAATGCCTATTGTTCATCAGCTCTTCTAAGGCCAGCTTACTAAAGAAGGGTTAAATAACCCCAAGTTATCAATCCTGTTTTGGACTCCCTTTAGAACAGGCAAAGACACTTTGCCTCTGTCTACCCTCAAAGGAATCTGGCAAAAAAAAGCACACACAACCCAAGTTTTCCCACCTCCCTCAGCCCTCCCCCAACCAGCTCACATACAACTCTCAATAGAAATCAGTGTGCCTCTCTCTATAACAAGATTATTATCTTTACTCTGCTATCAGCTGTTCACGAGACCTCATGGTGCGTAAGCAGTCAGGATGATAGCAAAGTTTAAACAGGCTTCTTCTGAGGCCAAGGGAGTAGGTCAAATGTTGAAGGGATTTCCTTCAAAAGTTATGTCAGTGTGCTTTTTGACTTGCAGGAAAGGCATGGCAGCTTTGGTAATCAAATCAGTTTTTCAAGCTAAAGGCAGAGAGTAGGAAGTGGCTGCCAACAGAGCTATACAGTGGAACCTCTCTGCTTGCAGAAATTACTAGGATCATTCTTTCAATAATATCCAACTGATAAGAGTGACTCACATTTGGATCCTGAGGAAGAAGCTCCACTTGAGGTGGATCGTGATGCTCCTTTCATGGAGAAAACCCCTTTGCCTCTGCGAGTTGTTGTCACAGCCACACGAGGACGCTTCAATGGAATCACTGCACGGGGTGGTGGGGGAACACGGCCATGGTAATCAAACAACCTAGAAAATATTAAGTCAGCTGGACTCCAGACAACCTTCTGTGATTTTATGTCATAGAAGCCCTGTCAACTAAATTGTCATGTTATCTTTGAGAAAATTACCCTTTGAAACCGTAATCACTTTATATCACAGTCAAATTAGATTTCAAGGACCTATGCACATTAAGTGTCATATTCAAATTTCAGTCACAGCCTAGTGCATAGCTCAGATTTTTTGCATAATTTAAATGAGGGATGTGTTATGGCACTCTGTTATTTGCCATATGGAAAATGCATAACCTGCTTTCCACAGGTCCACATCATTTCATTGCACACAACTAACAGCAGTATATTTTGTTGTGGTGACATTTCAGCCCCTTTATTACATGTGTGGCTTCAATTCTAGTTTTCTGTCTTCTGTCCTTAAAGACAGAAAAAGAAAGGAACTTCTCTGAAGCCAACCATCACCATAGAGAAATATCTTGCAAATTGTAAAATAGCAAAAGATTCTTTATAGTAGGGGACCTGTATGTCCTTCTGAATGCATAAAAAAGTAGTCCCAGCATATGTTCTTTTGAAGAATGAATTGACGTAGAATAACTAAAATATCCAAGCACGCTTAGTAAAAAAAGTCTTATTCAAACCAAAACAACTGTAGCAAGTAAATATTCAGAGAATTGCCACTACAGCTAATAAAAGATACTCTGCAACCAAAATGAACTAGTGTTCCCAAAGAGAATACCCCAATCCTAAAAATGGGGTTATCAATAGCAGATAATTAACCTGCCTAGAAAAAAATAAAGGCACTAGCAAAGGTAATCAAAGCTGCAGATATATTTAGAACATAAAATGGGCTCTGAATATGACAGATCAGGAGAAGAAAGTTCAGAAAACAAAGATTTTCAATTCAGGGACTGAAGCAGTGGGACAAGCAACATTCTCAGAAAATATTCTCAAGTTTCTTTCAGATGATACTTGCAACTAGTAATTATGGAAATTTATAACTGCATGTTTAATTTTCACAATTCTGACTACTGTCATCCAGCTGGGCAGATTTGAAAACAGACACAAAAGAAACAGTAATTCCCTCACCACAGTGTCTAACAGCATGCTGAACAGGAAGCAGAATTAAACTTAAGTCTTCTAGCTTATTTTCTGGCAAATAAACATCTAATGCGTAAATCCCAGGATCCTTACTGTTGTCTGTACTGTGATCCTACAGACAATATAACCAGCTCCCTCCTTTTCCATAGCTGCCTACAAATTGTGTCACAGAGATCCTGCCACCCTCAGTAAACTTGAATTCCATGGCTTTGAATATTCTTACAGCATAAGCAGTTTCTAGGCATTGTGAGCATAACTAAACATTTGTGTACGAAGATGAACACTAAAACTGGATGATCTGCAGGTTGGTCACAATCTCCCATTTGGCATTACTGGAGAAAAATGTTTCAGAACTGTAAGCTCTCATGCAAAAGATCATTATGCAATTATTCTTCCAAAGATGATTTTTTCCTAGCTTCCAATAGTTCTTGTTTAGATAATGTATTGAAACGCAAAACTATGCTTCTTTTTTTTTTTTGAAATATATAAAAGGACTGCTATCTAATATTACTATTTGTACTTTTATTTCTGAAATTATGCAAAGCTTTTGGGCTTGGTATTTTGTTGCATTAAGTTCTAGATATTTCAACACTTTCTTTAAAAAATGCTTCCTTTTATCAGTTTTGAAGTACCCTGCCTGTCTTCTTGTGCTTATAGTTGAGAAATTATATAGTATGAGAAATTATAAACAGAAATGTTCAGTTCTAAAGCAATTCTTTGTCCCAATAATCACTGATGTGCATCTGTCAGTGCCTTTTATTTCATCCACTCTTCTAAATTGGGCAGTTCTGATCTTGTCAATCTGTCTTCATACAGATTTTATACAACACTAACTATTCTTGTTGTCCTTTTCTGACCGACCACTGCTTTAGTCAAGATAAGATAGGTGCATTCTCCCTTCAGGGAGGCTGAAAAATTAATGTATATTAGCAAACAAGACATATGGTTTGACAACAGAAATTCAGAAAGTTCAAAAATTCAGAAATTCAAAGAACCATGACTATGTATCTTAATTTATATTTCCTATAGGCATGTTGCTAGTACATCAAACTCTCCATTGGATTTTCTCTTCCATGCCTAACATATACAGCTTTTCATCTTCCACATCCATTAGCTTAGATCTAACAGAGACCCTTAACCTCTTAAGGTTTTTATTGTCAACTGATCAGCATGTCCAGCCTTCTCAAGCCAACCTCATGTTGGGGTTTTCTACTGTAAAAGTTCTGCTATCCTAATTGTGAAAGATTTCTAAATCATAAAATTATACTATTGAATAGATTTGTGTACATATTTCACTGTCAGCAGTTTTCCATAATAAGACAGTCACCAAGAAAGACACCAAGTTCCGCAGAAAAAATCTTTAATGTCCCTGAAGTATTTATTTTGTTGTGGAAATGTAACCATTATAGTTGTTCATTTATGCTACCCATAATATATCAAATTAGGGAAAAAATTAAAGACATGTAACTTTAATATTCAAGTAGCATAGATCAGAAACAGTACTCTGTTTAAAAACATATGAATTCACTGATGAAATTCGGAGCCGTAAACACAAGTAGGTGGAAGTTAACTTTTTAGAGGACACGAGCTGCTCCTACTGTCAAGGCTGGATGGATCAGGATTAAACTGCATTGATGGCGTTTACTCCATATGTTTATAGCTCAATATTTGTAGCTTTGTCCAAAGTAAGCATGGTTATTTATATGCAAAAACAAAACTGGTGACTCAAATTGAATCGACTCCATACAAAAACTTAACTTCAGAGTGTAAATCACTCTCCTACTATTGTCCATTACTTTACATAAAAGAAATCTCAGATTAGAAGAGGTTGGTGGGACAATGCTTTGCTCCACTCTGACTCACGTGGCCTGTGCTAAACCAGACTGCTGCAATACAGAGACACAACACTGCTGGATCACAAATTGGTTATCCGTGGTCATCCATGTTAACCCTGTGTTGCGGTGATTCTACTACATCTGAATGAATAAATCCCTACAGTGCTGAGCTAGGCTGTGTGTACATGCTCAAGGCATAAGTCTCCAGTTGCTCAGGTATCCACACTTCTTTTCCTCCTACAGAAAGACACATGCCCTTCAACTTGTGGTCTTACTTCCCTCAAGGTCCTTCTAGGCTTGTAAATGTTCTTGGAAGACACATTTTTTTTCGGGACACATTCTGTATCTTTTCATACACATGGATGAAAAGACAAAGACATGAGTGTCATACTGAAGAATTTTACAGCTGCTCTATGTTCCAGTGAAAGTAAGCCTGGAAGAACTCTGTAGGAAGAAACACTTAGCAATTAAACTACCATTAAACTGTTCAGCACGGAGATTGTCCCAAAAGCTCTTAGAGAAGAATAAGACCAAAAGAGTTGGTTAATGAGCATACATTTAGTGGTGGCAATCTTCTCTGTTTGTGATATATTCAAATAGTCATCTTCTGATACACAATAGAAATAATGAAATGAATAATATGTAAAATCAGAACAGATGTGTCTAACCAAATGATGTGATTACATTATAAACAAACAGCAGAAGTGGTATAGGATATAAAAAAATATAACCCCACATACCGATTGTAGAAATCATCTCTGTAGTAATCATAATCAAAGACATAACCACTGTGGAAAAACACAGAAAAACGAAAATGAACTGGTTTATAGAAAAATATGCTTTGATTAAAACTTTTGCGGTAATATTGGCTTACTTTTACAGTTCAAGGCCTTCTTCAAAGTCCTTACACTTCTTTTCCACAACCGTACACTGTACATTATGTTTGTTGAATCTGTTGTCAGCTACCACTGTAGTATACATGGAAGTGTGAAGTCTGGGACACGCAGAACAGTGTAAACAGTTGACAGCAAATATAGAAAGGATTTAATGCAGCACAACAGCTCTCTAATTAGAGGATCATTATAGTGTAATTGTCTGAGTGAGAAAATGAAGTGAGCACTCTAGTACTGAAGGCCTTTTCTTTGCTGGGTTAACACAGCATAATCAGTCAACTAGGAAGACATTAAATACATGAAATATTGGTAAATAAGTGAGTAGATGAGCAGAGATAAGACAATGAATTTGATTTATGAGAAACACAGAAAGGGTTGGACTGTTGGTCTTTGAGTTCACCAAATCTTCTTTCATCACAAAGAGAAAAGGAATAAAGTTAGGAAAGTGAATGATGCAAGCAATAGTGTTACAGAGATGCCTTTCTTCTCAGGTTCAGAAGGGAATATATGTAGCAATCTGGGAAAAGACAGGCACCATCAAGGGAAACAAATGTAGGTAGGAAATTGCAAAGGTCCAAGGGAAAACTATTTTTGAGCTGTCATTTGCAAGGTCAATCCTACATAGATCTTCCTAGTTTAGCAACTTTCTACCTTTATTGCAAAGAAATAGCAATGAAGTCTATCTATCTCACATATCTGAAAAAATGGAACCAGAGTTACTATATAGTCTGCTGGAAAAGTCACAAGGGATTTGTACTCCGCCTAATTCAGGACTAGTAACACCCAAAGTTTTTCACTGGCCTGAGAAGGACAATTATAAATACTAAAGGTTGAGAGACATGAAGAAAATAACACAGAAAAAGGAGAGGCTTTAAATAAGAAAGCAGAAAGGAGAGTGCTAGAAAGGATAAAGCATGGAAGAAAACATTCACTGAAAATAAAGGAAGATGAACGATGGTAGCTACATGTTAATAGAGTTTGTCTTCACAGAGAACAGACTTGTGCATAATTTCTGCTCTTCAACAATGAGCAAAACGTCTTCAATTTTTTTTTTTAGTGCATAATTTGAAGAATAAGACAAGAATTCTGGAGTTCTCTGGGCTCGTATTTCCTCATCACATAATGCCTTTTTCCCCTTGTCTTCCCTTTGCATCATTTCAGAGATTGACCAGTTATAAGGTGGGAAAAATAGAGCTGGCAGGCTTAAATTACCTCAGTAATCATTTCATCCTAGTGTTTCAATTTTGAAGGCTTACAATTTTCCCTGTCAGAAACTGGTAAAAATATCCATCAAAGGAGCAGGAGGTCATGGGACAATTTCCACCTCTGCCACATCTGCCTCGGATGCAAGTGCCCAAGTGCAAATGATAGGATAAGTTGTAACGTCTACCCACATAATACTGGACCGGTAGTGAAGATCATGAGACTTACCAGGTGAGAAAGCCGACTGTGGTCCTGTTAGTAATTTATCTGAGAAAAGAAAGCTCTATATGCATTTTCTGTGAAACACTTATTAAATAAAACAGCCCTAAGAGAATAGAACCCAGCAGGAGGTGATCTGTGTGTGGCAGAGGAAGTAAAACAGCATCAAGTAATAATAGTTAGACATTGTACAGCTACCATGTTTCTGTATCTTATCTTAACACAAAACTAACAAAATTTTCCCTAAACTATGTGACAGCTCTCATTTCATCTTTCACTCCACAGCTGGTCTACATGGAACTGAGAGGTAGCAGACTTATTATTTTATTTACAGCTATTTACAGTTAGCTAACGGTTTTATTTAGCTGAATGATTAATAGTTGCAATAAGCCGATACTTCAATTTGTGGTTTTAAGTAGAAGATAACAGACAATTTGAATAAAAATAGATTAAATTTAAAAGGCCTGTCACATGAAACCTTTCATCTGGAGTGGCATTAATTCATTTTCGTAAAGACCAGATAAATTAAGTTTAGAAGACCTTGTGAAGCTGATGAAGAATAATTCACTTTGCACCAGCTACAGTAAGGCTGAAGGGCAGCTCTATTTTTCTGTGACAACTCAATTCTGGCATGTAGGACACGATAAGGACTGTTATTCGCTGGGCTTTCAGAGTGTGGAACTTAACATACAAATGCCATGACAGAGAGAGCTCAAAGCCATCCCCAGGAATGGTGGCACCAACGGGGCACACGAGAAGATAGACCTCAGGCAGAGATCTGAGGGTAGTGGCAGGCAGTGGAGGTTTTGGGTAGGGAAAATGCAAGAAAGGGTTTCTGGTGTGGCAACCGATTGTTTCTCTCCTTCCCTAACTTCTGCTCTCTGTCACTGTATCACTGACAAGATCCTGTCACACAGCATTCTTCATGTAGAATATTTTTATATTCTTGAAAAATGTGGCTTATCTTTTAAAAAATATTTTTAATTTAGTGTAACATCTTGGATAATACTTCTCTTTTGAGATAAGTATTTTCACATATCAGTCAGCCCATGAGAATGTAATCTTTTTCCTTTGTTCCCTGTTCAGGTAACTTCTGTCTTGAAATTTAACTTGGTTCTTTATGCTCCTTCAGCTTTGCAAATGACAGTTTCAACACATGTGGTCTAATGCTTGTCTGTGGGACCAGGGTAGGAAAAATTAGAAGCATATTTTGGGGTCTGGTTATCACAGGGCAGTGTAATCTATAAATTATTCTAAATTTTTATGAGTTGCTTTTATTACCTTTTAAAAATATTTCATTGCTTCAGAAGCACCTGATACTGTTATTATGTCTTTAATTTTCACCTAGAGAAGCCCCAGCAGTTTTCATATAGTATTTTACAGCTGAAGCTATCTAAACAGCTCTGCTACAGATGTTGCCTCTGATCTTAAAGTTAGGCTGCTTTGCATTTTTGCACTGTTTAGTTCAGTGGCATCCATTGCTACTGAGATAAGAGGTAACTGCAGGTATCCTGTATGTTGCATGATAGTCACTGTCTGAAACAGGCATACACATGACTTCAGCTGCAGCAAACATTATCCAATTTGTCCTTCTCCTCCACCTCTCTGTGAAAAGGTTACTGACCCCATGGCTGGGATATGAGATGTAAACATATTGTGGCTTCTAACTGTGCAACCTGCTAGCACAATTGACAAGCTAACAGGAGTTGATTTGCTTACATTTCTCATCTGAGTTTATCGTAAGTGAAATTGTCAAAATTCAAGGGCATTCCAGTTAATTAAGTCCTGTGTCCCACAATAGGGATGCTGGGTACTCCAGCCGGAGGTGGGGAGCGAGTCACTTTCCCTGCAGGCCATTTGACATCTCTTTGCACTGGCAAAAGGCATTTCTGTGTGGAAATACCACTGATACGGAGTGGGAAAGGAACTCCTTACCTGGAATGATTGGCAAAGATGTGGCAACAGCTACTTCACCCTCAATGTAGGAATAGCACCCAGAGGTGGTAGAGGTGGATGGGCTGCTATGAGCTCTCACCAGAGCAAGGGGCTCAATTCTTTATTCCCTTTCCCATTACTTAGTGTCCTTGAAGAAAGCTGACTGAATTCAAGTGTTAGTCATGGAGGAAATACATCTATCCTTCCACACCATCTATTAGAATAGCAGAAGGGGAATGGCACTGTAGGATCTTGTCTGGAGTAAGACAGATAAAGGAGGGTGGTTTAAAAGCACTTGGAAATTTTGATGTGGATTCCTCTCTCTATCCAGCATCTGGATATCTCTCTCCCTCCCTGAAATTCTACCTGCAGCTGTGGCAGCACAGGCAACACAGCAGCAACATGCTGTAGCTGCTGGTGTTAAGTATCCTTCACTGTGACTGCTGAGTTAACAGCTCGCGACGCAAGATATCAGATGAGACCTTTAGAGGTCTGGTGTTTTATAAAGGCAGCTCCTAGTCCTCTTGGCTGTGAATCAGTTGTCCTGCATGTATACTGAAAAGGCTATGAACCAAAGACAATGAAAAGAACGCAAAATGGATGACCTAGGAGAAAAAAAACCTCTTTGTTTCTCCAACCCATCTTACTTCCTTTTTTTTTTTAAGTTAAATGATGGTATTTCATTTATAATAACATGTTAAAGAGATTATACTGTGAAAGCAACTAGTACATCTCCCCATCTACAGCCATAATTGTTCACATGCATGCCAAGGGACAGAAATAAGCTTTGGTCAGTGCTACGGTATAACACACGAAGCAGAAAATTACAAAGATAATCACTGGCACTGAGATCAAGGTGACTGCAGAGCTCTTAACCTCTTGAGATATATTCCTTAGCAACCCACTAACTTGTGTTAGGAAGGCTGCAGGAAATCACTTGCACGGTGTTGAATACCAAATACTCAGCAAGTCGGAAGCAGAGAAAGGTTTAAATGAGACGGTAAACTTGTAGAGTCAGCAGTTTCTTAATGGCATTGTAAACAGGCAGATCATTTACCCACAAACATACGCCATCTCGGCAATTTTAACAACAGAATTGTGTGCATGGTGCTGCTATTAAAACAGAAGACAGTAAAAGACACTATAATGCTCATGCTGAGGCAAAGAAAACTCAATAAAATGTGTTTCTGTTAAGCAAAAGTCATGGTTCCTTTTTCTGACCGAGTATCACCAAGTCAATCTTGTATGAGCTGTCTCTTTTAGCTTCACTTCATTTAACACTAAGCCTGCTTTAAATTGTGTATGCCTGAAGAATAAAGGTTTCCCCAAAGACCAGATTTTTGGAGTTATAATGCTGTACACATTCAGATTTTCTATGCACATCAGCAGTTGCATGTGTGTCAATCAGGCAAATGCAAAATTATACTTCTGTGTCTTTGAAATAAGCCTATGGATGTTATTATGCCTTTATTTATCTGATTATTTTGTACATTGAAATACATTATCACAGCACGATCTTTCTTGTGTTCTATGCCCACAAAAGATGTTTAGAAACTAACCATCACATCCTGTTTTAATTTACTTAGCTCCAAACACTAACGAACGTAGCTAGTTTCAGTCGAGTTACCCTGACTTTAGAACAGTTAATGCACAACCGAGCAGAAACAGCTTCTGTTATTTTCATGGCAACAAGAATTTCTGTCTCGCATCTGAGTCACCCTTAACTAATATCTGTTTTTCTTTCAAGAGATACAGAGATGTATTTGTAAATCATAAATGTTGACAAACCAGGCATAATGTATCTTAATTCAATTCACAGCACTATCACCATTTATACTGTCAATCGCTTCTCTGTTGCCAGGGCTGGATAAAAATATTAAATACAAAAGCAATATTCCTTCAATCAAACTCTTTTCAGGAGGCATATATCAACCTAATGGTTGAAGCTAGTATTCCAGTCACTTGTAAAATCATTTCTCTTGTCATGTAAAAAGCGTGCTAGGAATTGTTCCTGTTGAGTGCAAAAGAGAATCAGTCTAAATCAATCTAAACTGATGTGCTGTTAAAAAAGGGAGCGGATGAGGGTAACTAGATGATTTAGAGAATAGGGATCGGAAGATGGAAACTTCCTCTGTTAGAAAACCAATCAGATAGCAATGACTTTCATGAGCTATTAAAAAAAAGGTGGAGATTTCAGGCCACTTTTCAGTGGATAGTTACCTACATTCCCCAAAGACATGAATTAAATCGGTGTACTGAATCCCACCTTTACTTTAGAGACTCTTTGATTTCAGCTAAGACTGAGGATGCTGATAGAAGTGGAAGGATGCTTTTGTTTTATTTTTGTTTTAGTTCAGGCTGTATATTCTGCAGGGAAAGAGAATATTCTCCAGAGCCTGCTTTTGGCTGGCTTACTTACTGTCGAAAGACAAATTTTGTCAGTGATTCCTTCAACTAATATATTCTTGGAGATTTGCAGCAAAAAAAGAGGAAGCCAGAAGAGGAAAAGTAATTGCAGAAAAGTATTTTACATTCATTTCCATAATGCAGTTATGAGGGCAAATAGGTATATTTAAAAAATAACCACCAAAATCCCCAACTAGTTGTCCCAAAATGTCAAATGATTGAACATAATCTACGATTTGTGTATTTCAATTACAGATCCATTTTCATAGTAATTTTGTAACCATAAATTAATAAAAGTTTAATTCTAATTCTACATATTCATTCAATTAGTAAGTGCAAGATAACTTTTTTTTTTTTTCCTGAAGGTGGGGGAGGAGTATGGAGTCATATTTTAAAAAGTATAGCAAGGAATGTAGAACTATAAATGGAAAATTTTTTTTTCTGCAAAATTGAAAAGTTTTTGGCAAATCTCATCTGAAGAGGTACATTTTGTCCAAGCAAGACGTGTATACATAAAATAGCTGACATACAGTACTCCTTTTTCCTTAAAAGTATCTTTCTGCAGACACTAGGCAGAATTTATTTGCAATATGATTAGGCTGTATTTTTTCTGTCTTCAGATACATCCCTCTTTACCCTCATCTTCTCTCCTGAGAACTATTTTCCTAATGAAAAGTATTTTTGAAGAACTGTTGAACTTACTCTCCAACCAGAATTTTAGCAAAACTTGGGCAAATATTTAAAGTTGCATATATACAATGAGAAAATTAAGCTACTTAGATGCTTTCCTGTAGAGGATAAGGCAAAGCTTGTGAAGCAGAGGATAGCAAAGACATCAGCATCGATGTTCAGACTCTGGGGATCAGCTGGTCTGGGAGCTGTTACTGCAGCCAAACGGGCACAAGTGACGCAGGGATTTCAAGGGAAAATTTAGCCCCAACAATTTTCTGTACAGCAAAGTGCTTAGTGTTGGAATTACTCCTAATAAAAAGCACTTATTGTGGCTACAGGGACAGTCTGTGCTTGACACTGTTAGTCTGGTGCTTTTTTGAAACAAAATAGTAGCTTTTGTATGTAACGAAACCTGAGTAAATCTACTTAATGTCTCCCTGACCTTTCTCCTCCTGCTGTTAAACTATTTTTCTGTCATCGGAAGTAATCTCCAATTACTTACGTTTCCCATGGGAACATTTTATACTAAGGTAATGAAAAAGCTTTCCAGTGACCTAACCAGTGGCCTAACCATTTCCCAAGGTGTCCTTTAATGGTACACAGTGATCAGGAAATTCTTGATGTCCATACAGTAGCTTTTTGTCAGTTAAAGAGTAATGAATCCTGCCTCTTAAAACTGTGTTAAATTCAGTGTATTCAAGGTACTGCTATCAAACCATGCACGTGATTGATTGTCCAATTTATTAGTGATATTGTATACATTGCAGCAGTGTCATTTAACTTAGTTTGACAAGTACAGAAGACTGTCATTGATGGGTGTAGGAATTAGTGGTGGGTTTAGGCTTTAAAGTGTTTCTGCAGCATTTCACTGAACAGCGGATTGAGAAATTAAAATCGCAGTAGCACTGGAGCTTAAAGACTAACCACTTAAGATTACAAAAACAGATCTCTAGAAACTTTATGTACTCTTCAGAGAAGAGTCTTAGAAGCACTGAATGAAACAGAAAAGCGCAAGTTCACAAAAGATGAATCAATTACAACGTGACAATGTCAGAGTTTACGTAAAAAAATAATATTTCTAGGAAATTGCAGCACATGCTTTCCTCTACCTCTGACAGTTTTCAAACTGTCAGAAGGCTTAAATTAAATTTAATTCTGTTTTTATTTGCACTAAGTTTACTCACGTAATTTAGTTATTTTGGATTGAACAACTCAAGGTTTAAACCAGTAAAATTGAGAAATGAAAGAGACCATAGCTGTCAGGGTCCTGAGTATGGCTTGTGAAGACAAGACATACTGCTTGTTTTTCCAAGAGTGCACTTTGCAAGTGAAGTTACAGTATAAATGGAAATACCAGATACTGTGAATCTAAGAAAGCATTTTTGTACTCCTGACCCATTGCGCAATAATTTCCATGGTAAATGGATGTGGGAAGTGCATCAGATACAAAGGAGATTCTTCTATTACTGAACACAGGACTACACTCAATTCCAACCTGGTCAGAGATGAGTGGAAAGGGCCGTTGTGCATCACAGACCCAATTGTAGATCCTGTAGAGCAGTGCTAACTATGCTGACTACAGTTACACTAGTTTCTGATAAATCTGTGCCTCCTAATACTTCAGCGCTCTGGAAGGGCCTGTGTCTATTCACTTTCTGTAAACACAGTGAAGAAAACAAGATTTCTTCTCTATAAGAGAATAAAAAGTCACAAAACAAAGGAATTCCTAAAACATCAGTGTAAAGACCTTTTGATCTACAGAAGGATATTCACCACTCTGAACTACCTCACTGTAAATCCAGAATAAAGCTGTTGAAATAAAGTAATCGGATACAATTATTTCTCTTAAACATATGTCTGGATATTTCCATTATATCATTGTCACAAGGGAAGAGGACTTTTGTCCCAGATGACACACCTGAGTGTAGTATGTGACAAAACAGCCTGGTGGCTTGTCATGGTATTGGTATTGCAGTTTCCCTATACAGTTTTGGACATGGTAGAGCTACTGAGTTTTTGTCGCACAGATATGACGTGAGTATGAATCATCTAGCTGAAAACTTTTGACACAGCTTTTCTAATTTGCAAAGAAGTCTTGTTTGACACTTACAAAAAGACCTTCTTCCTCTTAGAGAATCCCTGTGCAGGTTTCTTTTGCCTGCTGTAGTGTCTCAGCCGACTTGCAAGGCTGGCCCCTTGGCCTCTTCAACTTGCCTTAGGCATGGCGTGCCTTGGAGGGAGCTTAAACACATTTTCCTGTCTGCAATAGGGAAGAACTGAGGTTCTGTGCCTGCCTTTTTTGGGGAACGTCTTTTTTGCTTACGGAGGGATCTTTCTCAATTTTTCTTATATGGTAGTGCTCTTGCCTTCCTGGGCATGAAAGGAAGGCAGTAGTCTGGGTACTCTCTTGCTTTACTCTGCCTGGTACATTTATTTCTGGTTATCTTCACACTGCAAGGGCTTACTCCACTCCCTGGATCACTGTCAGGGCACCCAACGATAGGAGGTATTAATCATTTCCTCTCTTCCTCCTTCAAGATTTTTTTGATGAGCATATCCGATGTGGAGTTTGGTCAGGTTACATTTTCGGCTTCACGTTTAACTGGTTTTCCCAACTCTAAGCTTCTTAAAATATAGTAGTCACGTTTTGTAAATCACCTTGCAATCTTTGTCAAACATTTCAGTAGCACAACTGATGTTAACTTAATGGTCCACACTCTAGCTGTCATATTTTTTTAAAAAAGCAACCACAATAAATTTGGGGAGTTCATTATGTATTTTATGTGCTCTTCTCATCTTCTCCCCAGATGTTACAGGACCTCTTCTAGAGACACTTTCACACCACTATGAGCACCAAGGAAACAGTTATACAGTTTCACATTTTGACAACTTGCTTGCAGCAGTGGGGCAAGTTTCATTAACTTATTGATATTGAATGTTAAGAATGTAATACTAATATTTCTGCATAAGATACCATATTTAATGGTTGTAACACTAGAATTCAGAATATTTTTTATCCTATTTTGGGACACCATTTACAAATGTTTCCTTAGTCTTATCAACCCTGGTAAAAATGATTCTATTTATATAAAAATTAAATATGAATGCATTCACACTCTCATTTAGAAAGACATTCATCACTCTTAACTGAGATACAGTAATCATCACTGTTCTTAGACAATGATCAGTATATCCATCTTTTCTCTTCCAAACAGATTGATTTCATAACATTTTAGATATTAAGAAAATGACTGCACAAAAGAGGGCTTGGAGAGCTTTACGCTTCCATTATTGCCATTTTCTATAGCATATGTCCCTATATATGTGGTCACAGTCAGATTAGGGCTTTCTTCGCAGCATTATGCATCAGGGCTAGTAAATATTTATAGAAAGTTTCATTTCAAATGTTTTATCACTGTGGAAAATACACATTAGAAGTTAACAAAACAGACACGTTAGACGAAATTTGCTTTTATATAGTCTGTTGAATTAAGCTACCATAACAATTTAGTACTGAAAATTGTCTCCAGCACCTCTTCCCAAACCACAAGACTCTGTGAAGGAATTAAAGCTGTTAAAGTCAATCTCTCTCTCGCTCTCTCTTACCTTCTCTCCCCCTCCCTTACCTTCTCGCTGAACTCCCCTTGCACAATTTTTGCCTTCTCACAGCAAAACCACATTACTGTTACTCACCCTTATATGACTTAGATGACTGGAATGTTATTTTTCTATGAATACTCTACACAGCAAGACAGTTTTATAGCCTATAAAGTATCAGCCAAAACATGAAATATACCTAACTACTGACACCTAGACAAGGTCTGCTTGAAACCAAATTGTATTTGATTCCAGATTTAAAGTGTAATCATGGTTAATATGTGTATATGTATGTATGGGAATAAAAAGATTTGTTTTCTGAGAAAACAAAGCCTTCTTTGATGCCTCTCAGGTTCCTCCATCTCTGCTAAAGAAATGTGAACACTTTGGCATAATGCTGCTATATAAGCCATATTAACGACCTCCAGTTTTGCTTCACTAACTTCACTGTCTCAGAAGATATAGCTTCCATTTGTATCCCATATCCTCTTTTACGCCAAAAAAGGATAGATCTGCAGGATGAATTAGATTACTTGAGAAATACTTCAGTTTTCCATCTTCATGTATTGATCATAATTTCTGTGTAGATGTTCACCATTTTCAGGTAGTCAACAAATAGTTCATAGGAAAAATGTAGTCTGGGAGCTGTTATCTTTTCATTTTGACTGAAGAGGCAACTGAAAATAAAAATCTGTAGCTCTATATTTATTGGAAATGGGTTTATACTTTTTAAATTAAACAAATGCTTTAACATTAGCTACAGAATCACTGTCATAGCAATATGAGCTGTCAGTTGCTGATAATGTGTGACAGATCCACTCTGATACTTCTACTCCACATTTAAGGCACATACTCTGACTTTAATTTTACTGTAATATGTGGTTGCAAAGAAATTCTTTTTATTGAACAAAATTGATCCTTACATGAATTCAGAACCAAAGCTGAAGACTTTACAAATAGGAGTAATTGAAGCACAGTAATTAAACTGTTAGCAATAAAACTATTACCATACTAGTGGCAAGACAGAACATGACCTAATTCCTATTTATTTTCATGTACATCATCAGCAAAATTGTTACGACTTGTTACCTCTGTGTGTACAACCTCAATGGAGTGTGTATGACTGATGCTGACAAAGTTGCACTTTGGTCTGTAGAATGATAAGAATTATAAGAACCCAGCCTGACCCTGAGACAAAAAATTCCCCAAACTTGGTGGATAACTGCAGATTGCTTTTGAACTGCAGTTCATAATTGGAATGAAGGCAAAAATCCCCAAACCAAACCAAAACCAAAATGATGAAAATTAAGACACTATTTGAAATCAACAGCAGTTTGTGTGGAACAGAGGCTATTGAATATCACAGAATCATAGAATTGTTTAGGTTGGAAAAGACCTTTAAGATCATCAAGTCCAACCGTTAACCTAGTACTGCCAAGTCCACCGTAAACCATGTCCCCTAAACTCCACATCTACATTCAGCAGCTAATGTGGCTTCCCTACCTATTCGTAGAGCTGGAAGGCACTTCTAGAAGGTATCTTGTCCAGCCTCCTGCTCAGCAGGTAACTATATCCAGGGCTAGACCAGGTCAGCCATGGCTTTACCTAGCTGAGACTTAGAAATCACAGCAGATGAACAACCTCTCTGGAGGACATCATAGAATCATAGAATCACATGGTTGGATGGGACCTATAAGATCATCTAGTCCAACTGTCTTCCCACTACCGTTGCTGCCACAGCTACTAAACCATATCTTGTAGCTCCTCATCAAGCCACATCTTGAACACTGCCAGGGACGGTGACCCCACCACCTCCCTGGGCAGGCCATTCCAGTGCCTGACCACTCTTTGGGAGAAAAAGTTTTTCCTCACATCCAATCTAAACCTCCTCTGGTACAACTTGTGGCCATTTCCTTGGGTCCTGCTTGTTGCCTGGGAGAAGAGGCCAAACCCCTACTCATCACAACCTGCCTTCAGGAAGTTATAGAGTGCAATGAGATCTCCCCTGGGCCTCCTCTTCTCCAGACTAAACAATCCCAACTCTCTCAGCCGCTCCTCATAAGACTTGTGCTCCAGACCCCTCACCAGCTTTGTTGCCCTTCTCTGGACATGTTCCAGGGCTTCAATGTCTTTCTTGTAGTGAGGGGCCCAAAACTGAACACAATACTTGAGGTGCGGCCTCACCAGCGCCGAATACATGGGGATGATTACCTCCCTGCTCCTGCTGGCCACACTATTTCTAATGCAGGCCAGGATGCCGTTGGCCCTCTTGGCCACCTGGGCACACTGTTGGCTCATGTTCAGCTGAGCATCAACCAACACCCCCAGGTCCCTTTCCTCTTCACAGTCCTCCAGCCACTCAGCTCCTAGCCTACAGCGCTGTATGGGGTTATTGTGGCCAAAGTGCATCTTCCATTTCTTCCATGAATTCAACTGCGGTGATGCAGCTCTCTGTGGGACACAACACTTTAGTGAAATTATCAATGTTTAAAGTGGTATTGAATGAAGAAAAAACTCCTCCTTCTTCCCGTCACTATTCATGGTAGTAACCTTCATCCTTAGGGTTTTACATCCCCCCTTAACACAAAATCTGGAACAGGGAAGAGAAAGAATGGTCCCATTTAAACTCAGGGTACTTATTGTGGTGAGAATATATGAATATAAGGAAAATATGCAACTTTTTATAGATTCCATAATTTAACACTGCAAATAAAAATATATATATTAAATAAACTCTAGGTAACACTATCTTCATTCTTCTTCGTCCCTAATTCTCTTTATCCTTACTCAGCCTATCGAATTGGCCAGCATGGGTAGCCCTGCTTTACATGTGCTGCGGCCTTTGATGCGTTCCCATTGCTCTAAAAAATCAGAAAGATAAGAAAAGAAAAAACTTATATTGAAATCTGTGACAGTGCTTTTGGTGGGGCTTTTTATGGGAATGTCAAGGTTTAAAGCACCCACCCATTTTACAAAGTTAATGTATATAAAGACTGGCGTGGAGCAATAACTTTTGAAACAAGGTTTGTTGCTGATTGCTGTTGTGATCACGGGTGGTCAATCTCCAGAGAAGAAATCTCTTTATCAAGGAGCTGCAAATTATATTACTGCAAAAGGGTGTGAGGTACACTTTCAAGCAAAAGCTAGCATAGCAGTACTGGCTGTCTTTCTCTGGTTTGATCTTTCAAGCGTACATTTCTCTTTGCTTATCCCACAAGTGCAAGTAGTATGTTAGATAGATGGACCAATCTCAGATTTCACTTGCTAGTGAGAAAGATGAAGCTGATTTCAAAGGTAGAATCAGAGGGATCAACCATCAGATCCTCTCTGGATATTTGTACAAGCCCTAGCACACTAAGAACTTAATATGAAGAAGAGTTTCAATTGTTACTATCATACAAAAGTAGTAAGAGCAACACAGGCACAAGAGCAATAGGCAAATATGGATCAACTGGTTTGAATAACATTATAGGGAATTTGAAATTCAGAATATCAAACTTCAAAATTATGACATCTTTCAATATATTTATCACGAGGAAAATATTGAGTTAAAACATCTTTTAATGATCTAAAATCCTGTTAAAATAAAGAAAGTCTTTTTAATGACAATAGCCATACAAAGAATGAAAAGCTGTCTCCGTTCTCAGAGGTTCTGTGAGTAGGGAGTTAGATCCTGTTTATTAAATTTTGAAGTGCCTGTTAGCCTGCCATAGTAAGCTGTGCATATTCACAGAAGCCCATAGAGACTTGTGGGCCAAGATGCTATGTTAATACCTCAGAAAGAGGAAATAGGAATAACTGTGCTAACACGGACCCCTCCAAACACTATTTTCTAGAACTCCTGGATCAGTGGCTACTGTTTGGGCAAAGTCCAATAAGTTTGAAGTAAATATGTTGTTCCACAGTGATGTTATATATCCAGCAAATATTGTCCTTCCTTCCTCCCTCCATTTTCTGTTGTAAGAAAATATCTCCATTTTTACTTCTTTGTGTAGTCCTTTTGTGTAGTCCTGGACTTTCCTTTCTATTCTTATGTTCCTACATCCCTGTTTATTTTCTTTCATTTTCCCCCTTCTAGAACGTTTCAGTCTCCTGCCTTTCCTTCAGAAACATTCACTTGCACATCATTTTCCCTCCTCTAGAGAAGATATTGTCTTGTACACAGGTGAGACTACAGATATTTAGTACTAAGGAATTGTTCATCATTGACCCAAAACATAAATGAATTGCATATGGATTGTTTTGCTAGAATTACTAATGAAAGGTTAGTCTTGGATGACAGAAATAACAGAGAGTAAATGAAAGGGAAAGGCAAATAGAATAACCAGAAGAGGAAAAAAACGGATCTCATGCTCTGTTGCCTTTCTCAATTATGAAGCACATTGTTACTGATGTTACTAAGGTCAGAAAAGGGAAAAAAAATTATTAAGCTGATTATTTTTGTTGCTTTGTTGCTAATAAAAGTTAACGGAAATAGGAAAATACTTTTCATTTTGGGCCAAATGTATTAGTCTGTTTTCTATGCATTATATATTTTTCTGTGTGTGTGAAAGTGGAAGTGGTGTAGAATGAAAAAGATTAGGAAAATAGAAGAACCATAAAATAATTACTTAGATTGTAGATGAGTAGAAAAATACATAATCTGGGATCTTTAAACACTGAGTAATGACACAAAAACATGGACAAATGCAGTAACAGGGATGGACCAACATTATTATTACTATGGTTTTGTAATCTCTTCTTCAGAGATATCTTCAAACAAAAAAACTTTTTACAAATTTATAAAACAGTTATATTCATTCAGTATTTCAGAGTCTTATAATAATGGAAAACAGGCAATTATAGGAAAGGTTAATCCTTATGGGTTCTGGTAAATTGTTGTAATAGAAGTTTATCAGTAATACTGCTTGAGATTAAACCGTGTAGATTTTCAGCACTTTCCACATGAAGACCCCCAGCTTTCCATATGTACTATCATCCTCCAAATCCCTCCTGTCTTTCTGGGCACTACCCTGGCAGTCTCACCATGACTAGTGCTCCTGCAGCCTCCTGACTTCTGCTCCAGGCTAAACCTCACACATAATTGAAGATTTTGTTGTTTCAGAGGTTGTTTTCTGCAAATGCAGAAGACCTCCTGTTGCCTGTCTAAGTCACAAGCCTGGATGGTTTATGGGTAAGGAATTGCTGCCATGTCTCTAAACAATGAGTTTAAATAATTGTCAAGCATGTTCAGTCCTCCCATGCTTTTATGAAAACACAGCTCCTGAGTATCTGTCCCGAATGTGAATGACAGTTATCTTGCTTTTTGTATTTAAGAAAGCACTTCCTAAAGCTGAGCCCACCAAAATTCCTCCATCTCTTCAAGAAGTAAGCACCTGTGATTTGACAGGTACTGTGATTAAGCTGCAATTTGGAAATATATGGCTTTTCAGTATTTTCTATTGTTACATAATTTCTAGAAACAGGGCCTCAGTGAGGAAAGTAGTAGTTCATACAGATCTCTAGTGTTTTTAGTGAGAATGTAAAAATTGCAGCAATTAGTGTCAATTTTATTTGTGTCTCTCTTCTTTCTCCCATGACAGACAACAATTCATCATGTAATAAATGATGCATACAATGCATTCATTTCACATATGTCTCTCTCTGGGCTCTCCACCTAAATTTACACTGTTTATAGCAAACAACCAATCTTGAAAAAAGGAAAAAAAGAGTGAAAAAGTCAGCAGTTCATACTGTTGGACTTTTTTTTTTTAGCATCTACACAAAAGAAAGAGAAATAAATTGAATCTCAGCTGACAACCAGATGTATAAAACACATGCATTTTCAAAGACCATCTCAGTGAAGAGCTATTGCCTGCTTATCCAGAAGTAATCTCATTCTCTGCAGCTGGCAGTAGATTAATCTAAGTTCTCACTAGCCTCAGAAAAAAAATCAGCTCTGTTTCTTACTCTCTCTCCTTGTTTCTTCTAAATTCAGCAATATGGGACGTATTACTAAATGACACCTAACAAAGAAGACAAATATTTTTAAAATTTTGAAAAACTTACTAGTTGCTGTGATGGATTTTCTACCACTGCATGTGTTACCGTAAAGACCGGATGTTAATATGAAAGCTACATACAATTACAGGTAGATACCAACAAGAATTAATTCAAGGAATTTCTACTGTACAAGACAGTTGCAAAATAATTACGGTCTCTCTTGGCCATATAATACTATTACAGGTCTTAAAAGAAGCTGCAGTGGCTGTGTCTTGGAAAATGAGTTTTGAATTTTAGGGCTCGGACTGATGACCAATTACAAATCTGCATGCAATATTATCTGGAATTTATCTAGGATTAAACTTTTACATACAGGTAGTTTCCATGAATCAGCTTCCATGAAATAGCTGGTTGAATGCTTAGTAACTGGATTATC
>WHYT01017414.1:717170-752069 GCA_009806455.1 Tetrax tetrax | reverse complement strand
CAGGTAGATACCAACAAGAATTAATTCAAGGAATTTCTACTGTACAAGACAGTTGCAAAATAATTACGGTCTCTCTTGGCCATATAATACTATTACAGGTCTTAAAAGAAGCTGCAGTGGCTGTGTCTTGGAAAATGAGTTTTGAATTTTAGGGCTCGGACTGATGACCAATTACAAATCTGCATGCAATATTATCTGGAATTTATCTAGGATTAAACTTTTACATACAGGTAGTTTCCATGAATCAGCTTCCATGAAATAGCTGGTTGAATGCTTAGTAACTGGATTATCAATCTAGACAGAATGATAACAGCTTTGTTGAGAGGATAATTGTGCATCATTATTATTAAGAACAAAATGCAAAATATGGAGACCAAATGTGAATAATAAAAGGTTGTTGGCATTTAAAATATTTAAAAAAAAATATTATGCATCCTTTGCCACAAAGTGGGATGAAATTAATATGAGCTGGCTCTTAGGTTGTGCTTTTGGCAATACTCGGGTTTTGATACCTCTTAACTTGCCTGGTATTTCTAGGGCTGAACCTTTCAAAGACTTCCGCATGAAGTTAATTTCATGCATTGTCAATAGTCTTCACTTTGGTTGAGTTTTATCAGATCTGTTACCTCTGATGATAAAGTCTTTCAGGCTTTCTTGCTCTCTACAGTACTTCATTTTTAACTTAATTCTACAGGAACATGAGCACTACATAACATGAAGAGGAAAAAAAAAGTCCAGACAAGTCTTTGTCTTTCTCAGGTTGAATATGGACAGAAGACTCCAGAAGTGTGGAAATTACACTTGTGAGGAGAAGCATCCTGTACCCCTACAGGATAATACTCAGCATTCAGCTCTGGGGTGTTTCAGCCTTCCCTAAGGATTTTTTTTTCACCTCTAAGAGACAAAGGAAAGCAATATGTATCTCAAATTCAACTTTGTATTCTAGCCCAAAATTATGACATTGAATTCAGATACTCTTATCTAAATAGATCACATACTCTATGAATTTTTGCTCCTGATTGCTACCATTAGAGACTCGCATTAAACAGGTTACTGTTACTGCAGTGCCAGATTATGCTCCTGTCTTGCACAGGGAGTAAAGGAGCATGGATTTTTCTTCTTCGCTATGCACTTTGCACAGAAATAAAGATAAATGGAATTTCATTTATCAATGTTCTCTCCCTGCATTTGAGACACAACTGCCACAGTAAGAGGTAAAGTCTACTTCTCTCTGTATTTGTCTGCTTTCTGGGAGAAGGGATACAATGCACCATTTCAAGAACCACTTTTCATTTGTGGGAAGGTTGCAGCCCTGCACATACATGCAGAGCTCAACAAACTGTGACAATCTCAAGCTCTTATGCTGCCACACTTTATTTTTCCTTCCCCCATCAAAGGAATTAATGACCAATAAGTCGTTAGCATAGGAATGACAAAATGAGAAAGCATAATTAGCCCCTACAGGCAGTATAATGAAAATGTGGAAACAAATCTTGGTCATAGAAGGGAGATGATTGAAAGACTAGTGTGCAGGACCAAGTCATCTGTAGGCAACATAAAGTAATTTAGATTGGTGTTTTGACCATCTCTGGCTCCAAGTGGCATTAAGGACACCCATGTGTTAGTCTACTTGAGGCTGAGTCAGCATTTCTTCTGTAAACATTCACTGTACTTTTAAAGCCTGTGGTTGCAACTGTTAGTCTGAGTTAAAACCTTAAATACAGGTCTTGGCACAAGAGCTGATCCTCTGAACAAATGAACCCCTCAATTACTGTCGGACTAGGAGGAACATCTCTCTGACTTAGTACCAGGGGGGTGGATGTTGACTTGGGCCCCTCCACAAAGTACAGTGCTCAAACCTCTGTCTGAAGCCCTCGTTGGGGTGGAGGAAAAGCAGCAGTAAAAGGGACAGAGGTGGGCATTAATTTTTATATTTTCTATCCTTATAATTACAAACTTGCAATAAATAATTCAAGTACATTACAGGCAAACTTCTGGGAAGTTCTGGGTAAGTCTATTTGCTCAGATTAGACTTCCCAAGAGGAACCCACTTTAGCAACAAAGCTACATACAATGGCTATGTGGAGGTAATGTGAATTTACACAGCGACCACCATCTGGAAACAAATTCAAACCTAAAACATAATGCTTCCTCTTAGTTAGACGTCCCCAAATATCCTAAAATTGCCAGCACAATTCTTAAGATCATGACAAGATCTACAAAAGTAGGATTTATTATTTTGTGGCAATTACTATTTTTATAATTGCTACTATTATCTTTTATTTGCTTCTTGGATTTTTATATTTTCAAGTTTGCTCCTCATCCACAATGGCATGTAACTTTTTTTTTTCAGTCTTAAAATAGATATTTTCAGGTAATCACTTCATTACAAGAATGAAGGCCTCAAAAAATCAACTCAAGTAACAAAGTGGAGCAATGAAAGGCAATAACAGAAGTGAAAGAATTTTATAATGAATTTGGGTATTTCAAACTAAGAGTCCCTCCCAGCACTTAACTTATTTTTCAATAATTTTGAATTTGTAGAAAGTAGAAATGGGAAATATTTAATTCAAAATACATTCAAACAAACCAAAGTTACTTTATGCTATAGAAACTGAGAAATATCTCAGTCTTGCTTATGCTGATTTGTTGACTTTCTCTGTACATAACTGACATATTTCCTTTGTTTGCTAAATTTAATTCTCACTTCATAACTTGAAGTAGATTTTGATAGGCAGTTAATAGAATAATTTGGAAGCTACTGAAAATTACATAGTAGAATTAACCCTTAAATAACTATTTTGCATGGGATCCTTTGTAGTTTATGTTCTTGATAGTATGAAGCATGGTGTTGTGAACAAAGAAAAAGGAGAATAAAAAATATACAAATATACATAAAGAATACAAAGTTATGAAGGAAAACAGGGAGGGAGTGAGAATGTTAGGAAACTTAGGAAAGTTTTAAAGAAAGGAGCTAAAATGAAAACACTGCAGGGAAAGTGAACTTCTGACTCAGAAGTGAAATACAGGTACTTACCTTTAATATATATAATGGTCTACATCTTATAAAAGAACAGTACTTTTTTTTCAGAATATGTCACATGTTAAAATGTTTTTAGAAAGATGAGTTAAGAATTTTAATATACAGATCATATAACTGTTTAAGTGCTTGTGAGACTATAAAGACAATAGCTGTAATATGTAAATCAATGTAGTGATCCATAGTTAGGATAAAAATGCAGTATTTTTCTATCTTAGGAATTTAACAGAATCATAATAGTTTGGGTTGGAAGGGATCTTTAAAAGTCATCTAGTCCAACCCCCTGCAAGGATCAGCTGCACTTTGATTTTATTTCTGTTATCAAAGTACCACAAAATTTTTATTTTAAAAGAAGTTATCAATTATTTGTTCAGAGGTTTAGACAAGTGCTATATAACAATACTTGAAATGTTTTCTGACTGAAAGATCAGAAAAAAATAATAAACCAGCAACTTTTCAATGTAATATTTAATTCTCTCATGCCTTTTAGAATAAATTTTGATTAGTCAATAGAGGCAAAACATACTTAGTATTTTTTTAAGAAGGGAGATATCCAGAACTGCTAACATTATTGACTAATAACTACTTTTTCTAAGGTTAGGTGTAATAAATAACCACAATGTTGAAACAAGATGTTTATGCTGAAAATAATCTCCTAAATTGTATTGTAAAGTAGTTGAATATATAAATATCCACAGAAAAATGCATATTCCTACTTACCCAACAGACAGGAAAGGTTCCTTTGATTCAAGTCTGTCAAGTAAATAACAGAAGTTTTAAATATAAATATATTTATTTTATTTCAGAACACTTATACTATTAATATAAAACAGCCACTCTCAGTATCAAATTTACTTGATGAGCAATACATAATTTTAACAACAATAGAAAACTCTGATCATTATGTTAGGAGTGTAACTCGAAAAAAAAATCCCATTAACCTAACTGAACTTTGGTTTAGAAATTAAATATTTACAAAGCAGCACATCTAGACCCTTTAAATTTCACAGATTCAGATGACTTGTGTAACTATTTACATGGAAAGACTAGAGCAAATAAGTAATGCTTTGTCCTTTTTTGGCACTTTTCATGTAAAATGTTTTTTTTTCTTGATAGCCATGATTTATGGAAGATATCGAATCTTTTATTTTTTAACTTTAAACACAAAAATTAGTATAAATGTAAGACCTTCCCTGATTTGAGGGCTTCCACACTTATTTTGTTCGCTTTCCAACATCCTCTACTCATATGACATGGTAAATTCTTCATTGTGAGAACTTCTGGCACATCTGCCACCATCACCCCTGCGTTGGAGCTGGATGCCACTAGTTTGGTAGACCCAGAATCATGCCCAGTTCTAAAACTGGTTGTTAGAAGTGTTGTTCAACTCCCTGCTGTTGCTACTGTCTCTGTGAAGAGCTGCACCACTTGCACTCTGGCAGGAGCCTCTTCTATTAGCAGTTTCCACCCAACCAAGATAGATTTAAAAATCCTCTTCTATGTTATTGTATTTGTCCTCCAGTACCTAAATCTGATTGCCCTTAATTTTTTAGTATGTTCTGGCTGCAGTGGAATCATGAATATCACCTGCTTGTTAGGACTATTAGCATGTGAGTTTAATGTCCTTTATAAAGACATTTAAAGCAAGTTTAAAACTCAATTATTTTGAGAGGTTACATGACATGCAAATGATGTAAAACTTCTCTATTGTGCTATTTTTCACTGAGAATACTGTGTTAGGAAAAATGGCAAAGAAAAATCCTGGGTACTTAATGTCTCTTTGCAGCCTTTAAAAAATCTGTTTCTAAAAAAAGCCAAGTATGTCATCTCTGAAACTGAACACTTCATTTATGATGACCCCTCCCATACAAAATCTATTCAATCCCACAACAAAATATCTGAAATAGAACTGTAAACAGCAGGACTAATTGTTAATAAAAGGACTGTAAATGATTTGTCAATGTCTTAAGAATGAACCTTCCCTGCAAGTCATCTTTGTAGAAAAACCAACGAGTACATTCACAGTTTTCATTCATTGAGAAAAGCTTTTGTCCAAAAAGTTCACAAAACAATAGATCAGCTTAGTTATTACCATCTATCCAGAAGTGTATTTACAAAAGGCGAACCTGTCACTGTGCTTTTGAAAAGTTTATATGATTTTGTCTTTAGTTAAAAAATACTGTATGACATCTTTTTACAAAGCATTTATTTCTTTTCCAGAATCATTCCTCGAAATAACTTAGGAGCCTGTCTTCATTTACAATGTCATATTCTAATGTAATTTAGACCTAATTTCCTGGGGTTAGATTTCCAGCACTGGTAAGAACAATTTTCATAATGCTTGAGGAATGGCCAAAATGTATCATAACTGCAGTAACTTTTTCTATCGTCCTCATGGCTATACCTCATGTTTCCATTTCTTTCTGGGATTGTGATCCACATGGAAATAAAATACAAGAAGGAATCACTGGTGGACTTGCATGTCCTTGGAAGTACAGTGGAAGCCCAAAGCTGAATATCCCTATGCTCAGGGGTACTCCTCTTCAGGGCAGTCCCAGTGCTGTCATAGAATCATAGAATCATAGAATCATAGAGTTAGAGTTAGAGTTGGAAGGGACCTTCAAAGGTCATCTAGTCCAACCCCCCTGCAAGAAGCAGGGACCTCCCTGACTAGATCAGGTTGCTCAGAGCCCCATCCAGCCTGGCCTTGAACGTTTCCAGGGATGGGGCATCCACCACCTCTCTGGGCAACCTGTTCCAGTGCTCTACAACTCTCATTGTGAAACATTTTTTTCTAATATCTAATCTAAACCTCCCTCCTTCTAATTTAAACCCATTACCCCTTGTCCTATCACAACAGGCCCTACTGAACAGCCTGTCCCCATCCTTCCTGTAGGCCCCCTTGAAGTACTGGAAGACCGCTATCAGGTCTCCCCGGAGCCTCCTCTTCTCCAGGCTGTCACGTATGCTTTTCCTCCCACACTGCCGTGCTGCACACCAAAACTCTCCTAGCACCAAAAAAATGCTTAGCTTGGCATCCTCTGTGCTTAGTCAGTACCGCCAGACAGCAATAAAATGATGGGTCCCTTCATGTGCAAGGTGGTATCCTTCTCCTGCAGGCTTTGTGCAGCCACCGTGCCACCTTCACAGACTAGCTTTTCCTGCTGTGGATCACAGCATTACAGGAAAACATCAGCACCATCTTTGCAGCTTCTCTCTGGTATATGAGGAAAAGCCCAACTAGTGTTATAGGTTTTTTTTCTCTCCTGTTTTTCTGCTTAATGAGATGAGCCAGATGTGGTAAGCACCCAGTGTTTGTCTCGAGAGACTAACTACAAGCAAAACAAGAAAAAAAGCAAAGCCTCAGAATATATTTAAATACTTCATAATACAGAAATTTTGTAATGAAGAGAGACCTGGCAGTATCCTGATGGAGGATATTCTAGTGGATTTTACTTGCAAACAGAAAGTGTGTGATAGAATGCCCCGTGGACAAAATACTGCAATTAAAAATCTATTTGAAATCCATTCTCAAGATGCAATTCAATTTGATTTAAATAGCAGTGCCCTAGGTTTGACCTCTCTCTAGTATATTTGACTAAATGGTTTTAGATAATTTGCTGCATTACTTTAAATTATTTCAAGTGTTCCTCATAGTAAAGGAATACAATTATCTCTTGGCCTTTTATTTAAATCAGTAATTCAGTGTATGGGAAATTAATATACAGGTTTTAAAACTACAACACCATATAAAATAACATCCTAGATCATCTTTACTTTACATTCATCAATGTATATTATAGATTTTTTACCTTTCTTTTCTAGCCTGCAATACACCAAATTCTCCAGAGTTTTGAGGAAATCTTGCATAATTAAATATGATATCTCAAAAAGAGTAATCCTGATAAGCTATGAAAAGGGCTGTCATGTACCTTCAGGAAAAACATTAAAACAGAAATTTTCTTTCTTTCAAAAATGTATTGGGGATGCAAGAAATACTAGGTTGGACAGTAAACAAAGGAAATAATGTTTGAATTATGTAGGAACAGTAATGAAGCTGGAGTGATCAGGATTTTACTTTCTTTCCTGAAATGATTTTCCCATCAGAAAAATTCAGTTTGTCAAAATGTCAAGGCACTATGTCAGTTTGAATAGGAGGGAGGCAGGCTAATCAGTAGCATGTGTCGAACATGGTAGACTGAGGTTGTGCTTCCCTTTGGTTCTGAGCTAAGATTTTCTGAAAGGTCTGACTTATGTACATATAATAGATATTTTTTTTAAAGGAGGAAAAAGGATTTTTACACTATGTAAATTGCTCAATTAAAATCAGTCACTGTAAGCCAAACAGGCATAGACAATCAGTTTATACCCATTGATATGCTACAGTACTGTCACATTTATGTTTACAATAAGGACCCTAGAAATTTCCCATTTAGTATTTTACTCCTTGCAACCTGTCTTGAAGACATATTTTACAAGATCTGACTAACATAATTATGTCTTTCATTCTTTTCTTTGCTGCTAAATTTGCTCATATTAATATAAATTATCTAGATCCCATCCTTGACATGGACTGAACATGTAGATGGATAAATTTTTCAAGGTTTGCAGACAAACATACAAGGAAACGTGACTAGACGAAGGACATGTGAATTCCTTTGACTTGTAAACAAATCATTTAATGACAGGATGATCCCAAAGTAAATTCCACTTTCCTTGCATAATTGTCCTATTAAGATTACAGGCAAGATAGTTTTTTATATCTGAGGCCTGATCCAAGATACATAAATCAATATCATTTCTCGTTAAAGAATCCTCGCATTTCTTTCCCAGAACCTACTTACAGGGCAAAGCGGATAACATTCCTAACAATATGAACACTGTATACAAGCAAATGGATTTTAGCCAAGCATTCTCCAAGGTAGCTCGTTATGAATAAATATATTCTTCCTTGATCATATAATTTCATATCTAAGGAGTAAGAAAAGCATGTGGAATTTAAGGCGTTTGTTAGGGTTCTTATTCTGACTTTTTAATATAATAAAACTATCTACCCTGAATTAACAAAAGTGACGGTCAGGAACCAAAATTTTTTTACATTACTAACCATTTTGGGTTATGATCTTCAAATCAGAATTTCCAAGGAGGATAACCTGAGTGTGGTGCTGATGTCACACGTTTTCTTGTTTGACTGTAAACCCCATGAATAGTGACTGCAGTTTTTGGAGGGACTGGAAGAGTTAATAGCTCTAACAGGAATCCAGAGGATTCCAGCTTTTCATTTGAGCCATGTGGAAAATTCAGGCCAACTAAAAGGCATTTTGGACTTCAGTCATTTGATGGATTGGCTGTATAGAGTTAATGTCTATTTTGTATGATTTATGTGGCTGACTTATTTACCTGTCAAGCATGTCTATCTCTTTGCACTGCACAGCTTTAGGAAGATTTAGCAAAAAATATGTGAAGCCAAGAATATTCAGATTTATGGCCTTTCAAAAGAAACTGAGGTAGTTTGCTGTTTACAGTGATCAAGCAGAGTTGCAAATTTCTCTGCATAATGACTTTGTGGTTTGAAGTCAACAGTCAGTAGTGATCAGCTTCAGAAATTTTACATAGTATTGCTCACATTTTGTAATCCAATTCCTTTATTTTTTAAAGCATGTGCATTATAAATTTTGTTAACTCTTAATATTTGTATAAAATGCAAGCAGGCCTAATAGAAGTATGTCTTAATTTATAGAAGAAATATTATTTAATGTAACTTTCACTGTCTACTGGGACTGAAATAGCCATTGCTGGTGTACACTAGCTATCCTTTCTTCCTTCCTTCCCTCCTTATTCCCCTCCTTCCCTCTTTGCCATTTATTATGGTTTCTGTGACTTAAAGTAATTTCAATATATTTTTTCCAGCATCAGTAACCATTGTCAGATAGAATGAGGGAAGAAGCTCATTCAATCTTTTGAAACTTCTATAAATATAATTGTAAACATTGGCAAGTATTTTAAGAAGCAGTGTCATATTCTGGAATAAATAAATGTTAAACCAGCCGTATAGAAGATCTAATTTGTCAGAAGTGTTGCAGAAGGTGTGGAGAATAATTTACAGCTTTATTTCAACTTTTACAATTGTTCTTAATAAATTTAATAAGTTCCTCTTCCAACTGGTGATTGACATTGTGACTGATGACTCTGGTTAGAAAAACAATACAAGCTGTATTATTTTCATTACTATTGTGTAATATCAAATACTGCATTAATATGAAAATGTAAGAGTGCTCTGAGAAGTTATTTTCCACAGAGCTAAATGCTTCTGTTATTTATTGAAACATAAAAATTTTGGTACAAAATAAAATACATCCCTCAAATCAAGAAAGGATCTAGAGTACTGCTAATTCAAAATGTTGTTTCTCAGTGCAAACTTACGCCTTTGACATGTTAGCTGACTACTGGATAGAAGAAGAGACAGCTAATAGGTATAACTTAGCCTAATTTTAAAAGATTTTGGTATTGCCTTATATGAGAGTCTCATGTTCAAGCTGGGAAAAGATTATCTGATTACCTTAAGGGAAATATACATTAAATCAAAAAACCTCAGTATGCCTGTGTATAAAAAATTATGCCAATGGGCACATTAAATGCTAGAAACACTCAGTGCTATCTTTTGTTTAGTTTTGGTTTGCATAAATGATTTGAACCACAAATAGAGACCATGTGTTTAAAATAGATGACAAAAAGCTGGTTTTCAAACAGGCCAGCAAAAAGTTAAAATCTGATTTTTTTTTTGATAAATTGGAGAAATATTCTGAAATCAGTGTAATGAAATTTAGACAAGATAGATAAGTCCAATGAGAATCTAAGAACAAGAACTACTTTATATTTATATGGAATGGAGGATAACTGACTAGGTGTTGCAAATGAGGCACAGCTAGTATGAGTAACATAAGGTGATACCATACCACAAGTAGGTAGTATGTCACAGTAAAAACTGATGTTGCAACTCACATAGCAATATCTTAGGTTCTCCTTTGTTCTACATTTTTGTTCTTTAGCTCCTCTGAATCATTGCAGTGGCAATGAGCTGTGTCCTTTAATCGGCACACACTTGATGTCTTCTACTCTCAAAATACAGTTAATCAAAATTTGATTGAAGTTCACAACTGGGATATTTAATTTTACCTAAATGAAATTTTAGTAATTGCTGAGGTATTTATTCTGTAAGTGAGCTACTACAGTAGTAAGCACTCTGGTGATAAACAGAGGTTTACTTAAATAAGGTCACCCCTTTGGCTACCTGAGTGTCTGTATGCAGATCTACATATAATCCTTTTTATACATATATATATATAACATGTATTTAGCCCCTTATGAAAGTATTGCAACATATATGCATTGTGACTGACAAAAAAGATAATTTTTTTCCTAATATCTGATGATTTCTGAAAAGGTTAATTATTTAACATTGAGAATAACTTAGATTACTTCTTGAAGCATCATGTTTTCCGCTGCCCCATGAAGAAAAAATTTGCACCCTAAAGAAGTTAAATTTCCAATATATATGTAGGTGATGCAGATGTTACACAACCTAATTTCTGGTGATACAGAAAACTGAAATTCTGGTTGGTCCCATGAGACAGCATGGTTGGACCATTTTCTGTATTTGAGTCCTTGTGCTCACCATGGAGTTCTGTTTGCACTAATGCAGTTATTCTATATTTAATATGCTACAAGAGTATGGCAAGAGTATGCCTTTTTTTCTTTTCAGAGTTTAGAAGGGAAAGGAATGGAATATTTGTCTCAGCATATATATATCATATGATTTTAAAGTATTTTACATGTCCAGAAAACAAAAAGGTATGTGCAAAAATAGCAAAGTTTTTAAAAAATTATTATATTTTTATTTTTAAAAACTCTGCAAAAATCACTGACTATTGCTAAAGTACACTTTATTTAGCCAGTTCTACTTAATGCCTAAGCACTACTAAAGGTACTGCCAGGGCACTCTGTGCAGGAAAAGATTTTCAGGGAACACTTAGCGTAGGATACTGTCTGCAGTACCAGATGTCAGGCTGTCTAACCCAGCATGCTGGGACTGTGCACTGAAAACCAGATGCAATATTATGGGGGTTTTTCCAAGTCAGCCCAAGATAAAGCAAGGTTTTTCCCTTTTAATTTCTTCTGCCTTACTCTATAAAATAGTTTTGTAACAGATGTATGCAGCATATGTTCAAATTTAGCTAGTTTCTAGCAAAATCTGAATCTTGTTTCATGATTTTTAAACATCAAATTCTTGACATAAGTACAAGTTTCAGAGGCCTCTAGTATTCATTTCCAGATGAATTAATAGGACAGAAAATCATTAGCCATCAGTTAGCAGTGTGACTGAATAATCTGTCCAGAATTATCTCTAAAATCTGACTGTTAAAAACTAAATAAAAGGTAGCTTTCTATAAAGGGAGGAAGTGCTTTAAAGAGATTGCATCTTCCCTATGCAAATTTTCACAACCACAAGAGCCTGAGATGAAAAATAAATCAGCATATGCAAAAGTTGGTTTTGATACACTGGTAAAAATATGCTTTGTCATGTCAGATACTGAGCGCAGCACTGTTAGAATACATGACATGGAAGGGGTTTGGGGTTGTGGTAGGAAAGGGAGGCACTGGGAACAACAGTAAAGGGAGAAATTTCCAATAATCCTCAAAATGACCTAAATTTTAGGCAGCAAGAAGAAAGGAAAACACAAAAGCTCTGTCCTTTGAGGGTTGTATAAAAATATATTTTCAGAGAGGTAGTCCTAAAAAATAGTATTGTATCCATCTAATAGAGTTTCAGTAGCTGATTATAGTTTGCATTTGACTTTACTGTATTTTCCTCTATGAATCCATAAATTGCAAAGATAATATGAACAGTAGCATGGATACTCATAGCTGAGATAAACATTGGTAAGTGTGTCTGAGAAAAACTAAGTTGTGACTTGGAGAGAAGTTAATTCAGATGCTACACATGAACACTTTCTTACATAGTTATGGACTACAGTTTCTTCCCATACCCATTCTGAAGCCAAATGGAGTGATAAGGAAGCTAAACTGAATTTAATCTATACACCACATCTTCCAGTGCTTCCAGTCATGAAGAAATGAAAGCTCAGATCCAAAGTGAGATTCTTGCAAGAATCAAGAATAAGAAATAATTTTCCTTCAGGTAAGAACACTTCTAACTCTGATCCCCCTCCCAAACTGCAAATGCACTCCATTTGCTACCATTGTTCAAGTAAGCAAAGGAAACAAATTCTGGAGAATGAAAGTAATTCCATGCCACCACTGTAAATTTTAATTTTCTTTTTCCTGTGTTATGGTCAGAGTTGTTAAATTCTGCAAAAATCTATGCTCCAAACAAAAGAAAGAATTTAAAAAAATACAGTGGTGTACTACCTCTTTCTGAGAGCTTTAATCATTCTTTGCCTGAAGCTGATGTTGCCTGACCCTCTACTACTCTACATCAGGGTAAGAACATTCAGGTCAATATGTACTGGTCTAAAAACGTCTGAAATGAGTTCATCAGGGTGGGCTGAACAAAACAGTGTTGACTGATCTAATGCACGCAATCAATACTACTTTACTGCATGGCTATTTGTAGTCACAAAGAGATGAAGGTTAATGCAGGCATTGCCTTTGAGGATCCCAAGGGTAGAGGCTTAATCTCCTTTTCCCTCAATGACACTACTAACACTTTAAAGTAGTTACAGGAGGGGCACTGCTCTGACAATGTATGATCATTTTTGTCATGCTGTTTCCTAGAATAATCTTACTCTTGCAAGACTGAAAAATACAACATACATTTTAATGCAATAGATATTACAAATTGCAAATTTCTTAGGATTCATAATAAATTCACACACATTTATGAATACATTTGTTAATTTCCAGTAAAATAGCCAATACTTTTACTGGAAGTTCTGGGAATATCAGCAACTTAATCTAAGAAAAAGGCATGAAATTTGTAGCCTATTCTTTAAAAAATAAAATTGCATTTGACATTATGCACCGACAGTGCTATCTAAGTATCAGTCCTGGCAGGCTGAATAACATATTTCTGACAATATACTCCAAGACTAGCAGAATCCACCAAGAAATAAACTTGTGGGGTAATTTAATTGTTAATAATTAACTGCATATTAATATGCTGCTATTGTCCCTCTGTATTGCACACAGCATAGCCTCCCCTGTTATTTGAAATCATACTTAGCAATCGTTTTTCTCTTAAACTACCTATACGTTAAATCTCTTTTTCTGATATTATTCATAAGACTTTTTAAATACATAACAAGTTACAGCCTCCCATTTATGCAACCTTCCTTATTTATTCACCGAATACTAAATCTGTGACGCAGTGTCATATTTCTATTGCTGTTTGTGAGCCACCTAAACTGTACCCTTGCAGTACATCAGCAGCTCCCAGACTGAATTATAGCCTTCTGTACAATTAGAGGTGTTACATTATATGAGAACCAATGGCTAATTATGAGCTCACAAAGTGGTGCACTGAAGCACAGCCTTCCATCTCTGATTACTGCTGCAATTAAGGGTTTACTGTATTCCTGAAAATTAAGAATCCTGCTGTTTATTTGCCGTGTTAGGACAGGCCCTTCTCTGTTCTATGTCATGAACCCAACTTTCTTACTTTTAAGACCCCTATAAAGTTAATAAGACAGTTACCATACCACAGTCGTTGCAAAACTGGATACAGTTTCTACGATGCCTGCTTCACTAAAATGCAAATGTGGAAAAATGACCATGCTGTCTGTTTCTAATTTTTTTAATATGTTGTAGGTATTATCCTTTTTCTTTTTAAACTAACAGAAGCACAGTAGAGTATCTATAGAGGGCATCAAGTTTCTGCCAGCACATTCTGAATAAAAGGTGTAATAAAGGATGGAAATCTCACACGTGATAGTGGATAGGAACAAGGCTAAGACTGTCAAGATTTAAACTGAAGAAACGACTGAAAGCGCTATTTCTATTTGCCTGCAGGCAAAACCCTCAGTGCTCTGGATCTTTCAGAATTTTACTTTTTGAATTATAAACCAAAGTTTTTTCATTTGTATTAGCAGCACAAGTAGTTGTTATTGGATTTACCACATGGATTAGGAATAATATGACTGAATGAACTAATGGAACTGGTTGCCCAGAGAGGTGGTGGATGCCCCATCCCTGGAAACATTCAAGGCCAGGTTGAATGAGGCTCTGAGCAACCTGATCTAGTTGAAGATATCCCTGCTTCTTGCACAGGGGTTGGACTAGATGACCTTTAAAGGTCCCTTCCAATCCAGCTATTCTAGGATTCTATGATTCTAACATGACAAGTGCATTTGATATATTTTGGTCTTTTGAAGTTTTTCTCTTTCTGTGATTTGTCTCCAGAAGCAAAGGTTTTCCCAGGTGTTACTAAAGACCTGAGACTCCTCTCATTTTCCCCTCTCTAAACTTATCAGGTGCAGCGCTGATGACCTCTGGATCATATGAAAGGGCAAACTTATGTCCTTGGCTGGGTCTCCTAACCCCTCTGAGTACATGGATTCCTTCTTTAAACAACTCGGAGACAAAATTAATTGAGGTTACACTGACATAATTCAGAAATGCAGGGCTGCATGGATTGCCTTCCATCAGCAGATTTTTTTTTTTTTTTTTTTTTTTTTTTTTTTTTTTTTTTTTTTGTTCTTTTGATATTAGTTGTTTGGCATAGGACTTTTCCCTTGAAAGAGAGAAAATAAACAAGAATTCTGACCAAATTAAATCACTGGATCTGCTGTATCTTTCTATCTGTGCGTTTTAACATTTCTAATATAATTGAGAATGCTACTTAAGTTCTCAACACAAGCAACATTTGCACTGCTTTTTGTGAATTTTAAGTGAGAATTTCAGAATAAATGATATTTTTTTTCCTGTATTGCAGTAATGACTGCTTGAAATGTGATCACTGAGAACATTTTTTGATGAAATTAATGCAAAGAATATCCTACTGGACTTAAAATTATCTCCATTTAAACATGCCTAGAAATTCTGGTTTATAGAAGCTAGATCTTTTGTCAGGAGAAGAGCTGTAGAGGACCAGTCCTCTTAGATTCATTCCATTGTGCTGAAATAAAATAGCTTATTTCATGAATGAAGGTAATCAAAAGCATCAAGAAGACACATTTCTATAAAAAGGAAGCACTTTGATTCAAAAGAAGTACTACACTATGTCATCTTAATACGATGTATTCATCAAAAGATTGTGTTCCATAAGAATAAATGTGTGGGTTTTCTTTTCTTTCAGTATATATAAAAAAGTAAGAGGCATAATCATAATTTAATGCAATGTAAAGTATCAGAAAATAATTGATCAAGTTTATTTTCTGTTGACTGGACTGTGTCTTTAGGCTCTTGTAGGCCAGTAATAAAAATGGACACACAAATGCATTAAGAAAAAGAAGAAATAAAGAAGAAAGTTGTTGGAAATCTAGGACAGTATTCAATCAAGAAAGATTCTTATACCTGCAGTTATTTTTATTATATGCCAGTAAGTTAAAGCATACTGCTAATACGCTGCCAATGGCACACTACAGCAGCAATTATGCAAAATACTGCAGTATTCAAATAGAATAGTAATGCTTGTTTGGCACAGAATTTGTTGAGTTTATGTTACACTTTCAAATGTGAGAAATGATTTCAATATGCCTCCTACTCTGGAAGAGGAAGCAATCATGTTGCCCATCACTGCGCCTTTCTCACTTTCTCCTGATCTGAAGGGCACTCAAGAGTGCTCAGAAAAATGACGCAAAAAAATGAACAGCTCTGAGGATTGAGGGGAAACTAAACCACACTAAACTCTATAAACGATATCTTAAAATAAATCTGAGAAGCAGAGAGCAAGTAGAGAAAGACTGAGCAATTCTTTAAGCCTTTGCTGTAAAATAAAACTGCAAAACCAAAGGAAGTGCAAAATATGTAAGATAATCCAACCAAGTTTGTGATGGAGATTATAAAAGTAAAATGTACTTAGGAAACTGATCAAGTATTTTTATCAAAGGAAAAAACCCCAATTTTGGTATAAAAGCATAATCATACCCTGTAAATAAGAGTATTTCTTTCCAGTATATTAATACTATATATATTCAAATAAAGTAATTTCCCCCAAAGGCCATGGGTCTGATCAAATTGTAAAGTAAAGGCTGTTTAATATGGCTAATTAGTAGCATGTTAAATCAAGCATGCTGAATTTACATTTCAATTGCATTGCAAGAAGAAGTGGTTGGGAATGGGAAGTGACTGTGGGATCTAATACCACTAAGGGAGCGCTGAACAATTAGCCTGAAACTTCAGAGAGCCGCTTGGAAACAACTTGCCCTCATGGGACGCCCTTGTCAGGGCCACCATGTGCTATACATGGGCGCTGCTGTGAAAACTCAGCCACCACTGGAGGAAGATCTGGTCAGCCAGAGCAACACTTCAAGAGATTATTTCACTGTCAATTCACCCACAAAATCCATCCATGCTAATTGTCCAGTTCTAGGGTGTGCCTCAGCTTGGTGTATCCCAGGCTAGAAGGCTTCATGGCCAGCCAGCAAGAGGAGGAGAGGAGCCTGAATAACGCTTCACTGGGCCTTCAAAATGTGGCACTGGGGGCAAGGCCAGCTTTGCATATTGTGGCCTTATGAGAAAGACTGGAGTTTGGCAAGGCTGAAAATAATCCACATAAGGAGTGTTAGTGTTAGCTAAACTGGGCTTGGAAATGTTTATAGATCAACTACAGTATTAAATTGTGTAGAGCAAAGAGAATGACTAGATAACCCAGCAGTGCAGAGTAATTTGCCTTCCTAGTTTACTTCCAAATCCTAGTCCTGTGCTTTCCTACGTTATACAAATATTAGTTTATCCCTGAGGGGGTTGTCTTTGGTAAACAAACTAGTTCTCTCAGAAAGCAGACTCTGATGTGATCTGGGACAGTTTGCTCCCAACTCCCTCCCAGTTGTACCAGTATCACTGCACTAGTTTTGGCTCCCCATGCCCCATGCATTCTCCAGTAGGTTCCCCTCATCACCTCACACAGCAGCTGCACTGACTTTCATGCCACTAAAAATCCCACCATTCTGCTAGCCCATAGCACAGTCTTTTTGCTATTTCAAGAGACTCAAAAATAGGTACTCCTCCGTTCTTCTCAAATACTCTCATCTTTGTTAGTGCTAGAGGGGTGCCAGAGAAGACTTTGAGTTGATCCTCATGCTGACAGCTGTACAGAGGGGACACGATGAGTCTGTCTTGAGGCAAGGCAAGCCACAGGCAGTGTGTGCATGGCTGCTCTGCTTTGCCCGGCCTGGAGCTCGAGACCACTCTTAGAGTAAATGGAGATTGAACCATTAGCAATCTCCAGAGTTAATAACTAGAAGAGTCTCATCCTGCTTTAATAACCTCAGCAAAGACGTCTGAAATGGAGAAAAAGCTTTCAGATCATGTATTAAACACCTCATCTAACGTGGTGGACTGAAATGAAAAATAAATAGTCAAAATATTATTTTACAATGTAAGAAACAGAATCTTAGTCCATAAGACTATTTGCAGCTGATTCTACTTTGGTATGTTGGGCGTAAACCCAGAGGAAAAAACCAGTACAGGGACTTTCATATGCTGCCACAGAACTGCTTTAGTGAAATACTGATCAAAACACCACCAAATTAAAAAGACAAAGTGTGATCCTTTATTTTAGCACTACAATGCTCCCAAAGAGTGCTTTAACACATTTGTGTCAGCACCTTTAATCTTCACCTTGTGTTTCAAAGATATGAAGATTAGCCAGTAAAATTATCCTCTGCTTGAGGCTAGACCCAAATAACAAGAGGTAAAATAATTTTAAGACGCAGATTTGTCAGGCATTTGGTTTTCTGCAGAAGTGCTGAGCTAAAAAAGGAAATTCACAACAATTTTGAACCTTCTGGGATTTAATTCCCCCTTCACATACTGAGCAGCAATGCAAATCAGGAGGAATACTGTTGGAGCCAACAGTTATGTTAGATTTAAGCTGATCCCTGAGCACTACCCTAAGCATACTGGTAGTCGTTCAATGAGTATGCTTAAAGTTAATAATGTGTTTACCAGCTTTCTGAAGCAAATACTAAATCTTTCTGTTCTCCAAGTATTTTTAAGGTCTAATCCAAAATGGAAGTTCTTTTACTATAGATTAAGTGGCCTCGCAATGACATCAACCTGGTCCCACAGCACTCTAACTCCTTCCCTGCATGCTTAGACAGTGTCTCTGTATACCTCCCAGGCCACCTGTTGCTACTTCCATCTTTTCATGCCTCTTTTTTATGTTTTACTTTTTTTTTCAGGAGCTCCTTTTTCATCTGCACAGGCCACCTGCTACCTTTGCTTAATTTCTTGTTCATCAGGATGAACCATTCTTGAACTTGGAGGAGGTGATCCTTAGAATGCAGCCAGTTCTCCTGGCCCTGTCTCCTCTCTGGGACAGTGTCCCAGGGGATTATTCCAAGCAGTGAAAGTCTGCTCTCCAGCAGTCAAGGGCTGTGATCAATGGGATCTTCAGCAGGGAGGAATTAGAGTATTAAATCACATTTGAGAGAGAAGAAATGGAAGTAAATTCTAGTCCAGTGAATGGCAAAACTGTTTGCTGAATTCATTAGGTCTAAGATGCCTTTTAAATTCTCTGTATCACTTTTAGTTGTGGCCTTTGTTTCTATGAACTGTACTGGGAATACTAACATAAAAAAGATGTGAAAAGAAGTATAAGTGGAATAATAAATGGGAGAACAAAGGAGAGTCTGGATATGTGAATGAATGCATGTGTATGTTGAAGAAGAAATGTTATGTGCTTATCTGTCTTGCATCTAGTTATTCCTATAGCTGAAAAAAATGATGTGTCTCACATTTAGGCTCATGCTAAATTTCACATAGGTGAGACTAAATGAGGTTATTTCCACACAGATTATAAAACTATAAAGGATTAAAAAGAAAAAGACTATAGATCCTGAAATGAGGTGTGACCCTGTATTCTTATACTATTCCAGACAAAAGTTGATCTAATCACTTGGACATGTAAGCAAATTATGTGGGTGTAACACATCATAGGACATTGATTGCTCTGTTTTAATTACTTATGTGCATATCCAGCTATAAATGCAATGTACATTTCTCTTCAGAGATGCGGAGTATTTTCAACAAGTTGGAAGCCTCAAGCACTTTGCAATAAATAAAATAATGCAACTCTGTGCAGCACGTCTGCTTGCTTACCTTAAAACTGTTATTAAGTGTTTCTCAAATATCCAAAAATACTCTTTAAAAATCTGTGACAAAGGAGACTGAACAAAGAGTAGTTGTTATCTTTAATATTATGTTGTACACAGTCACTGTTTTTCCATCAGATGTCTACCTAAAGACCGTTTCCTCTAGCCAAGTTCCCTGAACATGCTTATGAAAACACCACATGTGGTAAGCGTCAAAGCTTGTTTAAACGACCATATCTACTGTTTCCTCTTCATCCAATAAATTGGCTGTCTTGTCAGAGAAGGAAATTATATTGCTTCAACATAATTTGCTCCTGATAATTGTATGATAGATTTTTTTTCTTACCATCTTATTATTCTCTAGGTGTTGATAAATTGATTGTTTAATAATTTGTTCTGGTACATTTCTGGGAATCAAAGCTGGGCTGATGTGATAATTTTCTGGGTCATCCTGTTCTTAAAAATCGGTATAACGCCTACCCATGCTCATTGGTTTTCTACCTTACATGACCTCCTTCAGTTTTTTTAAAAACAATGGCTAACAGTCTACACCCAGATTCAGCTAGTCCTTTAAACATTCTAGGGTGAATCTCTTTGTATGATTTCCATTTAATTCACTTATTCAAATACTAGTTAGTCGATTCTTTTATTCTATACCCTCTAGTTGAAATTGATTTTCTTAAATAGCTTGTCAACTAACCTGTTTTGCTAAAAGAAGCCTTTTCTGTATCATCTACTATCTGCTCTCGTTTCCCACTAAGTAACAGCAGTATAAAAAAGCAGAGGAAGTTACTCTAATGACAATCTTTTTGTTGCCTTTTATTCTGTTATGTGCCTTAGCCTTTTTGATGTCCTATTAGATGACTCTGCTGTTCTTTTCTACTCACTTCCAGTCATGGGGTTTTGATTCCACATTTTGTACAGTTCCTTTACACTTTTCAAGATGTTAAAGAAACCTGATGCTGTCATACGTTTCTTTTATTCTACTTCTTCTACTTCAGGAGAATTTTCTGTTCTACTTAAGTACAGTCAATGCAAGATTTTCTGCACTCCTTTTGTCCCTAAAATTTCTTTCCAAGATATCCTTTTTACCATTTCTCTGAGCTCATTGAAGTCTTTCCTTTCCAAAATCCATTACCCTGTCTCTACTGGTCTCACTCCCCCCTTTTCACAGTGACTGTTCTGTGATAACTAAATTTTTAACAAATACCTCACTTAGTCAAAATTAAATCTAAAGTAAACACTTGCCTCTTAACTTTCTCCATCTTGTGACTTGACCCTGGCCAGCAGCTAAGCACCCACACAGTCACTATCTCACTCCCCTACCATTGTCCTCTGTTGGGTTGAAGGAGAGAACAGGAAGAGCAAAAGTGAAAAAGTGTCATGGATTGAGTTAAATCAAGTGTAACAGGGAAGGAAGGAGGGAAAACACCAAGTGATGCAAAGGTAATTACTTTCCACTTTCCATAAGCAGCCCAGGCAGTCTCTGAGCAATAGCTACTTTGGAAGGAAAAACCTCCCCAGATTTTATTTCTGAGCATGATGTTACATGATATATAATGTCCCTTTGGACAGTTTGGGTCAGCTGCCTCAACTGTATTCCTTCCCAACTTATTGCCCATTCACAGTCTATTAATTGGGAAGGTAGAACAGGAGAAAGAGAAAGCCTTGACGCTATGCAAACAGTGTTCAGCAACAGCCAAAACATCAGTGTGTTTTAATAACAAATGCAAAACAGAGAACCATATGGGATCCTATGAAGAAAGTTAACTCCATCCCAGTCAGTCTCAGTACAATTGTTCGAAATAAGTAATTGTTCTCAATGTTGTAAAGAATTTTATAAGCCATTGACCTCTTCACATATTATTATATTAACAGATACTGAGATAATGAAATTTCTCCATTACTATCAGAAGGAAGCTTCTGTTACTCAAAAAAGCCTCTTATAATCTTCTAGATAAATAATCTGTAGTAGATCCATGAAAGGGCGCAACCTAAGGTATTGTCTCTCTTTCAAGTTCCCTCAAGTTCTACTTGTCTGTAGAACAAGTATTTATGAGAAACTGTTCAGAAGCTCAGAGGTGGAAGAGTGTATAAATGCCAGAAACCACAGAACATCTTCAAAAATCTTTTGAAATATTGACACGAGGACACAGTAGACCATGGCTACCAGTAACACCTACAGAGTTTAACAGCTTGCAGTTGACAGTAATGATAAAATAGGGGTTCTCTTCTCCAAAAATAATATTTTTATCACTTCAGCTAAGGGCAACTATATGATAAAACTTACTATTATGTAGCACGAAGGCTCAGATATAAAATCCTCCTGGCTATCTCATTCTGAGATCGCACTCTTGAATTTCCATCTAAAACTTTCAGACCAGACTAAGCTTGAAAAAGTCCTGCTCAAGCGTGTCTGATTTCACTGCTGAGCTGCTGTTCTCAGAGCCAGTCTATCTGCATTTCAGACACAGTGGAAATATGCTCTAACTCTTTTCATGGATCTAGAGCATAAATTCTGTAGTACTTTCATGAGAAGTGAGGTTTATTGAGCAGAGATGCATTTGTGCATGTCTGTCTGTCAATCCCCCTAACAATCTGGAATATTCACTAAGCCTACATTGTTTTGGAAAAAAGGTGAGAATTTCTTCAGGTTTGTACAAGCTGTATGAAAAAGCTGGGAAAAGGAGAAAGACACTATCAATGCCCTTCTGAACACTTGAGGAAGAAGTCCAGTCTTGTTAGAAGATGATTCTCACCCTTGACATACAGATCAATGAGAAACCAGTTTCATTGCTCTGAAATGATCAATTATTTCACCAAATCCTGCAAATAAAAAAGTCACAGGAATGAGGCCGTAGCCAAACAATAAAGCATAAGGATTAAAAATTTAAATAGCATTCAATTTTTAAAAAAGGAACAATTTATTGTTTGTAGTACTAGAACTGGAGACATTAATAAACACTTCACAAATCACCACACTAGTCTTTTTGTCAGTAGGTTTAGTAAATTACAAATTTATAATTTTATTGTGTACTTCATTATAATTTTGTTAAACATTACACTTTTATTTGGGCCTAAAGTCTGCTTCTCTTCTCCTGCACTTCCATTTTCACTTTGGAAAAAATAAAAGGAGGTGTGGAGGGAAAATTAAATTACCAGTGCATAAACAAATGAGTAAACATATTTTCAGTGCAACTCATATTTAAATTCAAAGCTTGAATTCTAGACTGAGCGCTTGAGTGGGGTCTTTCAGCATTTAACATTCACCAAGCACAACCCCAGTGGCTTTAGTATCCCTGGAACAAAACTTGTGTAAGGCGATTGCATTCTGCTATGTCAGCCTAACGAAGTGTCACTGTTAAACATATTTTGAAATAGCTTTTCAGTATAGCAGGACTCTATGTGTAATACCTCTTACAGTTTAAAGCTGCAGCTCTTTCCTTTGGATTGTTCTTGAATTAGCAAATAACATCCATGGTGCGAATACTGAGAAGGCAGAGACCAGCTTTTTGCCCTCAGTAAAACATTAGATTTTTTCACTAAGAAATAAAATTCTTATCCAGCTGATTTATCTCAGTTTTATCTTTTCTTCTGTCTGTATTATCATACAAATATCCCAAGTATTTCCTTTCTTTACAGCAAACAGAAACTCTGGTATTTGTTTCCAACCAAAAGAGGGGCATCATGTGCATACTGTGATCATTGCATCTAAGTATCAGTCAGGAAGTTTGCTGGGCTTACTCCTAGTTGGCATCAGTTGGTTTTTTAAAATAGACACCAGTCTTTAGCTCTGGAAGACAGAACACTTTGCTCTGGAATGAGTCACCGGATACACATAGTGTCAGACACTACAATACTGGGTCTTTAACTTACATTCAAAACCTTTTGATGTGTATAGGAGCTTGATTATATTTCATATGACCATCAAAGTTTGAATGGAAAAAAAATTCTTTGTCTCATTCATGGCTACAGAGTGACATTGGTAGATACACTTGAAAAAAACATTTCGGGTTATGATAATTTTTCTAATAAATATTGAATTATAATAAATTAAGGTGAAATCTCACTTACCTGTAAAGTGCTGAAAGTGGCCGTTTGTTGCCAGGTTTTGGTCTGTATGGTTTTGGTTCACCTGCCATGTTGATATCTGGAAGCAAACATTTTATATTAGTAAGCTAAATGTCTGGAAGTTAAAGTGAGTTTGCAAAGGCACCTTCAAGACAATGAAAATGAGTAATAGATGGTGAAAATGGACAGCATACCTAAACCATCTGTCTAACGTTTACCACTTCTGAATTGATGCTATGAAACTTTCCTAAAAATTCTTATTGCAATGCATGAGGATTTTAGGTAAAAAGTCAGTTATTGTTAACAGAGAGAAATGACATTTTTTAAACATACATGAGTTTCCACACATAAAGCTGAAGCCAATAATGTATTTCTGTTACAGAAAGAGACTTGAATGGTAACTTAGATGTCAAGATGAACTATGATCTCCAGTCAAATTCTCTTGTGGAGGGCTGTAATGGTTCCGAAGAGCTTCCATTTAGGATCTAGTGCCACTTCACTATCCAGTCAAAAAGAGACTTTTCAAAAGCAAGTGAGAGAGCATCTATTTCCTACCCCATACATATATATTAGTTCTGTGTATAGAAACACATTGGCTTTAAAAATTGCGTGGAGAAACAGAAAATCTGGTTTTTTTTTGTCTAGGGAGGTACTTTCAATTCTCAACAACACCAGAAATCTTTTGCACACTTTTGAAAAGTTCACTTACATTATGTCTGTGTATTTATCCTTGATATTTAAAAATATGTGAAGCTTATATATACATTAGTTATACTATTTCTAAAATTACTCTTTTCTTTTGAATCATACGCAAATACATACGAGGAAATAATATCCACCCTTTTGATAGCTCATAACAGTTACCCATGGAGAACAAAGCACAGACCCTTTTGTTGAGAATACCTTGCTCAAGCTTAGGAAGCTGTCTATATAAACATAAACCTATACTAAAAAGCTCCTCCCCTATATGGCAAAGTTGACTCCACAACAAATCACATGGATAAAGTAAAACTGATTAGGAAACAAATTTCCTGCCATCTGAGTAATACGGCAGCTAAATCTCACCTCAGTTTCACTAACATATGGAACAGTAACATTCCACAAAACCATCAGAGTTATTTCAGAGTAAAATTTTTGTGACAGAACAACATATCTCATTTACTGTGGAATCACCTGGTGATCAAGAGTTTCAAGGAAGCACATGTTATTTGTAAAGTCTATGTTTAACCTGAAATTGAGTGTGATGGAGGGAAAAGAGAAGTAGAAAGCTGAGGGGTAGACTGAGGAAGCATCACTGCCCAGCACCATGATGCTAAAATCCCAGACATTTTTATTTAAGCCATTATTGACATGCTGCAGTGACATCAGCTCTTGACATCAGCTGTAGTGAAAGCCCAAGGCTTACTGACTGGATACTTCTATTTCACATGAAGTGGAAAATATAATTCATCTCACTTTTTTTTAACAATCAAAAACATTGAAAATATGTGTCGTTCAGATTTTTTGACAGAAAAGATTTTTCAAACATTTAAAATAATTTTAAATGTGTTTTCCATTTAGATTTAATATTTTGAGCTAAAATAAGAATTATTTAAAATTATACAAGATCCTAAAATGTAAAGTTTTTGTGTAGAACTATTTAATATACAATATATTTTTTGTTAAAATTTTCTCCATATAAAACATTTTGGAATTAAATCTGACCGTAGTTCCTTTTGTAGGAGCTGTATTAGTCTGGAACTGTAGTTTTTGATAAAATATTAAATTTCTCGTTTTATGTATCTCTCTGAAGTTGGATGAATACTGTAGACGGCTTTCATACCTCCTTGAAAGCCCTCCTGTCCTTAATTTTAAGCAAGTGCTTAATAAATACATATTAATCTTCCTCTTCCATGGTTGTTGAAAACTCACCCACAATTCCCCTATTTAAAGAACTATAACTTTTACTAATGTTGACCCAACAAAGTAAACATCTAGCATTTCTGAAAGCCACTGAGGAATTTTCATCGTTGTGCTGCATTTCCATTGGCTGCTGGAAAGAACAGAATGGGAATGAAATTTGTATCCCATGACCTTTATGATAATTAGACCTTTCTACATTATTTTAATATGTCAGCTTTAAGGTCATTGACTGTATTGATTTTCACCATCTCCTACTACAACTAGGTCAGTTTTAAGAAAAAAAAGTAAAATTATAATCTCTTCTTGAGAAATACCTGAGGCTGTGGGATTCATCTTCATATATTTTTCATGTGTCTCAGCTGCTTCTTTTCCAGAACTACAGTCCTGGTCACTATTAGGCATATGCACATTAAAGGACTTCAAAACTTTTTCACATGCTTCCAGGACAGATCAATACTATCTTGATGATTATTCTTGTAGACCTACTTTTGGAGCTCTACAACACCCACTTTTAACGAAGATGAGTAGTGTAGAAGACTAAGGGCAGTTCATTTTGTGTTTGCTTTATTTTAATCAAATACTGTCAGAAAAGTAACTCTGTAAGAAAACACAGCTGTAAAGCTGTTCAGAATCAGTTGAATTCCTTGCACTCAAATAAATCTCTAAATGTATCAGCAGAAAACAGTGAACTACGTTATATAGACAGTGATAGTCAGAATTTCTCTTTAACACAGGAAATAGTTCATAGAAAAACTGCACACATGGGGCTTTTCTGTTAACATGGAAGTGACTGAATAGCTCTGCAACTCCAGTAGCACCTTGTAGTAAGTTAAGAATGAATGTAGCAAATGGTTTCAAAAGTTAGAACAGATTTTTACCCCATTATTTTTCAGCACTGTCTACTCCAACCTCAATTTTCTAACTAAGATTAGAAGTGAACTTGTCAACATTTCACAGGATAGATTATTTCTAGCCCAACTGGAAATCTTGTGAGATAGCTTGTTCTCTTCCTTCATCCATCATTAGTTTCACAGCAGACATTTACATCTACTAGGTCATAAACTGTGTGTCAAGTAAATTTGTTGGCTGTAGCATAGAGATTTACCTGTGCTAACGATTCTACACCAAGGAATGCAGAGAGGTATCACTCCTTATGCTGTAAGCTTAGCTACTGCACTTGTACACAGATATGAACCAGATGACTTGACAGAGGATACAGACATTCACATTGCTTCTATGTGAGAATGGAGCAGCCGAGGGAATCTAACATTATTTTCTCTGATCGTATACTTTAAATGTTCAGTTAGGCATCGACATTAAGATAAATTCAACACTGAACCACTACGAATGGGAAAATGACTGTGCAGACAACAACACATTGTAATGCAACAACCTGCTTTCTCAGTGCTTTCAGAATCAAACAAGATCACTTTCTTTATTAAAAGAAACATGTCTTCAGTTCTACTTATTACTGTTAGGACAGCAGAAGTTAGTTAAAGTATGAGATCTAGATTTCATTGAAGGTTGTGTGTCATCAGCAGAATATATCTGATTTTGAACATGGTATTTTTATTTCCAATTATACTGAAAAATAATGCAATTTATGAGAAAAAAAATTAAAAAAGACTATGCAAACCGTTTAAAGAGAGCAGTGATTGTATTCAGTGGCTAAGTAAATAGGTCTGAAAGAGCAACTCAACGCAGCATGATCTACCTTTCTCCTATGACCATGTCCTACCACTCTCTGCCTACCTCGTGTAGACAGTAATGATCAAGGAGACCGGTGCATGGATCTCCCATTTTTGGAGAGGCAGTATTGGTTAGCCTTGAAGCTTTGCTCATAAGTTTGCTGCCAAAACATTCTGAGAATCTGGTCCTGAAGACAATAGCTGCTTTTAAACAAGCTTTGTAAGTGTAAGCAATAATACCTAAAGAGTATTCATACCCTAGAAGTATTTTAGTACTTCTCAGTATACCTGCTCTTCAGAGTCTTTGAAAAGGTTTTTTTTTAAAAAAAAATAAATCCAAACCCCAAACCAATCAAACGCTTTGGTTCACAAAAAATAAATGTCATAAAGTAGAATTTTCAACAGGCACTAGCACAACTCATGAAAACTGGGACTTCAAGGCCTTCTCCCTGGATACAGGGAGATCAGGATGCATTTTCTCCTTTTTCAGATGACCCGAAGTACATGGGACAGAAGAGAAAGACCAAGAGGTAGATGCAATTTAGAGAAAGCCTCTAGTCATGTGGTTTATAGCATATGTGAACACCAGCAAAGCTACAGCTAATCTATCTTTATTTTATATTCTACCAGTCCTATAAATCTCCCTGCTGCATACTAAAGGAATTTTAATGAAGTCATACAACATTTTTTTTTACATCATAGACTTCCTTTTTTCTTTATAAGTTACATTAACTGCATGTCATCTCCTCCCTTTTCCCCATCTCTAGCAAGTGAAAAAAAAGCTGAGAGGAAAGGACAGTTCTCAGTTCTGTTTAATTCCATACCCAAATTGCACTGCTGTAAAGAAGAAACTTCCTGGAAAATTGAACACAAACTCAAATTCACTTTCAAGACTAGTAAAATATTAAATGAAGATCTGGGCCACACATTTTCCTTTTCCATAATGGTATTAAAAATAATTTGCTTGCGAGGCTCTCAGCTGCATTTGGATTTTGTCTTAGCATTGAAGTAATTGAAAGCCTTTTTTCGTACAAATATGACAGCTATTGTTAATGCTTCCTACAGTAAGAGCCGCTTGTTGAATAGTATCTGAAAATGTTTTATTCAACCATCTCTTCTTTCATGAAATAATGCTAAAATGAAATGAGGCTATAGGATTATATAAGCTGTCATTCTTAACACCATTCAGTAACAGCAGTGTCAGGCGTTGTCTTGCTGAAAATTCTCTTTCTGTTCCCCAAGGAACTGTGTTGGTGTGAGGACAGGCGACAGCTAAAAGGGGAAATCCTGTCCTGTCTATATACCCTCCACAAACTGCTCCTTCAGGGTCCTGGACATGAGGGTCTCACCCTTAGTTGCAGAATGCATGCTGACGTGCTTCTCAGCTGACATGGAGCATTGGTCTGCCTTGTTTCTGTCTGCTTGCTGCCATCCCTGCACCTCCAAATAACAGCACAATCATTGAGGAGACCTTCCTGGCCGTGTTGGATGTGCAAGCAGCAGCGCTCCATGTCATGCCCAAGGAGAGGCATCACTTTGCCTGGAGAAGGGGAGAATACTAATTTGTGGCCTCTTGAAGACTACCCATGGATTGCGGAGTCTGCGATCAAGACCTCACAAACCACTCCTGGTGCTTGAATCCCTGCAGATGAACTACTGTGATGGGGCAGGACTCACTGGGGAAAGGCTGGAGCACTGGCCTACAGGGGAAGGGAGACCATGGAGAAAAGGGCATGTCTTGGGAAGGGCTTCCTATGGGAAGGAAGCCCTGCTGCTGGCAATTCTCTCCACCCCTCCTCAGCACCAGGCTTGCGGGTTCCTCTACAGGAAGATCCACGCTGTTGTTTTGAAGGTGCAAGAGATTCAGATTCAGCTACAGCGGACTACGTGGCCATAGCCTCTTATCTGCAGACCAGTTGTGAGAGCTATGGGAGTTTGGATGTTAACTGCGGAAACCCACCATTCGGTTTCTGTCTTGGCTGTCATGTTTGAAGCTGGCTGTCATACAAACACTTCACTCCACCAGAGCCAAACTACAGATGCAGGTGAGTATAGTCTTCCTGCGAGAAGATCCTTTTAATTTAGTTAAGTTTTCAGCAGCTCCATTTCCCAGCCAGAGAACAAGATTTCTAAGTGACAAGTACTTGGTTAACACATAGACTAGCCAATTTTGCGCATGCAGAAGATTAACATTACCACGAGGATATAAGAGAGCAATGGAAAAGTACAGCAGGAACTTTCTGCTACCTTCAGGAAAAAAAGACAACAGTTTTAATATAAGATGAGGCAGAACAAAAGAAAAGTTTCAGCAGAGACTCATATGATCCCAATCCCAGTTGGCACTGTACGTTTTCATTGCTGTTATTAATGGGAAACAGAACTGGTCCTTGAGTTACAGCTTTTTCCAGGCAGTGAGGTGTGCAAGGAGCACCTTCCTTTCTTTGCCTTCTCTTGATCACAATACAGATGCTGTTTACAAATAGAAAATAGAGCACCTATCTTCTTTCAGATCAAGGACAGTCATTACAGGGCAGCAGCCAACAAACTCTCTCCTGCTTTTCTTTGGTAACAAAAAATAGTTATTACCATGAGACTCAGACAAAGCTTAATGTTGACTCGATGTCTGAGTTTCTCAGCATTGCAATTAGCCTCAAGCAGTGACATTAAACAGTGTAGTGGGGACACAGTATGAAAGTCTCTCATCTACTTCTTTCAGATTTCAATATGATTTATTCTAGGGAACATGCCCTGAACCTCAGTAATTTTCAAATCTTCCTCAAAATATTTTTTTTTCTCTGTTCTAATGCTTGGCTACCTTCTCTGCCCCATAGCCTTTTATCTAACTCTGCTACTAATGTTAGCTTCATGCTCCAAGAGATAGTTTTTGATGACAATTGAAATCTGTACTGTACAAAAGAGTTCACTATCCCCATTGCCCCAATCTCTTTTTCTTTCTCACTGTCTTTCCTGCAGATGGTCAACCTTATTAATGCAAACAGAAAAAAAAAAAAAGTATTTTTCCTAAAGTAGTCATCATAATAACAGTACTTTGCATTCTTTTGTCTGCATGTTAACCATATTTCTTGGACATTCCAACAAAATTTGCTTACATTTGAAGTACATGTCCTCATAATTTTGAAAAGTTTTCCCAAGGCTTTCTGGGTGGCATAAGCAGAATCACTTCCACAGAAATGCTTTCCAACACACAGCTCATTCTACACGTCACAGCAGCCCTCAGGTCTGTCCTGGTTTGGGCACGAAGACCCAGCAGCCCCAGGGGCATGGGGCAGAGGCAGCAGAGGATGATGTGGGGCAGGAGATGTGGATGGGCACCTTCAAGGTGCTGTTAAGTGGGAAATCAAAGTGTATCTCTCTGAAAGGCTGGCTGCTTCTGCCCCTGGGTTTTGTGGGCATAACAGTCATCACTGAGGGGTAGGTACATTTTTGATACCCTGAACTTTTCTGTCAAAACCTTCAAAAGTAGGTCTGACCTTGATGGTATTCCCACAGGCTAGAGGCTTTCATCCAGACTGACAACAGATCAGAGAGGAATCACACTGTGGATTTTACCAAGTCTTGAAAAATGATGCCCACAGATCACAGGGGGCCAGCAGGGGAGACAGGAATGGACCTCTGCAGCTCCAAAGGCACTTCCACCACTTCCTGCTACTGCTCCTCTCCAAAACACACCTGATTTTGTCCTCGTTCTTTGTCCTGAAATCTTTCCTCTGTTCTTCACTGTTCACTTCATAGTGATCTCAGGTTTCATCTTGGCCCCACCTCACTTCAACAAGGCCCCTGCCCCAAACAATTGTTCTCAACTACTTCCAGCTGTTCAATTTTCCTTTCTGTATACCCTTTTTCTGCCCATGATCTTTATGTTCCAGTTTTATCTGTATTAGAGAGTTTATAGAAGATATTATTTTCAAGCTCCAAATACACTTTGGAATTGCATAGCACAAGTCTCATTGCATTTCCCTCGAGATACGGTAATTTTTCAGTGCTAACTTCACGAAAATTAGTGTCCCAAATGATAGACTCATAAAATCATAGAATGGTCTGGGTTGGAATGGACCATTAAACATCGTGTAGGCCAGCCCTCCTACCCTCCAGTCATGGGCAGGGACATTTTTCACTAGATCTGGTCTCTCAAAATCCTGTCCAACCTGACTTCAAACACTTCCAATGACAGCACATCCACAGCTTCTCTCGGCAACATGTTCCAGTGTCTTAACACCCTCATTGTATAAAAAATTTCTTCCTTATACCCAATATATCACATATTAGGGTTCTGAAAAGTTTTGTCTTTGTAACACAACCATTGTAAAACATATGATCAACAGCCACGGAGTTAGCTCATATATTTTCATGTAAAAACTTTAAATATTCCTTTAACACTATCATTGTTTTAGTATTGTAAAGTAATATAGGAGTAATATAAATTAAGATGCCCTGTGACACTCAGTAATCTGAAGTTTACCATTTTCTTAACAGATCAGGGCTGAATAAAATGGCAGTGGAAGTGGAGATAAATCCACTGAAATTGAGGACACGAGAGGAAATATTATTGAGGAGCTGATTTACAAACAAATGATATGCCAAATCCAATATTTCTGTATTAGCAATGCTTAGCTCATAGCCATGTGCTCACTCTCTTTCGTTGCCAGTGCATGCAGTTCTCCAGTGGATTCAATTTGACAACCAAACTACAAAAGCATAGAAGTCTGTTGCGAAAGCAGGACATATAATAATTGGAAATACTGACAAGCTTCAAAATGAAACATATACAGTGTTGTTTTGTTCAGATTTCTCTGGCATTTCTGCAAGGAAAATACAAAAATAGCTGATAGGAATAGAGAAAATGCAATATCTTGTCAGACTGATGGTTCATATACTGCAATTTTCTGCCTCCAGCCGCCCTAGATGCTTTGGAAGGAGATGCAAGAACCTAAAACTAGTTAGAAACTTACCATCTCAGCGTCATTCTCCTTCTAAAATGCTAAGTAGTTTAGCATCAGCTGAAGTCCTAAAGTATGATGTTTTAACTTTCATCCTATACCGATTTTGTTAGTATTTAGTTGGTACTAATTGGAACTGGAAATTACTACAACTTCAAATAAACTTCCTAATCTCATACATGTCTAATCACTCTGTTATCCTTATTAATATATCATATTGCTGTATTTTTTTTAACCAAAACCATGTGTTTCCTAACAAGAAGTGAGGTCTGTTTTGGCCTTATAATACACCTGTCAACCCCTTTTTCAACCACTATTCATTTTATCCATCAGAAATAACGAAAATCTTAGGAGTCATGTCAGAAACCATTTTTTTTTCTAAACAGAAAACATTAATTTAAATATATCATGAATCGGTAACAGGAAACAAGCTAAAAATCATATAAGGAAATAAATTAACTATTTTGAAACTCATTAAATCTAGTCTGAATATCAAACTACTACTACAAAAAAAAACCCTCATGACATGATTTCCAGTTTAACTTTTTAAAAAAGATAAAAGATTAAATTACTGTGCATATTAATACACAGTGCTAGTAAAACTCTGAAGCTGGTCATTCCCGATACTCTTATATTAACTGGATCCACACTCTTCTATTTTTCACAGTAACATTTTCTGTCTATATTAGCCTCGCCGTAGATCTCTATTGCCCACAGAGAACATATATTGTTTTGGCTCAGGGACCATAGGAACCAAGAACTCCTCCACTCTGTCTGAATTTCCCTAGAAATGTGGGGGCCCATGAGATTTCAAATTTATCTCTTCAGAATATGATTATTCTGAGCAAACCACACATAAACACACAAATGTTTGTCAAAAGGCTTCAGGAACTAATCTCTACTGCAGTTGCTGTAAGAAATATACAAGACAAGACAAGACAACAAACACCCATTGGAAATTCTGCCTCTCAAAGATCTTTGAGGCTTATATCAGATTCCTTTAAGGAATCCAGAGTCCTTATTTTTGCAGAGTCTCACTGGAAGCCATAGTGTTTCTTCTGCAACTTGGTCATGAAATTAAAACAGACACTTCCCCCACCTCCCCAAGATTAAAATTTTCACCCAGGTTGCTAACCCCTACGCAAAGTTCCTGTATTGTCTTGTTTCCTCATATTTTTGTGTGCTTCTGTGTGAAAATATTTACAATATAAACATGTATTTTAAACTGGAACAATTTTTGTTAAGTTCTGCAATTCATCTTTATCACACAGCTTCTGAAAATAGAAAGTTGCAAAGGAACACTGAGGAATATTGAATTTGTGAATCTCAAGTTAAATTATTGCTGTTGAACTGGACACTGGAATCCATTGTTTTACTATAGCAAACAAAACATTCCTTAGTCTCAGAAATGTCATGTTTGAAATTGCTATCTATCGTTATTGCTAGGGAAGACTGGTGTCATAGAACTATTTTAAACATCAGGACCTACAGGTTTAGAACTGTTAGATTATTTCTTTCTTTCTTTTTTTTCTTTTTAGTTTGGTTTAAGTCTAAAAGAAGATCCCTAAATCTTGCATTGCACCAAACAAAAATGACCAGAGTACAAAACTGGGCTGAATAAAAATAAATGTGATTCAACACAACACTGCTTCAGCATGCTGTCTCCTAATCTTTCTCTTCCTACTGTTCAGCTCTTTATCAGACACTGCTGTTAACATCATGACATATTTTTTTGCTTGAAAGCACAGCTAGAGATACAACTAAAAAACCCTAAAAATATTTATGCTGGCCTGATATACATTGGGCCAACAGTCTACAACCAGCTGTGCATACCCTCACTCTGCTATAACCTCAGCCTTGCAATCTTTTCCCATAATGCCTACTACTATTTATCAATCCTATAAGTATTTATAATTCCATAATTTGGATTATATTGGTACCTGTTTTTGAAGCAATTAGGCCAGAATAGAAAAGCAGTGCTCATGTAAGAAAGGAGACAAGTTTGGATGAAAATTTCAAAAGCTCTCGGTGGTAGGGTAACCTTCCATTTAAGTCTGCATTAAAATCAGATTTAGGTCAATAGTGTTCACTCTTCAATCATGTGTTGTATGATAATCAGAAGATTTGTCTTTTTTTTTTTTTTAATTTACTGAGGTGGAATCTGGTAAACTCCAATAAGAAGGAAAAGCATTGTGGGCTTCCACATTTGTGTCTTCCTCTTGCACATGGTCACTGTCAGCCTGAGCTGCTTTATTTTAGGGAGGAGGAAAAAGTACACCCAGCAACAAAGTCTCCCAGGGATTCAGGATGTCACGGTCTGTAATGGAGAGGTTCCAAAACTGGCAATGGGAAATTCCAGCTGTTTGTGTGATATTTGCAGGTATATTTATGGAAAAAGTGCAATATGGAGAATGGCTGTGTGCTTGTGTGCATGGCACTGTGTTATCTGTACTGTCCAGTCAGTGTCCTACAGGCCCAGGAGAGGAACTGCCCCGCTAGACCTGCTGTTCGCAAACAAGGAAGGTCTGGTGGGAGATGTGGAGGTTGGGGGCTGCCTTGGACAGAGTGATCATGAAATGATAAATTTCTCAATTCATGGTGGAGCTTGGAGGGGGAATAGTAAAACTGCTACCTTGGACTTCCGGAGGGTGGACTTTGAATTGTTCAAGAGAGGAGAATGCCAGGAGTCCCCTGGCATTCAGTCTTAGCGAACAAAGGGGTCCAAGAGAGCTGGTTGCTCTTCAAGAAGGAAGTCTTAAGGGCGCAGGAGCAGGCGGTCCCCCTGAGCCGCAAAATGAGCCGGCGGGGAAGACGACCGGTGTGGATGAATAGGGAGCTATTCTTGAGGCTCTGGGAGAAAAAGAGAATCTACCGCCTGTGGAAGGAGGGGCGGGCAACTGAGAATGAATACAAGGAAGTCGTTAGGATGTGTAGAGGTGAAATCAGAAAGGCAAAAGCCCAGCTTG
>WHYT01017414.1:703627-716676 GCA_009806455.1 Tetrax tetrax | reverse complement strand
ACTGGAATGCACTGCCCAGGGAGGTGGTGGAGTCACCGACCATGGGGGTGTTCAAGAAACGTTTGGATGTTGTGTTGAGGGATATGATTTAGCTGAGAAGTATTGGTGATGGTTGGACTGGATGATCTTTTAGGTCTTTTCCAATCATGATAATTCTGTGATTCTGTGATTCTGTGATTCTGTGACTGCATCGCTGTCTTAGCAGCAGCTACCCCTCATTCCCCGCTCATTTTCCTTTTATACACTGATCCACAAAGAATTAAAAATAATATTGGGGAACAATAAATTGTAGTAAATACATTTATGACTTTATTTTATGCCATTCACTAGGATACTGAGTCACCACCATAATAATTCCAGGATCAATAATAACAACTAATCCTTTTTGTGTTCACATTGTGTTCTTTATTTTGATGTTATCCCCCAGAAGCTTTTTTTCACACTTTAAAGAGTTCTAAATACCGAGATTAATAGAGAAAAAAATAATGAACTGGAACATGGAAATGCTGTATAGGAAAAGTTAATGCGGAGAAGTGAAATGCTGGACCTCGTTGTCACCAACAAGGAAGGGCTGGTGGGGAATGTGAAGCTCAAGGGCAGCCTTGGCTGCAGTGACCATGAAATAGTGGAGTTCATGTTTCCTTAGGGGGCATGCAGCAAGCTCTCTAACCTGGACTTCAGGAGAGTAGATTTTGGTTTCTTCAGGGATCTACTTGGTAAAGTATCATGGGATAAAGCCCTTGAGGCAAGAGGGAGTCCAAGAAAGCTGATTAATATTCAAGGATCACCTCCTCCAAGATCAGGAGCAATACATCTCAATAAAGACGAAGTCAGGCAAAAGCAAGGAGGCCTACGTGGATGAACAAGGAGCTCCTACTGAAAAACAAAAAGGAAGCCTATGGAAGGTGGAAGCAAGGGCAGGTATCTTGGGAGGAATATAGAGAAATTGTGTGAGCAGTCAGGGATCAGGTTAAGAAAGCCAAAGCCCTGATAGAATTAAATCTGGCACGGGATGTCAAGGGCAACAAGAAAAGCTTCTATAGGGACATTGGGGATAAAAGGAAGACTAGGGAAAATGTGTATGCTTTTCCAGGAGGAAATATGAACCTGGTTACCAGGGACATGGAGAAAGCTGATGTACTTAACAACTCTTGCCTCAGTCTTCACTGGCAAGGGCTCTAGCCATGTCACAGGAGGCAAAGGCAGGGACTGGAATAATGAAGAACTGCCCACTGTAGAAGAATAGCAGGTTTGAGACCATCTAAGGAACCTGAAGGTGCACAATTTCATGGGACCTGATGAGATGCATCTGCAGGTCCTGAGGGAATTGGTGGATGAAGTTGCTAAGCCACTATCCATTATATTTGAGAAGTTCTGGCAGTCCAGTGAGGTACCCATTGACTGGAAAGGGGAAACAACCCCTCTTCTTAAAAAGGGAAACAAGAAAGACCCTGGGAACTACTGGCCAGTCAGTCTCACTTCCTGCCTGGCAAGATCATGGAGCAGATCCTCCTGAAAACTATGCTGAGGCACGTGGAAAATAAGCAGGTGATTGGTGACAGCCAACACGACTTACTAAGGGCAAATCATGCCTGACCAATTTGGTGGCCTTCTGTGATGGGGTTATAGCACTGGTGGATAAGGGATGACCAACTGATATAATTTATCTGGGCTTGTGTAAAGCGTTTGACACTGTCCCGCATGACATCCTTGTGTCTAGAGATACATGGATTTGATGGATGGATGACTCAGTCAGTGAATAGGAAATTGGCTGGATTGCACTAAACAGTTGCGATCAATGGCTTGATGTCCAAGTGGAGACTGGTGATGAGGGTGTTCCTAAGGGGTTGATATGGAGACCGGCACTGTTTTAACATCTTTGTCGGTGACATGGACAGTGGGATAGAATGCACCTTCAGCAAGTTCGCCAATGACACCAAGTTATGTGGTACAGTTGACATGCTGCAGGGAAGGGATGACATCCAGAGGGATCTTGATAGGCTTGAGAGGTGGGCCTGTGCAAACCTCGTGAAGTTCAACAAAGCCAACCTAGGACCTAAGTCCTAGGTCAGGGTAATCCCATTGGACATGGCCCTGTTGGAGTGAGTCCAGAGGAGGCCACAACGATGATCAGAGGGTTGGAGTACCTCTCTTATAAGGACAGGCTGAGATACCTGGGATTGTTAAGCCTGGTGGAGAGAAGGCTACTGAGAGACCTTATAACAGCCTTCCAGTACCCAAAGGGGGCCTACAAGAAAGCTAGAGAGGGATTTTTGACAAGGGCATGTAGTGATAGAACATAGGGGTGATGGGGTGATGGCTTTAAACTAGAAGAGAGTAGATGTAGATTAGTTATAATGAAGAAATTTTTCTCTGTGAGGGTGATGGGGCACCGGAGCAAGTTGCCCAAAGGACTTCTGGATGCCCCGCCCCTGGAAATGTTCAAGGCTAGGCTGGATGGGGCTTTGAGTGATCTAGTCTAGTGGATGGTGTCCCTGGCCATGCAGGGGGGTTGGAACTAGATGAAATTTGAGGTCCCTTTCAACCCAACCAATTCTATGGTTCTATGATTCTCAGCTTTGCCTCATATAAGTGGATGCCGGCCAAGATCAAGCATCAGTTACCCACCAGGAACCTAGTGCGCACTTCAAGATATTCTGATATCTTGAGGGATGCGTCACCATTTGGAGTGGATTAATGTTTTCTTTCAGCAGAGTTATTCATTTAGGTTTGTCTGGAAATAGAGGCTGTTCTAAGTGTTCTGTTTGCAGCAAGTAACCTAGAAAGGTCCTTCTTTGTTTTACTTACGTTCAAATAATTAGCTTAATATTCAACAGCGCTCCTGAATTAAAACTTCTCAAACCTACTGCACTTACAAGATCACAGCTCCCCAAATCCTGCTCAGCTATTGAAAGTCTATAAATCCCTGTCTACAAGATGTGCAAAATGAACATGCCCACAAGTTATTCCATAGAATAATTAATGTCTGACTGTACTTTCTACATTAAAAATTGTGTGATTTTTTTTCTCTCATACACATTGCAGTTTTGGGAAAGTGGGCAATGCAGTTGAGTATGAAGGAATATGAATCCCCAAAGGAAAACAAAATCCACTTGCAGATAACAGTGGCTCAGTTTTGGGTTCAACAGGTTCTTCAGGATACACTACCCCTGATGACACATGCTGACAAGGACAGTCGTGATGGATGATGGTGCACATCATATTATTTTTTTTTCTGTTAGAATGCCAGCCAAAACTGAAATGGTGTTGCTGCCATGACAGAACAAAGAGCGAGGGCAGGCTCATTAGGGATTAGTACTATCATCGACATAGACTTCAGCTTTCAGAGAGGGATGCAGCCTGTTGTAATGTAGACGGGGAACAGGAGGACAAGTGAATTAAGACCAGTCCATTAAGAATATAAATATTCTCATAATTTTCATAAACTCAGTATGTCCTGCTTTAGTTCTGCCTTTCACCATACCTCTGATTGCTTCACAGGCAGCTCACGTACAAATCTGTGGGTTGTCTGTGAAAGATTTTCTGGCATGTGTGACAGAGTATTAAAGCAGTGCGGATGCAGAAATTATCTAGCACGGCACAGACATCCCCTAGGACTCTAAGGACGAAACTAAGGTCTTGATTTTCACAGAGGAGTATGATGAAGTTTTATGGTGAGTGCACGTAATCTTGCATTTGCAAATACCTAAGTGTATTTTTCATACATTATCAAGAGAGTTAACTATTGGAGCATTTGCATATGAAAAGCCTCCCCCAAACACACAGATTGGCAGGTTCCAGGATTTTCTAATCTGGGAAAGGTTCTAGCTATCACATCTTTAGCTGAATTCAACTTCATTTAATTATTTTTAAATTGAGAGGAAAAAGTAAAAAAAGCAACCAGTGTACAAAAACCATAAAACACTGGAAAAGCTACCATGTTAGAGGTGTAAATACACTTAATGTACAATTATATCTTAAATATTAATATTTTGAATATGTATTTAGCAACATTTTGCAGTTTTACATAGTGCTGTATCTGCAGAATAATATGGGAGCTTTCACTAGTATTTGCTTTCACTGATTCTACTAAAAGTATGAACCTCTGTTCTAATATAGGATGATATTTGAAGAGAAGTGGATCACAGGTATTCTGCTTATATAGTCACTTCTAAGGTTCTGTCACTGGCATCCCAGCAGTGAAAGGAATCTATCCAAAGGTCATATACAAATCATATTTATCAGTCCAGAAAATACACCTTGGCCCCAATTTTTAAAGTTTAATCTAAGTTAAATATAGTGTCATTTTTTTTTTAATAAAATAATAAAATCTTTTATTCTACTGTTTACTAGGTATATTTATGTTTACTTACTCAGTAAACGATTTCAATGGCTACTATTTCATGCAACAATAGAAATCATACAAGAAACTTTCAGTTCCCTGTACTGTGAATAGAGGTAGGAAGCTATTGATCTACACTTCTGTCCAACAGGAAAGGGAGGAGACAAAGCACTGCTAACCAGTGGGCAGCATAGCCAAAAGACTCAATTTTGGAAAAAGATCTTTCAGTCATTAATCTAGGTATCAATTTATACACCAGTATTTACAAAAAAAACCCCAAAAAACCAAAACCAAAACCACAAAAAAACCCACAAACCAAAACCAAATAACAAATCAGAACTCTAGAATTGGCTAGGTTCTGAGAAGAGCTCAGCTTTTATTTACTTTCAATATTCAGTTGTTTCTCCCCTTCTTTCACTTACCTGCAAAAGTCAGCACCCTTCATTTCCTTTTTTTATTCCCAAGAACAGGACTTGTATGGCAATCAATTCTGAAAAAAAATGGTCTTTCCTCTTTGTGAGCCACATAAAAGCTGAGCTTTCTTACAGGCAACCATAGTGTGAAGACTGAACATATTTTACAGGCTGCCCTGGTAAGAGCTCTATCAGAGACTGTCATAAGCAAGGTTGTATTGGGCTATGAGCTTTCGTATTTATCGTGCCACCTTGAAATTAATGATATCTCCTTGGCATGCACGGGACTCCACCTTTCACAGTCCACACTCATTTTGGCATCAACCACTTGAGCCACAGGTACCTCCAACTATCCAGGAGCAGCCACCTGTCCCCTCGGGCTGAGACACATGGATTTCTCCAATGATAATTAAAATACTGGCTTATTATTGTTGTCACTGCCTGACATGGTTCAGTAGTAAACCCCATATTTTTCTCAAAGACGAACAACAGCTTCCTTTTACTGAAATGGCCATACCTTTGTTACAATCCAATACCAGGATATGAAACTGCAAGCTCTTTTAGACTATAGGATCAGAGTTCTCTTCCTACAACTAGGCTATAACTTTGTCAAAACTAAAGAGTTTTAGCAGTGGCACAGTTTCTATTTGCCTCAATGGTTTTATGCACTGAACAACCAAAAACTAAGAACAAGAATCTATTTTTTAAAGTATGCACTTGTCTAAACTAATTACTCCAAAAGATAAATTGCCAAGCTATTAAAAAGCAATAATCCCAGCCCCAGCCAAACCAGTATTCTATCTTTTCCTTCACCCTTTCCTTTCTGGGTCCATATGAAATTGGAAAAATAATAGTTAAAAATTTTAATATTACAAATGAAATGGATAACTGTATTGTAGCACAGATATATTAGTGTATATAGCCCATTGCTATATTGTAGCATAGATATAGTCAACATAGGTTTGTGAAAAATTCAGAGTGGTTTTTGGCCCTGGGGTGCATCTGCAGTGAGCCTGTGCTACCATGGTGGGAGCTGGATAATCCAAGCCCCGGGTAGGGAAGAAAGCCAAGGGTGCTCAACTTCCAGTTCACACTAGGAGCGAGAAGGATATCTGTGGAGCTGCTCCTACTGTCCATTTCTGAACAAAAGGCCTTGTGAGCAGGTGATTAAAAAGGAAAAGTAGGGAATGCTGGCTTACTCTTTCCCTTCTAATCATGAGCAGTTTATTGCTGACAGTAATTATTTTCCTTATCTTAACACCACTGATCTCTGAATTCTGTCCTGAATGTACTTTTATTTTATCTGTAACCTTAAAAAATAATTGTTAGCATGGTGACCAGAGGAAAGGACAGAGTCTTCCCAAATGGTACACTGAAAGTAACAGAAATCCCAAATTATAGATGTGCATTTGAGAAATCACAGATATTAATACTTTATAGTATTATAAGTTGAGGAGAAAATCTATTTGACATAGGAAGCATGGGCAGTGGAGCACGTAATTTAGTTATACTAGAAACAGAATTAGTTCAAAAGAAGAGAACTGGTTCTTCATTTATTCCCAATATCTAAAATGCTTCTACCTATGAAATTGAAAAGAGAGTTTTGCTGCTGCTTGATTTTACCAAAGTTAGGCATTTATCCTTGTGTCAATACTTCTGCTTAAAGAAACAGTAATCAACTAAAGGATGACTGTGTGTAGAGTTGTAAAACTGACATAGAACTAAGAATATTTTTACTTTAACTACCAAGAAAGAAGAAAAACATCCACCATATTGGTAACAAGATCTAAAAGCTGTAATGGTGGTGGAAGGAGACAGAGGCAGTCAAGAGTCAAAGGCAGTTCAAATGCAAACTCATCCACTCTACTGTGTGCAGAAGATAATAAATATGACAAAAATTTTCATATAAGCTTTACACAAAAGTCCACATTTAGCTAGTCTTACATGATCTAAAATATCATCCTTCATGAAAATAAAGATGGCCTTTCTATGCTTTGTATATCTATGGTCTTGTCAAACTTCAATAAACCAATTTGTGAGTACTATGCTAAATTACGAAGTAAGACTAATTATACTTATATACTACAATGATTACCTCTTTCTACTGTCTCAGCAGTGGAGGGAAGTGGTGTATTAGGAAGAAAGGAAAATACAGTGAATTATCTTATATTCTCTAAAAACTCCATAACAGCAAACAAGAAGGAGAAGTAAACAACCGTAGAAGATGAGAAATACCACAAGAATAAAGAAAGGAATTTATAAATATTTTTATCGTTGAGCTATATCCAATTGATCAAGTATAGGAGCTATGAATAGCTAACATCATGCTGTGATAAACTGCCATTTCCTGAAAAACCCCCACAAGAACTCCTCAACAACATAGATTTGAAAACCATGTTTTACTTTGCCAACAAGTGTTGAAGAGTGGATTTTTCAGCTCTAAGCTTGGTGATCAGTGGTACAATGTACTTGACCAGAGTCACTTTTTCCTCAATGAAACCTTTTCACACTTTGACACTGTACCCAGTCCTGTCAGTCCCACTTACATCACACTCAGGCTGAGCTCTGGGCATGTTCCTCCCAACTGCATGGATGCCCCTTGTGCTATGACTCAGCACATTTATTAGCTGATCATTTAGTATCCTGCAAGATAAAGTCACTGACATGCAAAAATCAAACATGACTTATGTTTTCATAAGAGAAATGTCACAGATTATATATTGCCCTGTAATTTTCTGACAGTGAATTAATAATTACTTACTGTAATCTTGAAGATGCTACTACTGAAGCTATTAAGATTTCAAAATATTTGCATAAATATGTCCAATAATTGCATATTTTACTTTGTACATAACAATTATAACATTTAAACTGTTATCTAGACCTGGTTTAAATATTTTTTCCATTTTTGCTTGAAAAATATTTACACATTAATTTTCTCATGTTTTGTACTTGTATTTGTGCTTATTTCACTAGCTATGTATGTAGTAGACTTATATCCATCTCTGATTCTTATTCAGTATAAAGAAAAATAAAGTTAAGATGATATAGGAAAATAATGTCACCTGTCTCTCTAAAAATAGGTTAATCAGAGTGAACACTTACCTTCATCTACCACCAATAAGACCACCAAGAAAATTTGGAATAAATAAGTATTGTGATTGTTTTTGTAGGAAATGATTATTCCTAAAAGTTTAAGATACAAGATTACAGAATCTGAAATAGGAGGTTTTGAGTGGGAAACAAGGGAAGGCCTGAGCTATATATAGCCCCTATAGCTTCATGGGGCTATTTAATGAAAAAGAGGACAACTGGTCTTCTGTAGAGGACAGAGAATACCCAGATACAGTTGAGGTACTGTAGATCAGCTGTAACATGGTGGTAGTATGACAGAGAGGACAACAATCCTTTTGTCTGTTTACCATTCAAAGTGATGCTGAGTGAAAAGGAAATTGTAAGGAGAAAAATTAACCAAGAAAGAGGGTATAGCGCATGCAAGTTTATAGACTGTGGCATTGACAAACCTCCTGTAAAAAAGGGAAAGAGGACGTGATCCTGTCTGGTAAAGGGGTTATTTACTTTGGATTGGTTATGGGATCAACTGAATTTAGCAATAACAATTTGAAAGAGGTGTCTTATTTATAGCGCTTGTTTTATCTTAACCTGTTTTTTATTCTCTGCATCCCTGAATTTCTACCTATAGCTATGGAATATGTGGGCATATTGCCAGAAACTATACCTCTTCGGAAACAGGGAGCCAACAGTCTTGGACTGTCATATTGTCATAAAAGACTGACTAATAAGTTCTCTTCTGTAATATTTACTGCTTGCATACTGAAGTCCTCCACATTAACAGGAGCCATTAATGACAGAATATAAATATCAAAGATATTTTAAAGGATCTGAATTGTCATTTATTGCTATAGCTTTAAAACACAAAATGTCAGGTTAATCTAAAGCTATAGCAAAGGCAGAAGTTGTAATGGAGGCAGAACTCAGCCTTTTGACCATTGTATTGCACAAAGCTCTTGCGTTGCTACTACTAATAGAATTGCTTTAGTTTACAAAAGGCAAACATTGAAATATTTTTTTATGAATAATATAAGCATATTTTGTTTGAATATTAAAAATATACTGACTTTTCAAAACCCGTAAGTCTTTTAGAGTATTAGTGCTCCAGTAGTTTTCTTCAGCATTGTCATTTGCAAAAAATATCATAAAAGCAAATGTCTGTACTTTTTTTTTCTTGAGCTTGTTCTAATACATTTTTAAAACAAGAAAAATAAAAGGAATAAAGTAATAAGTATTAATCATAGTTGCAAAATCATGATCCTGAGAAAAAGCAAAACCCAGCCAACATTATGAAGTTTTGGCTGGGAGAAATTTGAAATAATGTGAAAATATTCTATTAGTTAATTCTGCCCTCAGGAAAACTTTTGTAAATTCACTGTAACTGAAAAGGATGGCGAACAATTTGAAACACCAGCAATCTACCCTTCTATGTAAATAACCTGAAGAAAGTCGCATCACAATTAATTTATTAGTCAAACCCAGTTATATCTAATTTCAAATTTCTAGAATGGTAATTAAAAATGTTGTCTTTTATCTCTCAAAACAAGTTGCTATGCTAAATGAGTTGTCTGCCTTCTGATCACAGAAATAACAATTATATGGTACAGACAGGCAGAGGGTTTTGCATAGTTTGACTCCCATACTGGTGTCAAATTGTATGACTAATGTAATGACTGTATTATTTTTCACCATTTGGATCTCTGCTGGTAGGATTAAACAAGCCAGAAGGAGCTGCTCTGATCATCAACACGACATTGACTAAAGGCAGAGTTCTGACGAAAAGGAGAGCTGTGATTTATGGTATAGAGGGGAGACACTGAGAACACCACTACCTCCTCTCCCACTTTTTCATCCTTCTCCTTCCTCTTCTGTGTTTCTAATACTTCCAAATAGTGCAACGAGGTTCTCAAAGGAGGAATCAGCTCATCTTCCCAATCCAAGGACAGATGCATAGCAAATTCCTTGCTGCTACACTATCTCTGATTAAATTCTCAGCTGACCCAGAGCACCCATCTGTAAACATGGGTGAACACTTTACTCTGGAAATGAAGGCTCCTTTACCTCAAACTCCCCATGGAAAGTGTCAGCGTGCCCCAGAAAAACTTATGTTCTCAGAACTTCACTGGAAGTCCACAGAGGGAGAATATTTGTTCAGAAAAAGCATCTGAGTGTATCCGCTTGGAGATCTGATAGAGGATTTTGTCTCCTGCATGAGGTGTGTTTATCACAGGTGGCTATGTTCAAATGGGAAAAATTGCATTACCCTGGAAGCATATGGCCCATGATAAACACCTTGTATGGGGATTTAGGTGATATATTCTGTCAGCACATATCTGCTGCAAAGGGGATGTCTTTTTAAGCCTCAGCTAGCAATCAGCTTAGTTCTGATACAGAGGGATTAATATATTCACAAGATTTTGTACCAGCCAGTGTAACTAGAAATGGCACAAACTGGACAATAAGTCAGTCACTAAACATGTGTGTGTGTATATATATAGTTTAATTAATTTAAAGATGTATACCACAAAAAGAACATTTATGATCTTATTTTTTATTAATGTAAAGCACAGGTTTTGCTTTAAAAAAAGTTCTACAATTTCATACAAATTTTTGGAAGTCTGGAACCAAATTTTTTAGTAATTTACAGATGTTATTCTCAAACTTCATTTGCATCTAACCTCTGGGGTGCCAGTTTGTTGAACAGCCTAGTTTGGTGCTAACCAGTTGAGCACTAAGCACTGTATACAGATTTCAGGGTATGCCCCCAATAAGCTGCAGTGATTTCATACTTAATTTTAGAAGATTAAGAATATTATCTATGACCATTTTTACAAGCAGAGAAGGATTAAGTCGTTTTTACATGGATCGTTTATCATCCAGATTAGCCTTTTGCTTGTTTGGCTAATGCTGATGTGTTTAGCTCATGAGCTTTGGTGACACTCATGGAGTTCACCATATATATCCAGGGCCTGACAGTCTTGAGATCTGTCACAGAGACTTCTGTTCCTGAATTCAGGAGACTCACAATTGTATTTCAGTGAGAAACTTAATAGCAAAACTTATTAGGATAATGGTAAGCCCCAAAATTACATTTTTAAAAGGATTTTAAAATTAACATTTTTGAAGAAATGTATTTCTTCTGTAAATAAGCAGAAGTAGTATCTGGCAAAGGCCACATGTATTCAGTTTTGATTAAAATATGCATAAGGCTAATTACTCTTTCACATAGGTACATACCAAGTTTATCAATATCCTTGTTTAATAGTCTCTACTTTCCTGACTAGACCTATTCAATGATCAAAATAATTAACCATCATTGTAGCAAATCAAATTTATACAGCTGTGGAAATGAAAGAGGTGTGACCTGCATGTATTCTTGGTTGGTCTTTTGTCATGGGACTGTAGTCTCATTTTTTATTTAAGGAACTGGCCAGTAGTTACACATCACAAGATATGGCTATGATTTGTGTGTCAAGGAAAAAAATTATTCTTATTATGTACCACACCTGAACAATATCATTGCACAGAAAATGAAAGAAAGGTTCCAGAAGGAGTAACTTGTGTGTTGATGAAATCAGGGAGCATTAATTAGACACAGACTATTTATGACTATATAGCAGCCTAACATGCCATAAAATTAAGGGCATGATAAATAGCAGGTTGATTTCACATCGGGAAAAAACTGATGAAGTTATGCCCCATAATTAATGAGTCCCTTCAGAGTACAACTTTCTTAGGCCTTATAAATATCACTTGAATTACTGAAGCAGCTTTCCACTGGGGAAATTAATCAAAAATTGATGAAAGACATATAGGAGATATAGCTATCTTTAGTATTTCTGAGTTTATTGCAACCTGCTGAGTTTCCAGCTGTTTGAGCTATATTTCAGATAGAGAATCCCTGGTCCTTGTAGGTAGAGCTGCGAGCTGAAGAGGAACATAGCAGAAGTAATGTATATTTATAATCTTTCATTAAGTCAGTTTGTGCTGTTCCAATTTTGTGAACTTTTTTTTTGCTATGTAAATAGAAAAAAAAAAGAAAAAAGAGAACACTCTCCATATTACACTGATACAACTGGAAGCATATGATCTTCTTTCAAGATTGAATTCCACTTTGTTATCACAGAGTCACAAGGGCAACTGTTGCTTCTCCAAAATGCAAGCTTCTGGCCAATAGCGTGATGCTTTCAGTGCAGAATGGAACTGAGCTCCGTTTCCTCTCTTCTCCACCATTCTCTCTTTTTCCCTACACCTGACTTGCTTATTGTAAGACATATAACAAGAAATGCAAATTAATGCATAAAAGATGAAACAATTTAATTATACAGAGTAGTTTTGAGGAAATAAGTGAAAAATAGTTGCTTTGTTAAAGTAGTATGAATAGAAACATATTGTTACAGAAAGACTAAAATAAAAGCATGTTTGAGCTATGCGTCCTATATCTTCCTGGAGTTACAGAAAAGTTGTGAATTATGCCATTCAGTGGGAGGGATCTGGGAAAAGGCTTCCTCTGGTTCTAAGGCTGATCTTTAATCAGCTTGTTCTACCATTACCTTTGATCATTAAGAGTTTAGATTCAAAATCACAGCCTCGGACAATATTCTGTTTATATAGCCTACAACTATGAGCCTCTCTATAGAACATTTCAATGAGCTTTATTGTTATTACTGGTGTTATTTTTAACAAATTAGTAAGGACAGAACAAGAATTTATCCAATTTCTAGAAATTTCATTCATCATTGGAAAAATCCTTCAATACATCACACTGACTCTGCCATGACACCATTAAATGGAAAGAATCACTAGTACTATTTGACTCTAGCATCTCCATCAGAAGACCACTAAATACACTTTTTAAAAATCTTCACATTGATACGACGGTATTAAATCCTTTGAACTTCAATATAGACATGAACTCTGTCATAAACCATTTTGTTCTTATCTCACATTTTTTACAGCCCAGAGCATCATGTTCATGCAGTGTCACATAAAGTGTTAAATTACATTAATTTCCTAACGTTTCTGAATAATTTATGTTTAGAAAATTTATAATGTAACAGTGAGGAGTATGAGTATATTCCAAATGGATTATAGCTTCCCTTAAAAAAACACCTATGGCAGATTTTATAAATTGTCTGCTTAATTTGCATTTGCTTGAAGCACAGCCAAATATGTGGTTATTACAAAAAAAAAAAAAAAAATTCCTTTACTAAATGTACTTT
>WHYT01017414.1:506622-691242 GCA_009806455.1 Tetrax tetrax | reverse complement strand
GGTTATTCTAAAAAAAAAAAAAAAAAAAAAAATTCCTTTACTAAATGTACTTTGAACTGATTTGGCTGGTGGCTTTTCAGAATTGAAAAAATGAAAATACATGCATACTCTTCTCTGCTGTTTTTCAATGCCTGTCTGACAAAAGATGTACAAAACTAACTTTACCTCTGCTAGGTGAAGAGAGACCAAACTGGGGAATGGATCTTTGAAGATTCAGTTAATGGCCAACAAAAATCCATGCTTCTTAAAACGCATCAATCTTTTCTACAGTACATTCTTAAGGTCTTACTACATAATCTTCCAAGAAGAATTGCCTAAAATATTGTATCTTATAATATACTATTGCATTTTTTTTTTTTGCAATTAAATAAGTTGTCTGCCAACTATGTAAATACAACTTGGCCTCTGCTACTGTCCATGACAAGATACTTATATGGCCTCAATTAAAGGATCAAGTGTGCTTTTGAGCACAAGACCTAGTTGCTTTCTTGCCAACATCCCAGATCCCTGCTGGGGCGAGCTCCAGTGACGTCCTCACTTTTGCCCATTCCTAGACTCTACTCTCCACAGAGGAATACCTGAGTATGGAGTTTGATGGGACCATAATGTGCTTGCCTAACCCCAGTCCTGGGGAGAAATGACTTTGGAAATGAGTTTAAATGCTGACTTAGTGTGTATTTATATCTACATATATGAACAATAATAACCTGGAAGATTGTTTACATACAAAGTAGATCCTGGACTTTTAAAAAAGTCACATCAGATTGCTTGGGCAACTAAAGTATATTTTGATGGTGCAACATGTAAGTCTCTAGTAACTCCAAAACACTAATGCTTAATGACTATGTGGTAACTTGTCCATAACAACAGTAGCTGTTTGTATTATTTTTTCTCAGCAAACCGCTGCAGCAAACAGTAGTAAATTGGACACTGTTATGGCAGTTTCAACAGGTGCTCCAACCCAGTGACTGAAGAAACAAAATAAACGGGCATTCACTTGTAAGATATTCCCTTCAAATCTCAGTTAAATCCCAAAGGAAGGGCTGCTGGGGCACGTTACATGGCTGTTTTCTGTGAAGCAGTGGGTAGGACAACATAACAGTCACTCTTTTCTAAGCAATAAAGCCTTGCTTCAACACTATTTCAGTCAATGTGAATTTTGCCATTTATTTCAGTATCGCATGTCCAAAACTTTAGATTCATATAAAAGTAATCAATAAAACAAAAAGAACACCTGGAGGAGATGTTCAAAGGCACAAAATGTTGTTAAAAGCCTGCTTGCTGGGACTGACTTTCATCAGAGATTAGCTGGCATTTTTCCCTTCTCCTCTCTGATGCATGTCCTAAATTCTGAAGACAGTCATGGATAGTGTATATCACTTACATGTAACGTAACTATGTACAGAATATCTTTGTTTTTTACCTGCATTAAATGAGTCAGAAATAAGTTACAGTAGGGAATGATATATATCAGCCATTTCCCTTTAATTTTAAATTCTTAACATACAGCACTTGTTCATCATATTCCTGGGTTATAAATTTCTGGTAGGAAGAATGTTACATAAAGGAAATGTAAACGTCTGCAAAAGTTGTAAGCCAGTTATATGCACGATGTTGGTTTTTTTTTTTTTCCCCATTTATCTACATTTCTGTTTATATACCTACAACTTGTTTTAAAAGTAAATTTTTTTGTAGACTGCTCATATGCTTCAAGTTGCCTATTCGAGCTAAGAGGATCTGGGGACAATAGTTGACCATATAGTAAAATATAGATAATTTAATAGTAGATGTTTTTGGTTTAAATATGCATAGTATATTCTGTGGAAGTAGGTTTTAAATTCAAATGTTAAAATGTTCTCCAACATTATTAATAACATTTCTGGCTAATAAAATATTTTGAAAACAGAATTCTATTAAACATTCTGAGCTAATGTAAAGATGTGCGTATATATTCAGGCAAAGGCAAAAAACCCATAAATATGCATTCTAATATATTTTTATGAAAAGGAAAAAATAAATCAGATTTCATGGTGACCGCACAAATATTTGAAGTGTGGAAATTCATGCAGCATTCATGGGCAGGTTCATCCAATAGAACCTGCATTTCATAGGATATTCTCCTTCCTCATTTTTCAAACAGACACTTATCACAGCACAAATCCAACTTATTATGAGAAGGGAATACGAAATATTTTGTGTTTACATTGAAAATCTTACTAGCTTTGCTATCAAAAAGTTAATTTGGGAAAAAAAAAATTGCAATTAATCACTGAAGGGATTATTCTCACATAAAGGAGATACTTCATAAAAGCACATATTAATATTCATACTTCTGTAGACTAAAAATAATTTATTGTCTGGAAATTTTTTGGTCAAGTATAAACAAAATTTGTGTGAATAGCAGGAGAATGTTTTCTTTTTGACAGAGATCAAAAAGAACCCAAGTAGGCTAATTTTGAACATAAATGTTTACAACAGCTTGACTGTGACAATCAAGATTTACTAAGAACTCACTCAAAATATCTGAAGTATGTGCAATAATTTCTGCAAATATGCTTAGAAAGCTTTTTATCCCAGATTTTATAAAAAATTACAAATCATTACATGTGCATGATTACTCTCAAACTGTTACAGAAGGCACTGATGGCTCTATGTTATATACTCATTGTATGCTTCTAGCTACTCACTAATGAACCTATTTTAGAAAAAAATTGTCTTTCCCACTTGTGGCATCTGCACTGCACTGTCAAGTGCAACATAGTATGTGTGGTACATCACAGGTTACTTACATATCAAAATATACATTATTGGGGAGTGTAATACCTTAGAATGTTCTTCCCAGAAAGATGATCATTGAGTACCAAGGACAATGGCAAAAAGCTTGATAGATTTTCTGCTCTTATTAAAGGACTTTGTAGATCAATGTATCTTAATGCTTGGAAACTATTTTAATTTTAGGGAATATCAGAGTAAGGAAAAAAAGTGCTAGAGCTAGATCCATACTGGCTTAAGTCCATCTTTATAAGACTTAATCCTGATCGAATGTGTTTAATGGAAGATATAAAGCAACATCCCATGGGAAGGCCTATCAAATCAGTAGTTAGTGCATCAGAAATGCTATCATAATATATGTTTCTGTTTCTCAGGACAGGCATCCCATTTTACAAGTGACCAATACTGAATCACAGAGATTTTATTTGGCTTTTAGTTCAGCCAGGAAAGGTAAGCAGGAAAGTACCTCCCTTACCCTACCACTTCCTGATTTATTTTTTTTAAATGACAGTGTGTGAGTTTTAAAAAAAATCTCTTCACTTCAGAAAAGATGACTCACAAATTTGGAAGACCACTTTCAGAATAATAGACAAAACTACTGAGTGACGAGACTTTCTGGCACTAGGTTGCAATTCTGTGCCGATCGCATATGTTGCCCTGCAGTAGCACAATAAAAATATAGCAAAACCAAAGTGTTGCAAATAGCTGTGCAAACTTTCAGTGAGTCCTAAGGAAATAATATCTGAATATAAGCAGCAAAACCAGGCTAGAAGGTCACACCTAGACCCAGCTTTATGACAGACCTGGAGGTGAACCAAAATCTGCAATATAATTGCCTTTGGAAACTATTAATAAGACAGATACCAGCAATTTGGAGAACAATGGGTGTTCTATTTAAAGAATTACAGTTGAATGGTTTTCTAAGGCAATTTCTAAGTCACTAGGGTCAAAAGAAGACTTATAATACAATGTGTATTATTTATATTTTTTTTTTTTTTTTGTGAAAAGCAGCTCTAGTAAGATTTTGCTTTATGAGAAGTTAATGAAAAAACAAAGAATAGTTCATAGAGATCACTGCAGGCTTCTGCAAAGGACAATGAGAAAGAGATGCCACCTTACTTTTAAGCTGGGGTAGAAAAATCCATAACCATAGTCCAGAACATAAACTGACAATGCAGTCTATTTTTCAGAATGTTTAACAGACTAATAAAAGAAAAAAAAAACCCACAAGAAATGAGATGGAATAGAGGAAAACAGATACTTAAATGTAAGCTCTTCAAAACTAAAAATGTGATGCTGAATGCTCTATAGATAGGAGTTAGAGTCTGAATATTGGTCATATATAGAAAGGACATGGACCAGCTGGAGAAGGTCGAGAGGAGGGCCACGAAGATGATAAGAGGGCTGGAGCACCTTTCCTATGAAGACAGGCTGAGAGAGTTGGGGCTGTTCACCCTGGAGAAGAGAAGGCTCCAGGGAGACCTGATAGCGGTCTTCCAGTACCTCAAGGGGGCCTACAAGAAAGACGGGGAGAGGCTGTTCAGTAGGTCCTGTTGTGACAGGACGAGGGGTAATGGTTTTAAGATAGAGGGAGGTAGATTTAGATTGAATATTAGGAAAAAATTTTTTACACTGAAGGTTGTAGAACACTTGAACAAGTTGCCCAGAGAGGTGGTGGATGCCCCATCCCTGGAAACGTTCAAGGCCAGGTTGGACGGGGCTCTGAGCAACCTGATCTAGTCAGGGATGTCCCTGCTCCTTGCAGGGGGGTTGGAGTAGATTACCTTTGAAGGTCCCTTCCAACTCTAACCATTCTATGATTCTGTGATTCTATATATGCTCACAGTCTGCATTGAAATGTCACTCTAATGTACCTGAGGTCTCTGTCCCTTCTAGACTGTGTACCAAGGAGGAAGAGGGAGTGTTTACGAAGTAATATCCAGAAACGTTTCTGAATTTTACTGTCAAAGAATATCAAAGATAAAGCTGCTGAAAAAAATGCTGGACTTTATGTAGCATTTAGGTCTTGGCTGATGCTTCACAACGAATAAATATAACTTCAATGGTGTATCAGATTTTTGATAGTGATTTGAGAAATTTAGAAGGTATTTTTTACAATGTTGTGACTTTTTTCTTTGTGAAGCTGCCAATATTCTCATACTGTGCTTTGTCTTATTACTGGTTAAAGCCGAATGCATGTCATTGAAAAAAATATTAGAAGTTCTCTCCTTTTTTCATTTGATGTGTTTAATTTTTGTAATAAAAACTGTCAGTGATTTATTGAGAACAGACTGCACATATCAGAAAGATTGGGGTTTCAGCCTGTTTAATAGTTTTGTTTACAGAAAAAGGAAGAGATACAAGCTTTGTCTGAAGTTAAGACCTATACTGGAGGTAGAATGGAGGTGCTCCTTCCTGTTCTGTTCTTACAGGGAAAGTACATGAAAGGGAAGAGAAAAAAATTAGGTTGACTATGAAAACAATAAGAAAAAGTGCTTAAAATCAGGACTTGTACTGCTTACATATGCTGTCATGCAAGTCTTTCTTTTTGAAAAAATGTTGGTACTTTATACAAAAATAAGCAACAGCAGATTTTCGCCTTAGAAAACCATATTCTCTATGTTCTGAACTCCACAAGGATTTTCTCCTTTTTCTGAGTATACGGGTAGGTGGCACTGCTACAGCAGTGTACTGAGATTTTAATATAGGAAGGCTGAAGTCCATTCAAGATTTCCAGAATTTTATAGATTTTAGAGGTTTGATTACAATAATAATCTTTTCAACTTGCACATAAAGGCTGTTCAGTAGGGCCTGTTGTGATAGGACAAGGGGTAATGGGTTTAAATTAGAAGGAGGTAGGTTTAGATTAGATATTAGAAAAAAATTTTTTACAATGCGAGTTGTAGAGCACTGGAACAGGTTGCCCAGAGAGGTGGTGGAAGCCCCATCCCTGGAAACGTTCAAGGCCAGGCTGGATGAGGCTGTGAGTAACCTGATCTAGTCAGGGATGTCCCTGCTTCTTGCAGGGGTGTTGGTCTAGATGACCTTTGAAGGTCCCTTCCAACTCTAACCATTCTATGATTCTATATACTGTAAGGTTTGAATAGATACTTTGTAATCAGGTCCATGGTACATGTTTAAAAGAGACTTTTCAGAGCTATCTGGATTCAAAATCTAAGCGATACGCAGGAGAAATTGCAAGTAGTTTTAGTAAATTATCTCTATGACTGATTACACTCAGAAAATGTCTGAATTAAGATTAACTTAGCCTGCAGTCATCTAACTTCAGGTTCTAACCACCGGACTTTTGTTTGCTTAATTTAAAAGCCAGAGCTGCCTTTCTATATAGATTATTTTAGACTATGATGGTCTTCAGCTTGTTGATTGTTTTTTTAATACACCTCACTTTTTAAAACTATTATTGGTTTTCCCAGATCTCAGGTCATCACTGGAGTGCAGTCCCAGAACTTGTAAGTTTTGATTCCTTGTAGAAGACTAACCAACACACAGTAAGTGCTTCACTAATGAGAAATTGTGTTATTGATGAACATAGCACATTTGCAGCTAGCTTGAGTAGGGCTGAGAATTGAAATTCTATGTCTGCATGAAAACCAGTATTACATTTATGTTTCTGATACCTTCTTAGTTTTAAATGACTTTTCAAATACAAACTTTCAATGATGTGGTACATTCATTTGCTAATTCCCCTAATACACTTCAATACAATACACATAATTCAAATTACATGATTTGCATATGTTCATCTTTTTTAATGATTCCCTTTTTATGATCCTTAACAATAGCCGATGTATTCTTATTACATTTTCCTAGCTTTGCGATTATTCTTTTTCTTGAAACATTGCCTATTGTCCACTACTCTATTCGCTTACATACGGAAAATAGAGAAACCCCTCCCAACATTAAAACCATAACCTTTTTAATTAAGCTAAAGCTATTATTAAGGCTTTTTACTGCCCTAAATTTCTCCTCCATAAAACTGAAATGACTGGCTGGATTTCTTTATGTTCTCCAGTTGCATTTCAGGTGTTCTGACTTCTGTTCTCAGATATTTTTTTTTAAAGCTATTTCTGAATCTGTACTTTCACTGTTTATCCCTTTCTCTCCCCTTTTCAAGATAGATTGCGTATTCTTGATTCCTCAAGCTTTCCTTCTCACTTTTAGCATTTCCTCCCATCATTTACTCTATAGGAAAAAAAAAATCTACTTTTCTTCCCAAGGCAGGAAGAAGCAGACAGGAACATCACGTGAATTCTGCATGTAGGGTGTGGTCAGACTATTAATCGCTCAAAAGATGCTTTTTGAAACAGTTATCTTTCAATACCTTTGATTTCCTTGTGCAGTCTAGAAGCAAGGAAAAAAAACGTCTGCTTTAGAATTCTAGACAGACACTTGAGAAAGTGCAAAAGAAAAAAATTGTACCTTATTTACCCTGCATGCTTCACTGAGGGACATATGTCTTAAGTTTTACTTAATGAATAATTTCAAACAAGTCAATCTTCTCAGGTCACAATGAATTCCCTTCAAAGCTATGAGAATAGCGCTTCTATCCTTGAAGCCCCTGACTTGTTGAGTAGCAATTATTTTTTTTTTTTATAAAAATGTTATTCATGCGATGTGAATATTCAATGACATTTGTACTCCTGCAGGTCATGAGTGTCTTCTTGCTCAGCCTTATTGCTGATACACTTAATTGCACTGAACTCTACTTCCTCAAAAGGTATGTAGCAGCAAGAATATCCTGGGGCTATTCTAGGATAGCTTTACATGAAGAAAGCTGTCTCGGTATCGTGCTGAACAATTCCCTTGTTGTCTGGGTCTCTGATGTTTTAAAGAAAGATATTTCTTATATGTATCAGGGTCAGTAACTACACTTGTTTTCTCCAATGAGATTTGGTTTTCCAGTCACTTTAACTCCTAGCACACAGTGTATTAAAGTTTGCTATTTTTCTTTAAGCAGCAGCAGCCTCAATACCGGACACTTTATTGCTCTAGGAGGCAAAAAGAAGATGGAAGCAATCATGGGCTGATCAAACCGTAATATAACAAGACTCAACAGATGCCAGCTCTATTTTTTAATGCTGAAAGTGATGATGCTATCCAAAAAGGCGGACAAAGAAGATGAGAACAGCAAATCCATGATGAAAAGACAACAAGTGGGACCTTATCAATAGCAGAAAATGTGGCAGGCAATGCAATAAAACAAAGAATGCTGATAGGACAAAATACTCCTTCAAATTGGAATTTCACAGAATTTCACAGAATTTATCATCAGATGTTTTCAGTATACACAAAATTATTTCTCTAGCAAGACAGAGATATTTGAAAAACACACATTAGGTGATGCCTGTGGACAGCATATCTCTACATACTGTACTAGTTTAAACCAAAAATATTACGCCCTTCTGCGACAGCTGCATGCTTTCTACACCGCAGCAGTGACCTCCATAACTTTTGAAAATAATTTATTTTACTTTAATTTTGCTATCACTTATTTAACACTTCAATAAATGCACACACTACTTTCTACATGCAGGGAAATCTAGGACTGAACAGACAAAATTGGGGACTGAGGGCAAAGAATCATAATCCATTTGACAATTACAGGTAAATTGTGATATAACTCCAATGAGGAGAGAGAAATCATAGAATCAAAGAATAGTTTGGGTTGGAAGGGACCTTTAAAGTTCATCTAGTTCAACCCCTCTGCAATGAACAGGGAATTGCCAGAATGAAAGGAAGTATGATGTCTCCCTCCTCATAACTCTTTTTAAAAAGCCTTGAAATATAACTACTCATCTGTTGGTTTTAAAAGGAGCAGAATATTCACAAGATCTGGCTGATACTTTAAAAAAAAAAGAACTGTTCACAGCATGTCAGCATAAAAAATAGTAATGACTATTTCAGCTAAGCAAACTGTAATACGCAATGGAAACAGAAATTTTTCCTTGGAGCTGATAGCCAAGCCATGGCAGAAGCCATTAATGCATTTGGAGCACAATTTCAAGGCCATTTCATGTTGAATTCTTCACATTGTCGTGAACAGGTTTGGGATTGATGCCTTTGAATTAACCCCTTGGAAAGGGACAGGAGCTGCACTTATGATAACCGTTGACTTTATCAATGGTTCCTAATATTCAAGAGTAACTGCTCTTTGCCTCAACTGCCATTGTGCTCTGATTGTTATTACTAATATGCATAAAGATCCCATGAAGCACCAAAAACATGAAGCTGAAGAAAGCAAAAGAGAAGTCATATTTTTCTCCTGAATTTTTCCATCTTTGCCTTTCCGATTCCTCATTCAGCTGTGTAGCAGTGAAGTGCCACACCAGCCTCTGCATTCCAGGCACTGTTCTACCATCTCCTCCTGGATGCTGCTGCACACCATTCTCAACACACGACTGCCCGCCACACTGACCATTAGTGTCTCTTTCTCATCTTGTATTTCTTCTGAGTCAAATTCACAGTGTTAGACAAAGTATCATTAAGAATCATATTTTCATTCTTCTCATACACAGCCCTCCACAACGTGATCCTGATTGAAGTTTTAAAGTTACACTAGCCATGATTAAATAATAATAATTAATAATAATAATAATAATAATAATAATAATAATGTAAATTTCTTAAAGTTGTTTTATAGTTAAGTAAAATTTTTCCAATGTTATTGTCTTCAAAGGTAGTATCCTGCCTTGATTCCTGCAACAGTGAAGTCTACAAGAGAGACTCCAGTGAAAAATGAATGCCTGCTACTTGCTTCATGAGAGGAAGCTTGGAGGCATGGCATCTCCAGGAGATGTGAATGACTGCCTCTCTGTGGAGAAGCCCCACATGTGCACTACCACAGAGCTTACCCTGACCATCCTCCTCAGCAGCTGCAACCCAAAGCAGGTCAGTCTAAGATAAAAACCTTTTATTTCAGAAAAGCTTTACCACACATGTTTATTAGATTTTCAGTGTTTGTGAGATTGCATTTGTTATGATGGTTTCTCCTCACTCAGTTATTAGGTCCATGCAAAGAAATGAGAATCAAACCTATCAGCTAGATAACATCCTGAATTAAGAATAAAGAATCCTAAAATCTGAGTGTGCAGACGAAGGAATGCATGGAGACTATGTGTGTGTATGTAGGTAGGTACACACAAACACTCACAGAGAAATAGCTTTAATCTGAATTCTGTTTATTTGGTGATCCAAGTTTCACAGTTTACTGTGATATTTATTTTTAATTCTCATTAGTTACCACCATGTATGAAAAAAATAATTAACTACTTAATATGAATGCCTCTTTGGCTAGAATCGAAACCAAAGGTACAACGAAATAATACATAGGGAACCTTTATCCCATTCATACAGACAGACAAGTAGACCCATTTTTTTTTTTTTTATCTACTCCTCTAGCAACAGTTTTGTACCTGGGACAGAAATTGAAAATGAATATTCCTTGTATGTTATGTTAGAAAAAGGTTGTCATGTCTCCTTGTTTTCTATCCTCCTCTCTAATTTGGTATGCTTTTAAATTAAGTACAAGTGCCTTTACACTCTTTTTTAAACAATAAAGAAAAAAATGAGTTAGGAAACCAGTGCTTATAATAACTGTTCAGAGTATTATACCAAATCCAGAAGCAGAACCTCAATGAATAAGAAAAAGCCACAAAGCTCACTTTTGTTTTATGTTACATGTTCGAGTGTTTTATTGAGAGGTAGTGAGGAGATATAAAACTGAAGGTTTACCCTACATATATTGGAAATTATATACTAAATATCCTTTTTATTGTTTATTAAGGGCCACCAAAAATGCCTTCAAGTTTGAAATAGAACGTGTGTTAAATGCAATGGAGAGAAAATATAATACTTTTCTGCTGTTTAACACAGCTGCTACCATTATCCCTTGTATTTCAGAATAACAGCTGCTTAGATGAAGTCAGTCCTTCAAAAAGCCTTTGAGTGATCTGAATAGGAGCAATATAAAAACTACTCAAATTGTTTTGTTTGTCTGCTAGGACTTTTGCAGTTGCTAATCAGCCAAGAGGTATTAATGAAGCATCCATAAGCATCCATGCATACAGGATTTGTATCTAATATCGCGGAGACAGTATAATTGAGATATTTTATTGATTGGGATCTTAAAACTAGAGACAGTTTTAAAACCACAAAAAAATTTGCATAGGCCACCTTCATAATTAAAAATTTGATTTTAGTTATACTTCATGCTTTTTTTTTAAATCTTGGCAAATCACAGATTTTCCTTGAGGTCAGCAGTGGTGGAGGGGAAAGGGGAAGAAGGTAGTTTCTCTTCATAAAGCATTCTTAAAAGGATCTCGTGCAGTTTTCACGAATGACTATATCCCTACAACAAAAAGCCTTACAACTCAGCTACCCAGTCACAAATTTTCTTATTGTACACCATAATCAGGCTTGAGAGAATGCAAGAATGCAGCTGGCTGTAGAAAGAGCTCCCCGCTTAAATAATAACAGTGAGAGTAATTAGCATGTTAAAATGAACTAGATTAATTATAATCTGCCTGTACATAAATAATTTTCTTTCACTGCTGCTACAGGAGCAAAATTTATGATAATTCATTTTATTGAATGTGAAGCAGATGATTGATTTCTTTTGCAGAGATTTTAGCAGAGGTCTGTCCTGCAAACTTTCCACATGCGGTACATAAATTTGTCTTGGGCAAGAAAAACTGAACGAAACCTGTACAGATGAAGCTCTAAGGACCAGAAACTGAAGTCAGTGATATAGCTGTACATATCCCTTCAACTCTGAACAGTAATGATGCTCCTGTCCAAATAAAATAAAAATTTATCCTCTTTTAAATTTATATTCCTCCTCTTCTGCTCTCTCCCTGAAAGCACACAGTCCTCACATGGCATTTTTCTTAGAGGAATGTCTTTTTTTTTTTCTCAGTCTCAGACATACTCTCCATTTATAACTTGGCCTCTTGCTAAATTTCCTTACAGTAACACATACTTCATGACCTGACCCACAGCACTTAATTATTGCTTGCCTCAGCCATCCTTCCATAATATTCTGGAGGAGATAATATTAGTAGTGAAATTCCCCTGCTGACGCCATAGCAATTTAAAAAGTCAAACAGGCGCCTGCCTGGAAACTCATGCATTTAGAAATCAGTGAATTTTCAGGGCTGGAGTGTCTTAAATACACAACAGACACATGGATGCTTGCCTGCCTCCTGGTTTCTGTTTCTGTGTTTTAAGCATGCTAGTTAATTCTTCTCAAAGTTGTGGTGAAGGAAAAGAAAAGAATTGCCCTTCAAGTTCTGGTATTGCTGGCTCCCTAAAGCAGACGACATAAAAAAGTCCACAAGGTGAAAGCGTGTCAACCCCGTCAAGTCAAAGGCTACAGCTGGGCATTAAGCCCAGAATAAAGAATGCTGTTCTGAACTAAACTTACATTTGATCTCTTTTTCTTTGTTGATATTATAAAGCAATCACTTCCTGAGGGTTTCCATAGTAACAAGGGAGGTTTTTTTTTTTTTTTTTATTTTAAAGCTCTTTCATGCACTTAACATACAGATACAGTGGGATTGGCAGGGAATACTGTTCCTGCTTTCCTGGTATTTAACCAGAGCATTTAACAAGGTTTTCAATGAAACTGGAGATTTATTTTCTCTCCTTTGTAAGAATATTAAAAAAACTTTACAATTTACTTACATCTTTGGTTTCTGCGTTTGCTCTTGTACATGGTCATTCTGAAGAAATTCCACTTTCTAAGAAGTAATTGCCTTGAACACGGACAAAAGAGATGAGGTCCTGCTTCTGCTTTGCAGTGAGACAGTTGCTCACTGACAGAAGGTAACCAGCAATCTCTCAGAGAAAGGCAGGGTAATACCATTCTCCTAAAATCCAGGGGAGATGCTACTGGCTCTAACTATTTTCTCTGTTACAAAGCTCAGAGATTAAATGTATTTATCTTCTTTTTTTTTTTTTTTTCAAATGTGTTTCGTACCAGCTAATAAAAATCAGAAAGCATATAGAATCATGTAATCAGACAAAATGGGGTAATGTGCTATTAGATAGCTTAACATCAAGATTCCTCGAAAAAGCCCTGATAGAACCAAAATCACATAAATGACCTCATACACTACTAAAAACTAACTTTTCACTGAGAGATCTTAGAGGGCATTAAAATATTTTTGGCTACATTTTCAAGCAAAGTTACTATTTAAAAAAAATCAGCACATGTTGATCAATTAAATCCTGACTGCAAGTCTGAGCTCATGAATAGATTATTCAGGAAATAACATATAAAATGCAATTATTTGTTTCCTGCTTATGTTTACTTCTGCATTACCTTTCAATTATTTAATTTGGGGAAAGCTATTTAAGCAACATTCTGCTGATTACTTGTTTTTGTAACTACTTCGTTGCTCGCTAGTCTGTTGAATCTCGAGGCCATTGGTAAAAAAGTGTCGGCATTGTATGATCTTCCACGTGCATGTATACCACCATTTCAAAGAATCCAGACATTTTCCTAAAAGGAGCAAGGGAAAGGGGGAGAAATTCTTGCCATGTTGGGGACAAGAGACGTATGGTGACATTCAAGAAAGAAGATGCCAGTGGCAGTTATGGATCTAGAAAGAGATGGAAATTCCAGTTTATTCAGCAATAAATCTGTTTTCAATAAAATTGTGTGAAAGAATTTATTGTTTTAAGAATGTTTTAAGAAGTTAATGTTTTGAGATTTCCTTCATTATTTGAGATTTTGTTCCTGGATACCACAAACACAGAGGTGTCAACGGATTAGAGATAGAGAGCACAGTAATGAAAAAAAGAATAAGCATAATGATTGAAATGTCTTGAAAACTAAGAATAATAGTCTTATTGCTGTTTAAAATGCATAGTTTGACAACAGCTCTGTAAACTACTCAAAGAAATCTAAAGCTAATATATTTGGTTTACATAAAGAAAATTAACAAATAGTGCCTAAGGATCATTCATGTTTCAGAAAGTAAAAACAATCCTTTTCAAAGAAAGGAACAGTTTGCAGCATCCATTATCTAAAAAACATTGACCTACAGTTATTTTCTTCACACACACAAAAAAAAAAAAGTTTATCTCAAACTGCCTATCCTAAAATTATACACTTTCCATCTTTTTTTTTTTCCCTCTCAGATTTTTGTTTATATCTCCAGAATAAACATTTTAAGCTTTGTGCATAATTTAATTTTCTTTTCAGTTGTTCAGTATTCACATATCCTCACACTGGCATGCCTCTAGCTACTGAAATAAAATCTTTACTTTATATTGGCTCTATTCATCTGCTTTTCCTCCCTCTGTGAAAACCTGACCACATATTTTTTCATTTGCTTTGGATTTGTATCAGCATAGCTCAGGATAAAGTGTGGACTGAAGGAAGTGAAAGCAATGGATGCATTTTTTTAGATTTATTTAGTATTTCAACTAGAGTTGTCTCAAAATATCACAGTTGAAATAATGCCTTCTCTACTGTGGAGGTCAGTAGAAAGGCGGGAAATTGCAAAGCACATCAACAGTGACAGGAAGGAAAAAATATGACGAAATCATTGCTAAACATAGCGGCAGACAAAATGTCTGTAGTGTATAGAAAGACTGTGCATGCCATATACTCAAATAGCATTGCACTGTTTCTATCCATTGAAGTTAGTATTTTTGCAGTAATTTATATGCATGGAGGATAATACCTCAGTTTTCCTGCTTTATTTTTTTTTCTGTGAGTCAATCTTCAGCAGAATCAGGTCTGTGATCTGACTCAGACTACAGGGATCTGTGGTCTCCCTTTAGATTTGCTGCTTCGTGTGGCAATCTTTGTTCCCTTTTCTTGCTCTTTTCCCACTTCTACCTGAAGGCTCTCAGTCGTATTATGCAGTTAAAATTTTCCTTCTTTAATTGATTTGGTAAAATATCCTCAGTCTTTTTCCTCAATCCACATCAGGTCTTAACTATGGAACTCATTCCTTTTTCTTATCATTAATGGCTAATTTTTTTGTTAATTTTTGTCATACGTTTAACCTAGACATATATTGTTAGCTTTCTATATTATATTACACATAGCACATACAACATGTATATTTTTCCAATGTTATTTTGTGCATTATTCTATTACAACAATAGAATTGTTGTATTTGTATGCAAATATCTTAGTGATACTATAATATAAAACCAAAAACTAAATGGAAATTTCACGAGACAGGAATTAATTTATTTTAATCAATGATCCCTGAAAATACAGTCTTTATTGGTTTTACTTTGTGTTAATTGCAACTCTGACTACTTCTTCAGTACAGTGAAATGCATTTGCAAGAAGTAATGTAAATACACTTTTTGGTGAATCATTTTAGTTCTGTTCATAAAAAAATATTGAAAAAAAAATACTTCAATGTGCTGGCTAGCTTTGAGTGGGCACCGCAGCCTCCTGTTTCTCTATGTTACTGTTCACTGTTAAGGGAGTGAATAGCTTTCACACTATTACAGTTTTTAAAAAAGTCTGAATCTTGTATATGGCTGCTTAAATACAACAAGCTTAGTGAGGTGGGAAGAAATGAATGGAACATCTCGGCAACAGAAATCACATTAAGCTTATTACTTTTCTACAAAGACTGATCTTCTTAAGTGATTACACAAGTTTAAAATATTCTTTAAAAAAAAATCTGTTGAAATGGATTTTATCAGTTCATCATTTCTAGTGGTAAAAGAATTAATAATGTCCACATCTGCACATCCCATATCACATCTTGCCTTTCTCTCCTTCCCAACCTACAGGTCCCAGTAAGGAGTTTTCCTTTGAATTCTGCAATAAATGTCTCAAACTGTTCCCTAAGGAGAACAAAATAAAAAAAAAAATACAGCTATTTTACAAATATAACTGCTAACTTGAATGTCACATATTACTCATCAATAAACACTTAGTCTGGGCTGTATCCTCAATTTTATTTTTAATGAGTAGATCTTAGATAAAAAAAGGAAGGTGGGGGAGGCTTAAAGTATGTTCTGTCTCTCAGTGTTTAATGCACTGCACCCAAAGAGTCTTCTTAGACAATATCCTTCTAAGGCTTCCGCTATGGTTATTTTTACAGTGTAAACTAAGAAAACATTACATCTATGAACACAATTTTTTTTTTCTTGAAATAAATAATATAAGTAAGGATCAACATTTATCCTCTTCCAAGTAATAAACACTCCTTAACAGAATTATTGATGCATTACAATTATGCACTTGACATGTGTGCGCCTTTTACTAGTAAAAATTTGGACAATCATCTGGCAATAATGCTTTGCAACTTGGATAAATAAAACTCACTTTACTGAGAAATGTCATTTAGCTGTTAAGGCAGGTTTATGATAGCATATTCCTTTTATGACATTGTCGTAGTTCAGCCCCGATCGGGACCAGACTATGCACTCTCACTCCCCCCACCCTCTGAGAGAACAGGGGGAGATGATATAAGAAAAACAGTTTGAGGTTTGAGATAAGGACAGGGAGAAATCCTTAAAGTTACCGTTATGGGCAAAACAGACTCAATTTGGGGAATACTATTCATTTATTTCTAAAACTAGCAGGAGAATGAGACAGGGAACAAGATAACCTCCCCCCATGCCTCCCTCTTGCCGGGCTTAACATTATCTCTACCACCTTCCCCCCCTGAGCGGCACAGGGGGGAAGAGGGAATGGGGGTCGCAGTCAGTTCATCACACGTTGTTTTACGCCTCTACTTTGTCATCGGGGGAAGAACTCCTTCCCTTCCTCCTCTGCTCCATCGTGGGGTCCCTCCCATGGGCCACAGTCCTTTGTGAAACTGCTCCGGCATGGGTCATCTCTTCCACAGGGTGCAGTCCCTCCAGAATGGCTGCCCCAGAGGGCCTTCCATGGGCCACAGCCTCCTTCACAACTCCACCTGCCCCAGTGTGGGGTCCTCCACGGGCTGCAGGTGGATCTTTGCCCCTCCATGGACCTCCATGGACTGCAGGGGGACAACCTGCTCCACCATGGTCATCACCACAGGCTTCAGGGGAATCTTGGCCAGGAGCCACATTACTCCTCCCCCTCAGAGGGGTCTGGAGCACAAGTCTTATGAGGAGCGGCTGAGGGAGTTGGGATTGTTTAGTCTGGAGAACAGGAGGCTCAGGGGAGACCTTATAGCTCTCTATAACTTCCTGAAGGCAGGTTGTGATGAGCAGGGGTTTGGCCTCTTCTACCAGGCAACAAGCAGGACCCAAGGTAATGGCCACAAGTTGTACCAGAGGAGGTTTAGGTTGGACTTTTTCTCCCAAAGAGTGGTCAGGCACTGGAATGGCCTGCCCAGGGAGGTGGTGGAGTCACCATCCCTGGCAGTGTTCAAGAGGTGGCTTGATGAGGAGCTACAAGATATGGTTTAGTAGCTCTGGCACCAATGGTAGTGGGAAGACGGTCTCATAGGTCCCATCCAACCATGTGATTCTATGATTCTATGGTTCTCCTTCTTCACTGACCTTGGCGTCTGCAGCCGTTCCTCACAAGAAAAATTTTTCACAACAGGTTGGCAGGATCCTGGCCTCTCAGGATCTTTTTATATCTCATTCACATCTCATCTCCTCTCCACTTCTTGCAGCCGGGCCAGTCTGAGTTGGGCCCAGTCAGCTGCCCGGTGGAAGGCCAGAGGGTGAGGCCTGCAAGGCCCACAAGACTCGCACCTCCCCCTCTCTGTCCCCGCTCAGCTGCTTCACATCTTCTCTACTTTTTTTTTTCTGTTTTCCCCTTCTTAAATACATTATCGCAGAAGCGTTATCATGGAACATTCTGCTACCAATTGGCTTGGCCTTGGCCAGCAGCAGGTCCGCCCTAGGCCCGGCCAAGTCCACTGAACAAAGTGGAGCGACTTCTAGCAGTTTCCTACAGAAGCTACCACCTTAGCGCCCCCCACCCCCCACCCCCCGCCGCCTCACTAAACAAAACCAGAACAGATGTAATGAGGACAGAGCTTAAAATTTTGGCCAAACTATACCCCTAAATGACACCACTATAGTACTAGACATGCTGCAGCAAGCAGAACAAGAAAGAGAAAATTTGTACTTCTCATGTTTACAACTGTAAGTTACAATTTCATAAATGCTTTGCAAGAGACAACAAAGCTGGCTAGCAGTTCTGAAGCACACCAAAAATAAAGACTGATGAGAGTGTCAAAGAAGGATAATTTTATTAAAAAGGTTACCTCTAGACTAAAAGACTCAATTCAGCTGCCTAAACTTTGATGTCTAGCAGTACTTTGATGCTTTATGGCATCTGAGACATCTGCACCATGCCAGAAAATATGGCACAGGACCTGTACGAAACCTACAACCTTCTGGAGCACTCTGCTGAAGCGAAATCCATCTTAAATGGCTCTAGGCAATCATTTAGGCAATGGAACCCAGCCAAAAGAGTTTATATTTTGCCCTCTCTCTGATAACTGTAAGTGTTCTCTGGCTTTTTTACACTTAGCGGCATTGTTTCAAAGCGATCCCAACCTGAACTCTTAGGCCTTGCCCCTGAGTGAGTGGATGGATATGTGTGGAGGAGAACCTCTACAGATATTCACCAAAATCCAGGTGGGGAAAAAGAAAAAATTCTGCCTGTCACAGGTCTGTGATAGATTGCAGTAGGAATTATATGGAAAGAGATAATTGTAAGATATATGACTGAGATTTTTTAAATACCCTCAAAGAGGCCGCTATTTGTTAGTATACAATCCACAGCTGATTGTGTGGATTAAAAAATTTTGTGGTTAAGAGAAATAATGTAGCATAATACTTTCAAATCAACAGTACTTCCTTTTATGAAAGCCAGAAAGACTGTCAAAATCATTTAACAGTCTTCCTTCACTTCAGTCAGTTTTTACTCTGCCAAAGTGTTCAGATCCAGAAGAATATGTACTTCGCAAGATTTCATGAAAACCTCAAGTATATGTCAAAAGCTGCATCAGAATAAAATTTGTTATATCCACAGAATTCCCATAATCTACTAATTAGAAAAAAAAATCAGAAGTTATTTTTTTCTGGAGATTTTTGATTTTTAGAAAACTATTTGGCTCTTTCTTGTCTCTAGTATCTTCTACATTTCTGCTGACCTATTTTATTTTTCTTCAGCACTATCAGACAGTGATGACACTTCACCATGAAAGATTATTTTTTAGACAGCAGGAGAAAGTCCCCAAGGTACTGATCCTACTTTCACCATAGGCAATTTTATTTTTTTCAATGAAGCTTCTTTACTAGAATATAATTTGTCTCATTGTTGTACTAGTATTTATCTTCAGTCTTCAAGGAATTCATTGTCAAGCCTTCCTCATTAGACTAAGCTCTTTTTTTCAATCAGATGTCACTATTAAAATTTAGTAATACGATCACAGAAGTATGAAACAAAGATTGCCACCTTTTTTCTCAGGTAGAAGCCCATACTGGCTCTTCCTTCTGTTCCTTGCCCTGTTCATGGTACATTATCATTCCTCCAACAAGAGCATTAGAAAAGCATTTGGATATTTTTCTATGACTAACAATTTCCAGCATTTACAGTGTTGCTTCCTACATATGTAAGGTTAGAATCAACATCTGCATGTCTGAAAGTAAAATCCTTACCTATTAATAAAGACAGGAATTCCAAAGAATCACAAAAGATTAGGAAAAAAGCCCCAACTAATTAGAGGTACTTCGTAACAGTCCTTAAATACATGAAAGGCTGAAAGTCACACACACACACACACAAAATGGAAGCATTAGTTAATAAGCCATTTTCTGTGTCCCTGGAGGTTAAAACAGTCCTAGACATAGACAGTAGCAACAGAGATTTAAATTAGTTGTCCGGAAACTAACTTTATTATTGGTAACGTTAGCTCTGTATTGTCTAGGGACTGCTAAAAACTGTATTACTGGAGGATTTTAGAATAGGTTAGGTATCTCAGAGGACCCTACCTAGGAGATGGATAAGATGAAATCTTGTAGTTTCTTCCGAGTTTTACTTATGATCGCATATGTTCAGATACAATAGAAATCATCACAAGGTCCAGCACTAGCCAAGATTCAGCCTATGTTTGTTCTTCAGCCTACCTAATATTGATGGAGCATGCTAGGGGAACACTAGCATGACATGCAGAGAATTCACACTAACCAGTGTGAAGCATCTAATGTCCGGTGCCTACTTTTAGGGAATTCTGTTAGACCAACTTTTGCTCTTGACACTGGAGTGGCTTCTCCAACTGGGAGTGAATGAGATCACCTGTGGCTGAACTTGCTTTGAACCTTTCCAACTACAGATACTGGTCTGCTAACTCAGGTACCTATGGATACACATTATGAACACCCTTCAGAATTGCACTATGTTCTCCATGACGTCTGGGTAACTGCCACAAGATTCAGAGGGGCTACAATACATGAATATACTGGAAGCGTGAACCTTCCACTTTGCAATTCAGAATGATAGTTTTACATGAACAGCCGCTCCGCAACTTTCTCTTCAGTCCCAAAGACTGACAGGGGCTCTGGAGAGGTTTGATACTTCCCAGCTATAACTCCATCCTCCCCTGGTGAGGTCCCTGATGACTGGAAGAGAGGGAACATAACCCCCATTTTTAAAAAGGGGAACAAGGAAGACCCAGGCAACTACAGGCTGGTCAGCCTCACCTCCGTGCCTGGCAAGATTATGGAGCAGATTCTCCTGGAAACCATGCTAAGGCACATGGAGAGCAAGGAGGTGGTTGGTGACAGCCAGCATGGCTTCACCAAGGGCAGATCGTGCCTGACCAATTTGGTGGCCTTCTATGACAGGGTGACAGCATCGGTGAACAAGGGACGAGCAATGGATATCATCTACCTGGACTTGTGCAAAGCTTTTGACACTGTATTGCACGACATCCTTCTCTCTAAACTAGAGAGGCATGGGTTCGATGGATGGACCACTCGGTGGATAAGGAGTTGGCTGGATGGCCACACTCAGAGAGTGGTGGTCAACGGCTCAATGTCCAAGTAGAGACCGGTCACCAGTGGCGTCCCTCAGGGGTCTGTGTTAGGCCCGGCCCTGTTCAACATCTTTGTCGGCGACATGGACAGTGAGATAGAGTGCACCCTCAGCAAGTTCGCCGATGACACCAAGCTGTGTGGTGCCGTGGTGCCGTTGACACGCTGGAAGGGAGGGATGCCATCCAGAGGGACCTGGACAGGGTGGAGAGGTGGGCCCGTGCCAACCTCATGAAGTTCAACCAGGCCAAGTGCAAGGTCCTGCACCTGGGTCATGGCAATCCCAGGCACAAATACAGGCTGGGCGAAGAATGGATCGAGAGCAGCCTTGAGGAGAAGGACTTGGGAGTGATGGTGGACGAGAGGCTCAACATGAGCCGGCAATGCACCCCTGTGGCCCAGAAGGCCAACCGCATCCTGGGCTGCATCAAGAGGAGCGTGGCCAGCAGGTTGAGGGAGGTGATTCTGCCCCTCTACTTTGCTCTGGTGAGACCCCACCTGGAGTACTGTGTCCAGTTCTGGAGCCCCCAGCATAAGAAGGACATGGACCAGTTGGAGAGGGTCCAGAGGAGGGCCACAAAGATGATGAGAGGGCTGGAGCACCTCTCCTACGAGGACAGGCTGAGAGAGTTGGGGCTGTTCAGCCTGGAGAAGTGGAGGCTCCAGGAAGACCTGATAGCGGTCTTCCAGTACCTCAAGGGTGCCTACAAGAAAGATGGGGAGAGGCTGTTCAATAGGGCCTGTTGTGATAGGACGAGGGGTAATGGTTTTAAAATAGAGGGAGGTAGATTTAGACTGGATATTAGGGAGAAAATTTTCACAATGCGAGTTGTAGACCACTGGAACAGGTTGCCCAGAGAGGTGGTGGAAGCCCCATCCCTGGAAACATTCAAGGCCAGGCTGGATGAGGCTCTGAGCAACCTGATCTAGTCAGGGATGTCCCTGCTCCTTGCAGTCAGGGTTGGACTAGATGACCTTTGAAGGTCCCTTCCAACTCTAACCATTCTATGATTCTATGATTCACACTGTCTTATTATAAGCCTTGTGTGAAACTTGGCCAATTCTCTTCTGTTCCCAGTTCCAAAACGAATAATGCAGTTATGAATGCCTGATAGTACTTCCTTTTTCAGAAAAAGTACTGTGCACATTATGTACAAGTCCCTTTAGACTGGTAGCAATAACATAAAGCTTTTTGTTCCTCTATCTGAGGAACATTTAGCTATTATTTTAAACCAGATATAATAAGATATTCCTCTCTGAAATGTCTGAAAAATCAGTTAAACTTCAGAATCAGAAGTAGATATTCTGTATGATAGATTCTACAGTAGAAAACCACATCTTCCCTTTTGCTTCAGCAAATGGAAAAATGGTAAATGAATCTCAGATGAATGTCATTCTGACTCCTTTCATGTGCTTTACACAATCCGTAAGATCCAAGTTTGTTCCTCCTATCTTAGATCAGTTTATTTTCTAATACATTTAAGCCCCTGGCAAGTTTGTTTTTGGATAGTTTCCTTCTGGTTTTGAGCAATTTTAAAGTTCTGTTTTGTTTTTCCTAAATCCTGGCTTCTTTTAATCTCATAGTTAATTTTAGTTTAGGCATATTTTATCTAACCCTGACAGGTTTTTGTTTGTTCTGCTACTTTGATTGCTAGTTTGGCTGGGAGTTTTCATCATCCTTTATTTAATCTTGATGAGTTTGTCACGGTCCAGCAACAATACTTAGTTACTTTCATGCAATTTTTAAACACCTGTTTAACAATGGAGACAGTCTTAAGACATGTTCTGCTTCAAGTTTCTCTGCTTATGGGAATAAAACACACTTCTCTTCCATTAGAAGAAAAGCTTCCCTACATTACACCTTAGAGTAATCCTTTCAATGATTTTGATCTTTTTATATTTTGCACAACATACTAAAGTTACAGTTCACAGATTTTCCTAAATACAGCACAAACACAATCCTGTACTTGGAAACATATTCATTTAATACAAAATTATAGAAAAATGGCTATCAGATTTAAAGTAACAATTTTTATCTGTGCTAGATAGTAGCACATTAATTATTTCATTAGCCTAGGTCATGAGTTTAGAATTCGCATTTCAAAGAGTAATAGTTTTTATTCAGTTGGTAAATTTTTAGTCCTAATGGAAAACTGTCACAAAGTCATTAAGTAATATAATTTTTTCTTTATTGTTTTTAAATCTGAAATAAGTCACTATGCCTGTAGCAGGCACTAGTTTCCATCATCTCAATGACGGTAGATCTTATTGGATACTGCAAATATAAAAGGGTCGACAAATACCAGATGTGAAGTAAAAGTAGCTCTGCTAAATTTAAAAAATATTTAAGGTTTTCATAGACTAGCAAGTGCTCAGTTGTGGATTTAATAAAAAAATGTTCATACACATGATTTCTAGGGAAACAAATTGCTGAATATTAGTAAGTTTTCATAAGAGATTGAAGACAGCTTTTTCTATCAATATAACTTGATTCTGCTTATGTAATAAAATCATTCCACTTCAACATAGAGAGTTGTTTCTAAAGGGAATTACACCCACTATGTCATATTCTGCAAACAGATGATATCTGTTTCAATTTGATCAGTGACATGCAATTCAATGCTGCCCTTTTCCTTTTCACATTCCTTTTAATTATCACATTGATGAAACACTTCAGCATGCTAAATTTAATGGGAGAAACCTTCAGAACAGAATCCATTCTTGCATAACCCAAGGACATTGCAAAAATACACCTCAAGTTTTTGTATCTTGATTCTGCTTTGTGGGCTCAGAAGTACTCGAACACCTCAAACAGGTTTTTTAGACATACCCATTTGAAGAAACCATTTGCTATCATCACCATCGCACTAGAGATCCTATTTTAAAGTTTTTATACATTTATTGAAACAGCATTAACACATGTTGAAAATGCATTTTCAGTTCCTCACTCTAGGGAACCTTGTCTCACTTTGTCTACAGAACAGAACAGGGAGAGCTTGGGAGAGAACCTCTTGCGAACAAATTAGACATTTAAAATGTCAGTGTAGGACTCACAGCAATGCAAACTGACGGTATTTTATGGTACAGCCAATGAACAATTGCTGCTTCCACCTTTCATTTCAGACTAATGCTTTTAATCAAGAGAAAAATGAAAATGTTCCACTTTCTTTTCTCATTGTGTTGGATCTTTCTTTCTCAGTGTGTAGGGCTCAAGAGAATTTTAGTCATAATCAATCAGTGTAATGACTGGCTTGAGAGGCAGAATAAGGCCTTTAACAGAGACAAAAAATAGAAGAAGAACATTGATTTTTTTTGAGTGATGGAAAAAGCTGTATTATATCAATTCACCACCAGCCCATGCTAAAGGATATAACACTATTAACACACATACAACAACATCCTTTGAATCACAGGGCTCTGCTCACTGTGCAGAATACCAGTGTGACTCCAACTTCACAACTGCTCTTACTTTTTGGAGATATTTTATGGGCTCATGTGCTTGTGCCTAGATACATGTGGGGTGACAGTGTGGGGAAAGTGTTAACAAGAAGTTATTACATCAAAATTATGAATGCATCTGATTTAATGTCGTCTTTAGACTGGTAGGGAGGAAGCACCTTTTCCCTGGTCTAAATGAGGCTGCATGCCTATGGTGGGATTATGTGCAGCTTGACTCGGCTGAATTCACAGGTTCAGTTTTTAGAATATGCCTGCTATATGGCAACTTCTTAAAATATTCAATGAAATCAAAACCAATTTCTGAGTCAATGGTATCCTATATAGAAACAGGATATTTTCTCTGTGATTATAGAAAGTCACATTCTTCAGTTTTGTTTTAAGCTTAAATAAGTTTTTAATCAAGACTAGTATTATAGCACAACAGTGCTGTGCAGCATTTAACACCCAAAGCTCTACTTTTTCAATGAAAAGCTTTAAATATGTTGTTTATCCATTTGAGAAAAGGACATAAAATATTTGAAAGACATTTAACGTTAAAAAAAAATCTGACTAATAGCTAGATATCCAACATTGTAAAGAAATAAAAGAATCATTGCTAGTAGTAAAGGGCATCAGAATGCATTTCTGGGTGATAAAGTACTCCCAAATCAAATCAGTTCTCTGTTTAGGGATGTTTCAAAACCACAAAAAGTAAGAGGAGCTTGGAAAGCCTAGTACTTCTCACCTTGAGGTTTTACTGCTAAATATCAGATCATACTGTGAATTAACTGCTAAAAATGCACATAGCAACTCTTTTCAATGGGATACTGAAACCCATAAAACAGAAGTGTATTCTCAATGACCTAAAAACAAATTGAAAAGGAATATCAGTAGAGTAGAGGAGATAAAAAACATTTCTATCCTCTTTTGGACTTAGCAGGAAAGCTACTTTCTCACCAAGGTAAATAGTTAAGACACTCTGTGTGCAAATGTGAAACAAAGATATGCAAGGTGCTTTATTAAACTCTAGCCTGAATTCATAGGCGTTGAAGAATTTAGGTGCCAAGATTTCTATTTCGTGTTCCATAACACCTTGGAAGGCTAAAACCATTTCAGATAGTATAAGAGTAGCAGCTTCTGGAAATAGTCTGAGAAGATACCAAAAACACAGGGATGTCCAAAGTAATTTTTGAAAAATCTGTCCCCAGATCAATTTCATTCTTGAAAATTTCTGTTCTTGGCTCAGCTAGACCAGCCAAAATATTCTTATATTTTTAATAAAATTTAGCTTTACAGAAAAATTCTTTGTGATGCTGCAGCAAAGTAAGAAAATGAAGGATTTAAGAAAGGTAGCATTACTACTCACCATTTATCTCTAGACTGAAATCCCTGCTCATATTTTAGAATATAAAAGGCATAGCAAATTATTTTGAAATTAATATTCATAGGACCCAGTTTAACTAATGCACTGAACACGTAGCTCCCTTCTGCCGTTACTGAGAGAGTAAGGTAGCTGTAGCTTCAGAAGCTTGTATGAGATTGGTCATAAGTGCTGATTATATTGACTTATAAAAGGTAAAGATAAGAAAAGGTACAAGTCCCCTCAAAAAGGTTTTCTTTCCTCCCTCACAGCAATGATTTACAGAAAGGAGAATTATAATTAAATACATTAAAATGAGAACCTTTGCTCTGAAGTATGACAGGAACATTAAACTTTGTTGAAGGATAATTAAAATCAGACAAAACCTTAATTCACAATTTTTTTTTTTTTACAAGCAATAAAAAAATGCTATGAATGGTCCATATTTTATACTGAGTCAAAATCTCTCATGTAAGGCCACCTACACATTACTGTTTGGAATGCAGACCTGAGCCAGTTTGGATTCAGCTTACTTTTTCCTAAATGAAAACCACTACCATGCAATCTTACTGTCTTACAAATCCCAGACCTGGACTAGTCCACTTGAGCCCTGAACATTGTTTATTTTTGAAGGATACAGTGCTTATGACCCAGATATTTACAAAAATGAGGTTTGGAGAATAAAAATCCTGCTGAACCTGGAAACAAGTACTAGACAAAATGAGCATCAGAAGATTTTGTTTTGTGTTTCTGATTGGCATTGAGCTTAGTCTCAGGCACCCCTCCTTGTAGTTTGATACTGTCACTGTGGCTTCATTTGAGATTGGCAAAGGACTAAATGAAAACCCTATTACGTTGTCAGATTTTCCCAGGGAATGAGCAGACTGATTTTATTTGGCAAACATAACTGCATGCTTGGAAAAGACAAAGTGGAAGAAATGCAAGATCATGTCAAATATATGACAAAATCAAATTGGTTCAGCTTTAATCTAAAACACACACAATGAAAACTATGATCGACATTTCCAGCAACTTGCAGCAAAAATAGATCTACATGAATAATTAAGGTAGGATTAACTGATATTAAAATTATTGCAGAAAACATCACACTTTCTCCAACTCGCACTGTGGACCAGAAAACCAAAATACACTGAAATATTTCTTTGAAAAGTTTCATATGGCTTTTGTCAATACTACTGCTGAATACTTTGAACAGCAGTCAAAATATAGCAGATGTGACCAAATGGAGAGGAGAGGTGTTGGAAATCCCATTGGATTGAAGGGTCCAGTGTAGAAATATAGTCCTGACAAATGGATTTTTGATAAATTTTCTCACAGATGAATCCCCCTTCAGAACAGTGCCACAAACTCCACACTGTTCTGACAGCCATAGAACATGTGACAATCATGTTTAGAGATTTTAAAGAGGCTAGCAAGACACAGGACTATTGAGCAGCCCTCATTCAGGCTAATACATGCTAGCAAAATTATTTTTCAAATCTTAACAGATGAATCACTTCTGAATAATATCAAATTAATAACTATTAATACACCTGAGGAAGAACCTTGCGGAAGGGGCAATGGGTTTCTTTGAAGTTATCATACAGAAAACATACAGCGAGGTTCAAGAATGTAGTATTTTTTGTTAATGGGTTCGAAGTGAGGAAAATAGTCAAATTTTCAGCTATTGTAAATTAGAGGTTATTATACAATTTAGTTGCCTGCATTCATGGATGACTGAGTTCCATGATGTGGGAGGTTCTACACTATGCAGCATAAATTCAGGAAAATAATCAAAATTATTTTAATTTAAATTAACTGAACATTTAGCTCACAATTCTTAATTTTCCAATTCAGTGAACTTAACAGTCTAGTCTTGCAAATAGAGGGATAAATTTGATCTGTAAATGGCATCTCTGGCTAAACATCTGCCTAATCATGCCATTTCACTGCCCAATCTTTTCTCTTTGGGTAAAAGCATCTTACTGGAAGTGGTCTTGAAGTGCAATGGAGTCAATATTTCCAGGGCTGACTGCACTAGAACATACCAATGCACAGCCCTTCAGAAAACTGCTGAAAAACAGATGTCTATATTTAAATGAATAAGCTTTTAGCAGTTCTCTTAGTAATTACACCTATGAAGTGATGTATCCTTAAAGCATGATCTAGGATCTGTCTTGAAATACTAGCAAATATGAAGCATCACATGTTAAGCAAGATAAAATACCACAAAGGAAAGTAGAGTTAAATTGTCCTAATGACAGATATAGCTGTAAAAGTTCCTTTCATAATGCAGGAATATTTTATTATTTTACAAAGTTATAGATAATTAAAAAAAAGGTTTTTAGCATTATAAAATAAATGAGATCTATTGAGACATTATTTTCACGGTTTATTATACACTGAGATTGCTCCATTCCACCTAAACAAAAATGTCATTACATTTTAATGTCTCACCTCACTAGAAATCTCAGCAGCACTTCATTATAATCCAATTTAAAATATAGCAATTTAAAACAAATATATGAATTTTCCTACACAGACACTATTTAAAAAAAAAAAAAAAACAACCCCCCCAAAAAACCCGAAGCACCTGAACAGGTAAAGTATTCAACCCCTTCCAGTAAATGTTACATAGTTTAAATAAATGAATACTTTCCTAATTAAGAATTGTCTTCATTTTTATACGCGCTGTTAGTTGTACCAGACAAATGTCAGAACTGGATGCTATATAACAAAGTTATGATTCAGAGAACTTACACAAAGAAACTAATAGAATATAGGTGCAATAGGTCCATCTAAACTTTTATTTTAAAATCATCAAAGTGGATGAATGGACAACTCCTTTATTCAAATGGCTGTAAGATTCAAATAGTGATTCGTCATTTATATGAGAAATTGGAATGTATTTGAAATGGAGACATGAACTGCAGATTTAAGATTCTCTAAATTAAAATCCAGTCATGACCAAGATGATAGCATTCTTTCCTAAATTTTAGTTCTTTACACTACCAGATTGCAGACCATTATAGAGACTTATCACCAAGGTATTCATAATTTCCTGTCCTGATTAGCAATTAATTGTACTCCAGTGAGCCTCAAAATCTGGAATACGAGACATCTGTACTCTGAGCATGCTAATAAGAACCTAAAGCAATTAACCAAAAGGAAAGTTAGGATGAAAGGTGATTTCCCTCCAAATCATACCACTTGACCGTTGACTACTTTGTTTGGGCTTGACTTGTGATGTCTTTTTAAAGCTGTGGCTCATGGTCTGTCAGGCAAAATCACATAGGCATTTTCAACACTTAGTGCTTCACAGCACAATATTTGGCCTCCTCTTCCTAGAGATGAGCAAGACGAGGCTGCTCTTCAACCCTAGCACCAACGAAATTTCTTGCTTCTTTACACTAAGGTGTCATTTCTATCTGTTACATGAATTTGCCAGAATGAGCGAGCTAGATGGGATAATTTGTGGTCAGTAAGTGAGTTTATTTTTTTCCCAGTTTTGACACTGAACTGTTATTCATGTTCATGCATATTCTTTCAGTTTTTAGATTTCACTTATTTCCCATGTCAGTTTCAAAATTCTCTTTTATTTCTCACTTATTTCTGTTATCAGGATCAAAATTGGCACAAAATACTATTCTGTCAGTTAGTCTATCACAGAAAATTCTTCTTACATAGATTTAACTATTTGTCTGGTAGCTTCACATTCACCAGCAAACTTGGCCTTTTTTTTTGGCTTTTCATTTTCTCTCTCAGTAATATTTTGCAAATCTATTGCTTTTCTTATACATGTAATGTTTTGATCACAACAGTTTTCATAAGAAATTCCTAGTCTTTATCTTCCACTTACATGTATTCTGTTACTCTTTCCTAGATGCTTTTTGATCCTTTCCTGTCTAAGAATTTTTACAGCCAAATAGGTAAAACTTGACTCTTTTTAAATCTTTTTCCTCAATTTTCTATAAGTCATTACAAAAATGAAAAAAAAAAAAAAAGAAGAAAAAGAAAATAATAAGTTTGCTCCAAGCTGGGAAATACACATGGAATGGAATCTCCACATGCATATTTAATATCCATAATGAATCAAATAAAACAGCATGCTCGAGAAAACTCTGCATAACAATACTCTCAAGTACCAGATGTTAAAATTTAAGCACGAGACCCAATGGAGAATAAGAGAAACTATGTGAGTGCAAGTGGAAACTGTTGAACGTGATCACTCATAGTTAAAGGGAGGAACACTGGTAACATTCTGGGGAAGATGGAATGAGGCAGAAGAACTGTTTTTGTTATCAAAGTTTTAGTTAAATTTTGCCAAAACAATCTGACCCAAGGCTCCAGCAGTTCATATCAGTAGGGAGTACTTCTTTGAGAAAGCCTATTTCAGTTAATTATAATTCACTGCTGCCTGCATAGCTATCCAAATAAAGGTGGTGTCATCCTTGGGGCCTCTTCCTACATTTCAGTTTCTTTTGATTATCCTCTCTGGGTCCCTGAAGGTGCAAGGACACTTAGCTTGTGTATGAGATTCAAATGGTTCAGAGGACTTAGACATTACATGAAGTGCAGAGTAAGACCTGAGCTTGAGAATGCTCAGAAAAAAATAATAAACATTCAGCATTCTCAGGCAAGTATTTCTAAGAAAATCAACCCACCTTTCAGTTGGTTATGCAGATTTCCCAGTCAGACTCTCTAAATCTCTCCCTCTGACACTTGTGTGGCTTTGTTAAATAGTAGTCACTATCTCCAGCAATATTTCAATATTTCTTCCTGATTTCCCTTCCTCCTCATCAAACACCTTTTTTTTTTTTTTTTTTTTAAAGGAAATATATTTATTTCTCAAACACTTCTCTTCAGTACATCAAAATGTGGTTTGAAAATAGAAGGACTGGACATAAGGAAAAAAATTTTTACAATGAGGGTGGTAGAACACTGGAACAGGTTGCCCAGAGAGTTGGTAGATGCTCCATCCGTGGAAACATTCAAGGCTAGGTTGGACAGGGCTCTGAGCAAACCGATGTAGTTGGAGATGTCCCTGCTCCATGCAGGGGGTTTGGACTAGATGACTTTTGAAGGTCCCTTTCAACCCAAACCGTGCTATGATTCTATGAAAACAAAGTTTGCTTTTGAAACTTGCCTGTATTTCACCTATGGAAAAGATATCATGAAACTGCATCAGTGACACTTACACGAATGATGGGACAGATCCAGTATCACAAGGTTTTATAATGCAAGGCAGAGGGAGTGACCTTCAGCCATGATACTTTGCTCTAAGGAAAAACTTAAAAAGAATAAAATATTTAAACGTAAATCTCCAGGTTCTTCGTCTGAGGACTACTTAAGCCTCACAGCTATGTCTCTAGTGCCATCTGCTGACATAGGCTTCCATTGCAAGTCCCAGAATAAAAAAATCCTCTGGAAGCAACTTCCTCTGAGCTTTGTGTCTGTGGTAGTTGATGTGATCAGAAATTTCTTGTCAGGATTATAACGATGGTTAATTCCACTTGCTTTTTAAAATTTCCTATTTGTCTTCCTGGGCATGCGGGGGTTTTCAGTAGAGCTACTTGTTTCTATTGCTATCATACATTACAAATGAAGATGTTTAGAATTCTGATTCTTAGTGCATTCAAATGAGAAAAAAAAAAGGTGCTATACGAAAATTTTTGAGTTCTTTTGTAAACTAAACGAGGCAATTAATTTATAGGAGGGAAAAAGTAATTCTCTATAGTAGCCAACTGCAGATTCAATATGACCAGGCTGCCCAAGTTTGAGTGAATGTGTCCAAATTATGCCCTGGGGCTGTAAATTGGCATTACAATTATTTTCTCTGACCTGTTGTGTTTGAGTTGAGGTATTATTTGCCTATCTGAAAAACCTTTACGTCGAAGGAAGATCTTGGTTTTTTAGTCAGCTGAAGGTGTCATAAGGTGGCACCTCAAAGCGGGAAGGCATAAAATGAAAACATTGCATTTCCAGTATGAAAAAAATGGACAAATACTGGGAAAAAAAAAAAAAATAAAAGAGATGCAGAGAGCAGTTGCCCGACAAGCATTAGAAGAAAACCAGCAAAGATACTGGTTTTTTGTTTTTTTTTCAAACTCTGAGGCAGCTCACCAGACTTTTTACACAGATCTGATGAAGTCAGATTTCTATGCAATCATTTCAGAGTAACTACAATAAATAGAAAACTCTTTCTCTTCTTCCTATCTCATACAGAATACAGGTAAAATTCCCGTTACCAATGCTTCTTGCATACCTTTTTTTCTTTAGAAGTTAGAAACAGTGAAAAAAGTACTTGTGGTAGAAACCATTAAATGTAATGAAAAAATTAATTGATTATTAGAGTGGAGAATTTCAGACAACTGTAAGCCCAGTAATAGCAGTGGGAGACACTTAAATTTGCTCAGATTTACGGCTTATATGAGAGATTTAGCCTGACGTAGTAGGAAACATATTGATTCTGATGATAATGGTAACTTCCCACACTGATCACAGGAAGAACTACACTGGTAGCCCAGAGCATTTCCTGCCTTGGAGGACAAAAAGAATTTGTGTGGTTATAAAAGTTCAGTATTCTGGTGATGATAAGATGAACAGACAACTGAGTTATATTTTGAACTGAGAACATAAGCATGTCCACAGAGAAACTTGAATAAGACTGAAAAATCACAGCAGCAACAGTGAAAAGTTACCTTTCCTGAAATGGAAGATAATGTCTGTGAGGAAACAAATGGAAAAGGCAAAGGCAGTTGGTGACAAGAGCAGGTTTTTTTTTTTAAGCGTATTTTCACTATGAAGTGAAATCCTTGGTGCCTTTAAAGAGCTGTTCTGCATTTCTAGACAGTAAGATATGTTCTTGATCTGCAGTTACTTGGTCATGAGCAAGAAACACCCAAGGGATGTCTTTTCAGTGGGGTACTCCAGGCATTTTCAAGAGAGGGACTATGGCAGAATTGGAGAAAGTTCCAAAATGTTCACAAGCTGAAATAGTGGGGAAGAGAGAGACCAGTACAGAAGTTTTCTGACTCCTAAGTTTTCTGATCTGTCAGAAAAAGAGATCAGTCAGAGCTGAAGACTGGATTTCAGACTCCATCTTTAAAACATATTTATGTTCCTCTGTCTTTCTCACATCACACGTTGATTTAAATGGAAACTGTACAGGAATGATTGAAATCAGAGCCCATTAGCATGAATTCAACCAAACTTACTTACAGCAGATGATTTGTAGAATAACCATAGTAGACCAGAAAAAAATGCCTAATTTGAGAAAGTAATCTTTCTCAAGGATGCAGGGTTATGAGCAATAGGAAAATACAGTATTAAATTAAAAGCCTAGAGGGATAGCACAGCTTTTTGTACTAAGCTCCAGGTGCACATCCCTCTGAAAGAAGTGAGAGTTTTTGAATGAGATTTAATGAGCTTTGGATCAAACTATTTATTAGGGAGTACAAGGTAAATATCTCCTTGATGAGAGCTTGTTTACTGAAAGTTTTCTTTAAAATGCTGAAGAAACCAAGCACACTTATCTTAATAATCCTGGAAAGTTTAAATAGTCTTTATTTTTTCTTTTATAGGGATCGTATCTTAACCTTTGGAATTTTTTTTATAGTATCAGTTCTAAAGACCACTTTATAATTTACATTAACCATGAAATGTGATGGACTCAAGACACAACAGATACCCGGAACATGTTTCAAGAGGTGTCTAGAAAAAAAAAGGAGAAAAGATATTTTTATAATTTTTTTTTTTTCCTGCTATGTTCCCATCAGCTCCCAGGCTTTTTATTTCAATGCCACAGATTTTTAGATTAATATTCTTCCTACATAACAGTACTGTGCACTGGATTAGCTGAAGGAGAATCTTCTCCATCTGTCTAAATGTATTAAAGAGATCAATGAACACCCATATGAAGCATTTGCAGCGTGCAATAGTGTGTGGATCAGCCTGTGAAGAGGGAGCAGTAAACAAAACTGCCTGAACTCTAGTGGCAGCAGAACTGTCTGCTCATAGGCTTGGCTGGTGAACAGGCTGGGGGTCATTACGTGATATATTGTGAATGAAAGTCAGTAAAACTATACGTGGTCTAAGTCTTTCTTTATTGAATGTTCTGAAAAGCAGTGTATGTGATGGGGGAGACAGGGAGATATTTCATTGCATCAGCTGCATAAGTGGGGTATTCATGGCATACCAAAAGGAAATCACACAAAACTAAAAAGTCTTTCAGAGGAAATAATTTCATTATACCTTCCTATGTCTATGGATTTTTGGAAATAAAATTAGCTAATCCATGGGTAGTGTAGACAATATGAGAGAATCATAGAATCATAGAATCATAGAATGGTTAGAGTTGGAAGGGACCTTCAAAGGTCATCTAGTCCAACCCCCCTGCAAGAAGCAGGGACCTCCCTGACTAGATCAGGTTGCTCAGAGCCTCATCCAGCCTGGCCTTGAACAGATTTTTAAAATGAAGAATTAAATTTGAGTGAAGTGCAAGAGAAAAAAATATCCCTGTAACTGTAACATAGGAAGAGATATTTAAGATAAACTCTTTGATAAGTGCTGCCTGCGCAGAAGTTGACAAACATTGTGTCAGTTTCCAGTCAAACTGAAAATCTTAGAACAGAAAAATACATTTTGGAAATGATTCAAGTGTTTCTTAATGATTTCATCATGAGAGGATTTCAAAGTCCCTTAAAAATTTGTTCTAATTAACAATGGCATTACTCATGATTATACTTTGTAAACAAGAATATATTAGGTTCAAAAGGGATATTATTTTATATTCATAAAAAATAAGTATGTAACAGGGAAAATAAGAAGGACAGAAGAGCTGTCACCTCCCTCCCTTGCAAAAATCTGATGGTTTTGCAAAATTACTGAGCAGCAAAGCCTCCCTCCCTCTTTTGTCAATCAATAGATTACCTGTTTCTGTGCAAATCAAAGGAATTCTGGTTGCTGAAACGCAATGTATCTTGTGCTGAATCTTACATACATATAGCTCCAAAGAGTCTGTTATTATTGGCTTAGCATTTCTACTCTAACAACTGATAGAATTTGCATGAAAGTTTAGCATCTGTTAAGCACAATGAAAGTGTATAATTTTTGAGATATTCACAAACTCTTGCCCATAAAATAAATATCATAAAATGTCATCGTATAATAAAGCCTTCATATTGCTTTGCTCACTCACGAGACTGGAAATCCCGATGTAACGATAGAAATTAGTCATTATATGTATTTTCTCCTTTGACTCTGTTTCCACCTTGTTGCATTACTTTCTCTTTTCCTAAAATCGCTTCTTGTCACAGAAAAGTGAAGAAACCTTGCCATCTTGTGGTCAACAGTAGTTATTGCTCTATCAAACAAAACCACGGAACTGCAAATACTATAGTGGTCACTATGTGGCGAGTCGCAACTTTGGTGAATTTAAGGGAAAAATAGAATGGAACAAAATTTTCAAGTATAAAGAAAATGTCATACACTTTTATCAGTGCTTCAGAAATAACAATAGTAGAAATGGCGCAGAGTAAGAAAGACTGAAGTAAGGCGGGTGGTACATTACTTTTTTTTTATTCAGCTGACAAACTCTGTTAACTGCTGGAGATACAGGGAATATTTTCTTCTGGTAAAAAGCTGACATTTGTCAAGCAATTCTATAATAGAATTCACAAGCTGTCAAAAAATTTAGACCTAGATGAGCTGGGATAACCTATTAAGTCTGCTATGGCTCAGTGAAGCAGCTGTTTTTCATGAGTCCCCAAACATGTGAAATGTTTAAGAGTCACAACTCTCACAACGAACACAGAAGAGAAAGGCTGCAGATTCTGCTGCCAGGTGCTTCTCTCAAGATGTGGACAAGCTGTAGTGGCCACCTCTCTGCCTGAAGGAAGGTGCCAAAGGAAATAAAGTGGTGCACACTTGACAAAGCACTCCTCTCTCAGCCTTTTCACTTGTCATGGTGGTTGGATAAAAAGTTCATATCTATGCTCTGATGATTTGCAGCTGCTAAAACAATCCACAGTCAAAATGATTTTTTCTAATTTATACAGGCAGCTAGCCTTATTATCCCCTGGCCACCCGACCAGACCTCCTACAATACAATATACATAAATTCAGATTAATTTGGCTTACAAAGATGTAAATTGATTGGTGCAGTGTGAAGTAACAGTTAAATATTCTTTCCCTTGAAGAAGTTCAGTTTGTCTCCACTGCTATGATCTTGTAATTTATTTCCCCAAGTCTCACAATAAATTCAGTTGGGTTTATTGTGTATCATCCCATGCAGTTAATGTTACTGTTCTGTTAAGGAAGAAAAATTCTCAAAAAAATTATGCCGTTCTTTTTGTGCACTTCAAATGAAAAGTTCTCATCAAAGCCCTCAGAGTAATGATGCTTACTGGCAGTGATATGTGCTGAAAAAAAAAAGCAACGTTTTTCACCTTATTCTCTGTTACCTACTTGAAGAAGAGAGAAAAGACTAAGGGAATTCTGTTGAATGAAGGAAAAAAAAAAACCGTGTTGTACGGCTCAAATGGTGCTGGAAAGATTTTTTTCTTTTTCTACTATTGCTTTAATGTCTACCATGGCACTACTAAAAAAATGAGGACATGAAAGCCTGTGGGTGGTATGCTATATTTGAGTTCCACTCAGGTGAATTAGAAAAAAAATAAAACTGCATATTTTTTAATAATAGAAAACTTCTACATTGCTAACAGAAGAAAAGACACATTGCCAGTGAAGTGTTCGAACACTTCACAAAGAAAATGAGATTCATTCTCTTCTACCTGATGGCAATGGTACGTAGGACAAGACAACAGATTTATTTCTAGGAAATTTGCATGATTTATGAAATTTCCATTACAAAATTAAGAGAAGAGTGTTGAAACTGAAGTAGAGGCAATTTACTTGCAATCAAAGGCAACACTCATTACAATGAAGCAAGTCACATCTAAGAATGATGTGGGTTATCTTTGAACTGAGGATTTAGTTTAATGTCTATCCTAGCAATTATCTTCTTTGCATGAATCTTAAGAAGAATTCAGTAGTCTGAATCTGGGTAGAAATATTTGAGCTTCAAAACCTCTTCTAGATGGGATCCCACTAGTCACATATCTGAACAATTCATTTGAAAGCTATGGAATTTCATTCTAAAGAAAAAAAAAAATGAAGATACTAACTACCATACACAGAAATACAGACAGAAATTTATTCGGTTGTGACTCATTTTTTAAGCATTACCAGCTGCATATAGAAAACAGCTTGAAGGATAGACAGTCTCAACCAGAGTCTCTACCAGCAATGTCCCTGCAGTCTTGGCTCAAATAATTTCATCATTGGAAGTACTGAACAAGAAGATGGAAGGTTCTGACAGGCTACCACTTCTGCATGCCTGGGGCAGGAGTGAGTAGACGGAGTTGAAAAAGAACTGAGGATGGCTCTGGGAGAGTGTGGAACCCTCCTGTGCCTTACCTCAGTGGAGCCCCAGGGACTCTGGAAAGCATCAGGCATGTACTGGACTTAATTTATCCTCTCCCCAGGGAATGACTCAGTGGAAACTAAAGGAGGTACAGCAATCTGTGCCAGCATGATGGATCAACAAATATCAGGTCAAGGCATACATTGTAACAAGGTCCTAACATTGACAAGCTTAGCTCCTACATGATACCTCAAGTGTTCCTCTGGAAAAAAACCTAATTGTCGGACAGGAATGAGTCCTGACATATTCCACCAAGTTTGTGAATTTGAATGATTAGAATACCATGGGATTATGAGCAAGCTGTGGAACTTGCCTAGACTGTAGTCCAAATATACTCACAGTCTAGCTACAGGGTGCCTTTTGATTACATATATATACATGTTTACTCTTGTCAAGAACTTAAGCAAAACTCTCTATTTCCTCTAGTCTCAACAGATTTTAAGAAAATTTAATTCAAAGATCTGTCCCAGTAACTAAAAAACTATTAATAACTCAACAGTTCTTTAAACAGAATAATTATGTCTATGTTTTAGACTAGGAAGAGTTTTGCAAACTGTTAAGAGAGCAAATCTCCTGAAAGAATTGCATTTTATGAAAGCTCAGGCAGTTTTCCTCAATATTACGTAGGACACAGTTGCTTCAACATAGGGAAAGTAAACTCAGATAAACTAGAAATTACTGTACACGTTGCTTACTATTAAACATATGACATATGTAGCAAAATTCTTTACCACTCGTTTTATGTCATATAGTGCAGAATGCTAACATAATCTTAACAAGTCTTTGCAGCACACTATCTTGGAGTAGCATAAGAAATTTAAGCAAAACATGACTAATAAAGACTTGTTTTGTTAAGAGTGTATATATTCTCTATATTCTCTTGCTATAAAGTAAACACATAATGCAGTTAAAGCATTTGAGAAGTTGTCAATTGGGTAATACACAGCGAAACAACTTAAAATACAATTGATAGCCTGAACAACCAGTAGAGTAGTTCATTGTTCATTCACCTGTTTCCTCATAGCAGTCAACTATTTTGCTTTTGCATATATCTATATAGGCTTCAAAGTTCTTCTGCACCTAGACCTCCAAAATGCTCTACAAGTCCCTTGCTGCAACCCTGCATGGTGAGTGTCTCCCATAGTAATTAACATTTTGTGTGGTAGTCGACAAAGCTAGACCAAGCATACAGAACTGCAAGCTTCTGTACAAAATAACTACATTTGTGGCTGGCAGGAGAGTAAAACTGCATGACTGAAAGATAGTTAGTTAGCTGTAGGTTAGTCAGGAAGCAGGACTGTTGAAATGCTTTTAAGATGTTCGTGTTTCCATCCATTCCATTCTTTGTAAACCAATAGCTTTGCCTCAGCAAGAGTGACCACATAACGAACAAAGCTCTCTGAAAGATTTAAGTTCTAAGGCACCATGAATGAAGTACTTTCCTCTTGTGATTTGTGGCAGTAGAACTTTGATGCTGAGGTGCTTCCCAATCAAATGTCCTTTGCTGTGAAGCCTCTGCTTCTCTGAAAGACATAAAACTTCAGAACAAAGGGAAAAGCCTGCTCGTTTTATAATATTTTGAAGGATGGAGTCAGGGAATTATATGTCAGCAGACAATGTCAAGTTACAAATTTTACTGAGTTGGTGGAAATTAAGTCATCTGTTCTTCCTCGTCGGAGATATCCTACATACATTTTGCATGTCATTGTTCAAGAACCTGAGAAAAGAATGCAGAGGAGCCTTAGTATAGCTACTGGCTGTCACTATGCCTCAACAAATCTGTCACACCCAGAGCAATGGGGGAAAAGTTGGTGAAAAAAGAGGATCCCAAATACCCGATGACTGGAGAGGATTGTTAGCAGCGCATAAAAGCACTCCAATCAGGAATAATAAAATAAGTACTTTTTCTTTTCTCCCAGCTTTGTAAATATCACAATTAAGACCTCATACATGCTGTGACTGGAGATTGCTACTGAATTCACCCTGTCACAGAAAAGTGCTCTGGAACGTCAACTCTATTTTTGAAAAGAAGTTGTCTGGCTCATCTAACTGCAAAGGGCTAACTAATAATACTCAGCTGACTTTTCAGAGAGCTTGAAACAATGGGTCTGATAGGGGCTAATTGCCTCGATCACCACAGTCAGGGCTCTCTGAACCTACTGCTCTACAAGTTAATTATTTTTCAGCATAAGAAAAATACAGAATTCAGTGTGGAGCGAGTTCATTCCACCATGGCCAGATGCCAAACATCTGTTTCACTGCTCTGCTTCATACTGTCATTTTCGTAGTTCCTTTTTTTTTTTTTTTCATAAAAAGTACTGCTTGAATTTTATTTCCTCTTTTACTTTCACCATTACAACTGAAAAAACAAGGTTCAAACAAGAACAGGGACAAATATGCATTTGGCAAACAGGGCGTAAGTAGAATCAGAAGTTTCGATTTGGCCACTCCACAGCTCAGGGGACAGAGGAGCTGCTGAGATGGAGCTGGCTGAGATGCTGAGCCACTAGAGATTGATATAAACTTTCTGCTTCTACATCACATACAGCTTAAGGAAAGGACACATCACTTAAGGCTAAAGCAGTCTGGCCTATAATAGTAAAATTGAGTTAGAAAGACAATTCACATTTGAAGTGGAAAAAACAAACTCTGTTGTGGAATAAATGACCTTTCCTTGGCTGTTATACTTGAGTGCTGCAAACTTAACTCAGAAGACAACGGTTTCCTAAGATGGAACATCTTAGGTGTCCAATACCCCTGAAAAACAGATCAATTCTTTGCATAACTAGGCAATCATTCAAGAGCTTACTTTTAACCCTGACTTTTAAAGAGCACCTGAAGCTTGTCCCTGAAGCTTTAACACAAATTATGTAAATAGTCTCAACCATTGCAATAAAGTCTCTGGTGCAATTCGGTCCATGAACGCCTCATTCTTCAGCAGAAGGAGTCTTGTCTGAAGCAGCCCCAGGTTTGCTTGGCATTTGGTGATGCCTGAAAGGAGAAGGCATATTTTTTGAAGCCACTCATCCTAGGAGGGAATTGATCCCACATCTCCCACCTTCTGGGAAATTTCTAACTTCCTCTGACAACTTATTTCAGAGAAAATGCGAGGCGATTGCTTGTGCACGAAGACACACCTCAATCCAGAATCTGTTGCAGGATCGGAAGCCCAAGGTCTGAGTGGCATCTAAGATGGAAATTGAGATCCTCTTTCCAGTGTCTTTTCTTGGTTAGCCTCCATACTCCCCATTTGGCTACTGTGTGTGTGACTCCCTTTCTAACAAACCAAGGTATTAACTGTAAAGTGATCTAACATGGGAATTATGTTATCACAAATTGAATTTCTGAATCTTACTTCCAGATACATTTGTAATAACGGATCATCCGTGTATTCCTTCGTAGATCTGGACTTTCTTAACCCCTGAAGTTCTCAGTACTAGGTAATGTATGAGCAAATGTAATTGACGATTGTATCAGATGGTGGCAGCAAAGGACCTTCCAATGTTTGGGCTTTAGCGGTGTGCATCCAGCATACTTACTGCTCCTCCTGTGTTTTGTTTTCAAGTACCACCTATGATTAGGAGTAAACATTACACTGCATTTGTTTCAGCAAGAGGAAAAATAGCAAACACATGGTTTATTGCTTGTTTCTCAGAAAAAAAAACCAAGCAAAACTGTTGAAACAGGATGTAACTTGCATAGCAGTCAAACAAAATAGAAAAAAAAAAACAAATGGGTAAATGAAAGCAAACAAAACACACAAGTAAAAAAAAAAGAATGATTAAATAACTCTGTCACCTCCTAGACAGTGAGAAATTGATTAGATATTTTTGTCTAAGTGTTAGAAGAAATTCTAACACAGACAGACCTAATAAGTATTATTTTAATAATTAACACTTTTCTCAGTATCATTGGCATAAAAAAAAAAAAAAGTTATTCTGACAAAACAGGCAGGTCTCTTTTTGTGCACTTACTAGGTCTCAGCTGAAAGTAAAGAATCAAATCTGAACCTAGAACCTGTAGGGCACAGAAGATTTTCATTATTTGTAGATGAGATTTCATAATTTAAGAGGCTGAAGATGGATGGCCCCTGTACTATTGTACTGCATTATACTACAGCTTCATTAGCACAACTGTGGGCAAATAATTAACAGCAAGGTCAGATATTGTCTAGAAGAGACTTGAAAATGGATATAGGAGAAGAGAAAAGTAAAAGAAAAGTAGTACTAAATCAGAGTTGAAAAATTAATAGAGAGGGAAAAAAAAAAAGAGAAAAAGAATAGAACTGAAAGCTACTAGCTATCCTGAAAACTGAATACAGTTCATATAATACTGCACTAACTTGCATCAAATGAGTTTTGAGTGTCCCTTTCAAGTTACTAGCCACTTCATTGTCACCTCCATAGGCTGAACTCATTGGATTGGTCAGGGGTTGCCTGGCTTCCTCTGTCTGCTAATTTTTCCTACCAAGCACGCATGCTACCTCCTATCTGCCACTCATCCTCTGCATTTTAAGGATGCGCTGACAGTCTCCACACACACTCTAGATGAAGGCTCTATACTGTCTCGTTCCCAAGATCTCTACTGCTCTGCTACTACCAGTATCCATTTCTAGGACCACCATTTACCTCACTTTCCTTTCTCTACCTCATACATATTTCTTCTGCTGGTCCATTCCTTCAGTAATATTGTCCCTATCTCCTCCATCATACTGTATCTCAGTTTATGCCAGTATTTTAGCGAGTTTCTGCAATTCCTACATGTTTTGTTTTTTTTTTTCCCGGTGGAAAATGTCATATAAGTTATCAGCACAGACAGTTGTTCTGAGAGGACTGAGATGATAGAAAGAGCTAATGATCTTTATCTTGGGCATGCAGAACTGCCATCAGTTCATTCCTTGGTCTGTGGACAATGATACCAAAACAGCTAATTAAAGCAGTTGCCAGGTCTGGTGAGCCAATTCAAGACAAAAAACAATTCCTTGTGGTCTTCTTTTCTGTATTCCAGATCAGCAAGTTCCTTTCCGCTGTAGCTCAGGTCACTCTCATACACCTTGGAGTTGATGAGGCATACAAATATTCATAAATGGCATCCAGAGTGATGCGTTCAAATTGTCAAAAACTGACTTTGATTTTCTAGTGATACAAGTGTTCTATGTCTGAAAGTCTGATAGAGGTGTTTGTATAGATTCATTCAATTGAATAGAACAAAGTATTATCTCTCTGTACCTTATAGGTGGGCAGCTTTGAACTGCCTCCCTGCAGTCCCCTCCATGAAAAGTGCCACCTTGAGTTTTGATTTAGACACTATGTTTTCTTTGAGCTCTAAGTAGTTTATCCAAACGTTGGTTTTTTTTCTCCCCTTTAAGCTGATGCAACTTTAATAACTTCTGCACTGTGACTTCAAAGAGCCAATATGTTGAAAGGAAATATCCCCATCCTCCATCTCCATTCCCCCACTGCTTCTCCATCTGCACAGGCAGCAGTCGTGCTCCCTGCACAGCCACCTTTGACAGGCTAGGGCATCTGGGGTAACTTCCACCTAAACTGAGTATAAGGCACCTCGGCTGAAAATCAATAAACTAGTGAGGAAACAAACTACTCTGAACACAAATAGCAAGTTTAAAACCACAGGAATTAAATCTGTCAATCTTTCTTTCATTATCAATATATCTAACTGCAAAACAAACATCTGAAAATCAAGCAAAACCCCTACTGATTTACCAAAGACCTCAGTAAGACTAAAAATATCCTCCCAAATAATAGTGGCACAGGACATTTAATGGGATTTTATTAAGAAAATATAAATTAATAGTGTTATCTAGCATGATATTTTATCCAGACTTGATGAAAATTAATAAGTACTGAGACCAATATGTTTTGCATGTTAATGTTTCTTATTCCACTAGCTTATTTCATTTTATCTTGCCCAAGTTACTAGATTGGTCTGTGCAAGCAATCATATCTTTTCTTAAATTCTAAATATAGGCTATGCCTATGTACTTCACACCGTGAAAAAATCAAGATCAAAATAAATTGTAAAGGAGCTATGAGGAAATTACAATGGCACTAAAGATAGAATATGCATGTATTTTTAAATATAATGGACAGAAAATAATACCAAAGTATAATAAACAGAAACCAGAAATGGAAGTTAGTAGCACAGTCAGTCAGTACCTGGAACAACTCAGACAGAAAAGAACCAAAGTATTTCAGACAGCTACAGTTAAAAAAATTCGGATACCCTGGAGAAACCCCAGAACACAGCCACAACTAATGGAGCCAAATGATGTACATGGTTCAAAAAAATGTCACATTTGAGGATCACTGCAGTCTTGCACCTGGGTGGTGCAGTGTAACCCACCACTGTATTGGCTGTTTTATGTATCAGGGGTGTGGGGAAGAGTAAGCTTAAAATCTAATAGATACCTAAAACTAGAACTAAGCTAGAGTCCCTAAATTAGGTCATATGGCTTTAGAAATAATTAGGTTAAATAGTGTCATAAACCACCATACAAAACACACAAGACGGCATGTCACTAAGAATTATCAACAGAAATTGGCAAAGATTTGTAAGGTAATAATTAAATTCCAACCTGAGAATGACCTGAGAGTCATTAAACTCTCTACAGCAATAGGCACTGCTGAGAATCTTTGCAGATAGTGACTAATAGGGATGAAAAATTTTTGCAGGAATCTAGGATGATTTCAAGCTGCCCTCAACAGGAAAGAAAGTCAGGAAGAAAGAGAACAGCATCCTTTTCTTCTTTTCTTTCTGTTTGAAAGCTACTGTGCTCTCAGTAAACATGGCTTTTTTTTTTTTCCCTTCATGCTGCATGTTCCATCTTTCTCAAACTTAGCATCATTGCAGAGACAATGCAAGAATGGAAAGTGTTTTCTATACAAGAAAGATTGTTTTCTGTGGGTAAAGGCAGTGGTCTGGCATAATTACAAGCATTTTATTTTTTGAAGATTTGAAGGAAATTTCAGATTTTTCCTATTTAAGGACCAGAGCCTGTGACAGGACTGTGACAAATTTCCTACAGCTGCAGTGAGAAAAATATGCATAGCTCTGAAGTATTACAGATCAAATCTTGTGCATGATTTCAAGGTCGTATGTTCTGAATGAGACTTTTCTTTTGTCTTTTACACAATATGTGTGTGTGCACATGTATATGTAAATACAGTGTATTCCTTATTTTGTATGTACAAAATAAGGGAAGTCTAAATTGCATTACCTCAGTGACAAATTTCTATAAAACATTTTTTATCAATAAACTTCAAAACTATTAAAGGAGGGATTATTAAAATTGTTAGAGCAGTGAGAAACATGGTGCTTTCTGCCAAGACATTGAATGCTCACTACTTCTTTCAGCTTCTGTCATTAGCTCTTACCAGAAATAAGTCATTTTAAGACCTCCTTATTTTAGTGATATAATCTTAACAGTGGTAACTCAAAGTTTGAATGACAAGATTATTTAGCCTTTTAATTATCTATTATTTAAAACTCAGCTTCAGGAGTTCTGTGGCTATAGGCAAAGTAAACTTAAAAAGATTCTAAGGAAGTTTTGGCAGTAGACATCCTGAAGACCATAAAACCTGTGTTATGAAGAAGTCATGTGTGTCAGAACACGACTAGTTGTTTTCAAACCAAAGTGGCAACTTAAAATTCACAAAGCTGTATAAAGGATATTTATTCCTCTGAGATGGGAGGACTTTTTACTTCTCCACCTATCCCCTCAGTACTGACTTGTTGGCCATGAGTGGGACATACATGAGGCATTATTGTCAGCAATGAGTGTAAATAACACCACATCTAATAGCAGCCTTCCATGCTTTATGTAAAGTCATTTTCTGTCATCTATAAGATACACAGTGAAGTCCATTATACCTTTATAAATCCAGAAAGGTTTCTGCAGAGGTGTTCATGATTTTAAAATTGATTCAGTTCTGCACAGGGAAATAATGAACCCTCTCTGTCCTCACCAGAATAGCAAACAGCCCGGGGTGATACTGAAAATGAGTCTCCCCTATATAGTGCAGATACTGCAACCTTGATCTTGCAGATAAAGTATTAAGAAAGGATATTCCTTCCTCCAGCAATACTCTAAGAAAGACACTGATCTTTATCCAGCTCAGACAGAAACAACCAGGGTGCAGAAGGTATGGCAGGTGCACCCCTCCAGTGGTCCCAAGCCTTCCTGCCAAAGGCTTCCCACCAAAGACTACCACCTGAAACTTCCCGCCGTGGCTCTTGTCACATCCACACAGTGGCTGTTGGAACACATGCATTTTTGGTTAAAAGTTAGGAAGTTTGGAGTCCCCAGCTGATGAGGGCCAACATAACCACGTGTAACCACAGATCAGATTCGACTGGGGTATAAATGGAGTCCACCAGAGAACGAGCTTGAGTTGATCCTCCTTGGAGCAGCAGGTCTGCAGTCAAGGACTCTCTCCTTAGGTTGGGACATGACCTAAGGAAAATCCTAGATGATGAGAGCCCTCCCTTTGTTAGGTAAGTGATTGTGCTCTTTGGATCATTGGCTTAAGAATTCTTAACTCAGTTGTGCAGTACTAATTCCTCAAACATCCTGAACACTTGGTTTACTGATGTTATTGAAGTGTTGAACAATTTGTAGTTGGTTCTTTGCTAAATAATTTGTGTTATAATAAAATTTATTTTGAGTTTATTTCCTGTCTAATTTGATTTTGTGAGCCTCCATGACAGAAGGAAGAGTTCTTGCTGGAGGAAATGCCTTTGGTAGCTCTGAATGAAGTACCAAATCTCCGGAGAAGGGTGGATTTCTCATATATGTCTCTCCTTGATATTAACCCTGGGTTAACTTAGACATTCACCAGCACAGGATGCCAGCTGCTATAAATCCCTTTGCAATGCACTTAACTTTATCTGTAGTTGCAGAGGAATGTTAGGTGCCCAAGTCAGCACTATAGAGTCCACATGGGCGTCAGCTGAAATGTAGGTATTACAAAATTTCCTTGTTGCCCCCACTCTCTCTGTGAATCTGGCTCCTGTGTTATCTATGTCTGATTCATCCATTTTTAAAGTTAGTTGCACTCCCATTTCCTGAAATAAGACACTAAATGCACTAAAGTTTGCAGAATATTTGAATGCCAGAGTAATGCAATGTCATAGAAGTGCTTTGGCTAGAAAGCAAGAAAAGGCAGGGAAAAGCAACCAGTTTCCAATGCAAACAGTACTCATGAAATGTGTTATAAGATATGTAGTGCTTTACGCTAAACAATTCCACAGGAGAAAGTGTGGGGCAAGAAACCGTGGGGATAGTCTACTAATTAGTGAGTAATTAATTCAGAGTGTAATCTGCTCCCACTGAGAACAATGTACTTGTCTCAGTAGGACTTTTAGAAAAATAGGAAATAATAGACTTCCGTAATTGCAATAGGTATGTATCCACCTAGGTGCTCAAATGCTTAATTGCTTTCTTGCTTTCCTGGTATTAAATCTATACCTAGGCAGCTCAGAAACTTCCTCCAGTCCGAAGCCACCACAGCAACTGTCTGTACTCGACAGGCAGTTCTGAAGCTGGACCTCTACAAATCTACCTTGCATCATGAAGGGGGCCACCCCTTGAACCAAAATTTCAGTTTGAATGGGAAGAGAGAAGCTTGGAAAGGTTTCTGGCACTGAGAGGGAGAAGGAATAGCCGGCAGCAGCAGTAGGAATCGGTGCTGCTCTGCCTGTCTGTTCTTTCAGAAAGAAGTAAAGATTGTAGGGAAGGATGACTGTTTATAGCTAGATGGAAAATGAATAGTGTCTGGGCTTCTTTGGACAAACAATGCTTGGAAACACAGGAGTTTACTAGCAAGACAACTGTAGCAAGCGAACTCACACACAAATACACTGAATCACATTATATGTAATTCTCAGCCAATTAATCTGCAGATTTCTAATGCCATTATATCAGTATATACAGGGGTTCCAGGCTTGCAAGTTTCTTTCCTTCCAGGACTTAAACATTCTCAGGAAGTTCTCACATCTCCTCCAAGTTTGGAGGGATGATGGTACAGCTGTAAACTGTAATATGAAAAATATGACTTTTTTTTTTCCTGTAAAAATTGTGTGATAATTTACATTGATAGAAAATGAGGAAATCATACATTTGGAGGTCTTCTATTATATGATATGATAGAAATATACATTAGCTACCTGTGAGCTGTCCCACCCTGCAGTTAATTTCTCTCCATGAAAGCAGTGATAGCACAATATTTTCACAATAACACAATTTCCATCTGAAATTATTACATGTCCATTAAAAATATTTGAGTCTATATTTAGTAGAGTCATGGAGTGACCTTCCCATTGCATCAGGGGCTTTGCATATAGCTGTTATATGGGGGGGTCTCAGAATAATAATGTGAAGAAAAAGGATCTCCTTGGAAACAGAAGTATATGGACATGAGGCTGAGCAAAACACATTGTCTGATACTAAGGATATGAGCAACCAGGAAAGGCTATGGAGTTTTTTTTTGGAGGGGAAAGATGGCTGGTTAAACAGTAGGCTAGTTTTCTGGATTTTCTGAAGGAGTCTACAGTGTCTCCAGTTGTGTCCATGTGCCTCACAGAGTTGCTTCAGAAGCACTTAACTGGACTCCTGTTGAGTTGATGCTTTGAAATGCCCTAAATGCACAAGCTCTTTATGAGCTACAAAAAACACCTTCATAAGAAAGGAGGTCAGGCTGAGATAACCTAGCAAAAGGTTTCATCAGACTTAGCTGAAATACGTTATTGCACATTTAACATGCTGTGTTTTATTTCTGCCCTTCTGGTTTAGGTTAAGTGTAAATGCTTTTCTAATAAAGTCAGTAAAGGTCATCTTGGAGCTATCATCCTCATGGAAAAATACAAGCAACGACAATGTGTCTAAGCTTGCTAAATCTAAAGTATCGTCATAACACATTTGGTGAATTTGGGCCTACTCAATATTTCTGAATACTAAATGAGTAGGTATCTTGTTGGAAACCATTCTAGACCACTGAGAATGGATTTTCCCTTGTTACTGTGGTAATTGTCAGAGTTAAACTCATTTTTAATATATCATTCCATGCAGCTGGTTGACTTGCAACTTGTAGCATAAACGAAGCTCTTTGACAATTATTCCTTAAGGACAGCATTGCAAAAGACAGGCTGCTGTAAGGAATTGATATTTTCTGTTGTACACTACTCATATTGCACTGATAGCACTGATCATATGGGATTTGAACATGAGAGGTAAATGCTAGGCAATAATAATAAGTTTGAGGAGTTAAGAAACACATTTTAAGAAATTTCGAACTATGTTTCATAGATGAAGACAAAATTTTTCGGCAAGTTTGTACATATTCTTTTGCTGTAGTCAGCAATCTGGCATCCAGTAGGATAGCATTCACTTTTGGGACACTGTAAGAAAACAACACAGGCAAGAACTTCAAAATGATCCAAAGTTTAGAAAACATGATGTACTGTGATATATGGAAGATCTAGTGTCTTTAGTTTAGAAGGAGAAAGAAGAACATTAAAATTTCCAAATATTAGAAATGATAATGATCAATTGTTATTTAAGTCTGCATAGAATATAAAAAGAAGTCATTATTTTAATGTACAGAAAGATATTTTTCTATTACACATTTAGGCTTGTTTATTGCAAAATGCATTTCCTAGGGAGATTATGGAATTCCTCTTATTGGAATTTCGAAACATGAACCACACAACTGCCAAGGACGAACCAAAAGTACCGATCCAGACTCAGAGTAGGAAAACGGACCTCCTGAGAATCTTTCCAGGGTCAGATTTGTGATAAGAATCTATTTAAACTGGGACACTTCTCCTCCTTCTTTTCCTGTGGTCTAGGATTCCCATCTGTAACACATTACAGCTTTGGTATGCTTCAGCCCTTTTCTTGGGAAAGGGACTATCTTCTTCAGGCATTACTAGAAAAAAGAAGGGTGCACAGCCTGTCTCCTTCCCATCAGTCTCCCACCTGCTAGAGAAGCTGTACAGAAACATGGTGGACTCAGACTGCATTGTGATCTTTGTAAAACAAGGCACCATAAAAGAATATGTGATATTACTGTAATTGAGCAGTGTATCATTGTCAGCCAAATTACTCATGTGGCATTTCATCCAGCCTGTCTTTGAATCTTCTTTTGCATTTAATGAATATACCAGGCCTAATCTGATAACCTTTGAATTTGAAGTGATGTGATATACATTATGTAGAAGCCAAAGGCGTAATTGGGATAGGCTCTTCCTTTTGGATACAGAGAGGATCATTCTCACATTCAAGGTATTGAATGGCTTAGAACTGGAGCAGCTGAGTGATTATTTATAACATCAGTATAGGGACTTGGAGTTTTAGACCACTTTTTGATTTTGGACACTGAAAGTCTTCATTATAAATGGAAGATTAATTTGTGTAAAAAATAGGTTTCTCAAAGATCACTCTTTTGCTACAAAAAACTGCCATAAGAACTCAGGATAATCAAAAATGTCATAGACTTCCATTCCAAGTACAAAAAGGTCTTGTTTTCAGTAATAGCAATGTATGACAGTATGTTTATAAAGAAACTACCGGCTCTCAAAGCATCGTACGCTGCTTGCACATTCAGTTTTCCTTTAAGAAGGTGAGATTAGAAAAAGAGGACTACATGGAATAGAAATTAGCCACAGTACTTACTGCTGTGCTGGAAGGTGCTTTAACAGTACAGTGAGGTGCTGTTAAATGCAAGTGCTAAAATTGAATTATTCACAGTGAGCCCAAACTTTGAAGTGACAGGTACTGATGATTTAATTGTTATTGATTTCAGCTCAAATTATTGGACTAACCACCTAGTAGAAAAGGTTGACTTTTGTGAATCGGGAAAGCATAGATTAAAATAAGCTCCTCATTTTGAAAGAAATTACCTTTCCTATTAAAAACTACAACCTCATAGCCAAATCAATGAGGAAATAATGACATCCTTGGTACAAGGTACAATAAAATGTAAAAGAACTTAGGGAAAAATATAATGAAAGGTTGTGAGGTCTCTTTCACATGCTCATTAACATAGCCTCATCATCAGGATGTTATTGCCTTGAGCACGCAAGAACTGAATTTGCCTGGTTTTGACCCTGAAAGGTCTTGTTATTACCTTATCCTTCAACTCATTGTGGATTTGTAAGTGAACATTATTTCAATTATTTTGTTCTTCACAAACACACTTTTTTTCCCCCTCTGAAATAATTTAGTTTTTTCGAACACAGGGAGACTGATAACATTTTCACCGTCTCTCTCCCTCTGCCATTTATGTTAACACACAGGAACCAGATTTCATAACAATTATTGCTCAGCTTTCTAGCTCTAAGTGTCATCTTCTTGTAAACACTCAGGTTAATAAAAAAGTGTGCATGTAAGATCACGTTCCAAACAAAGGCATTGCATCAAATTTGGAAAACTAATTTTAATGATTTACTTGAATGAAATATATTGGTTACAGTCTGTAGATTTGGATCTGGAGACAAATAGACTGGAAAGCTGCACAAAAAGGGTTATAGGAGCAACTAATAACGCCAGAAGGCTAATTCTTCAGTGTGACATGGAAGCCCTATCAGTGCCACATTCTCTTGATTGAATTGGTGTCTGTGACAGACCTGGAGATGTGTGGTTTTGGTCACAGTGTTTTTATTGTCTTCACTTTCAAAAGCTATTCCATTTTGTCAATTGATTACTGCTGCTAATGTACATTGCTATGCGATAAACAGGCATAAAAATAGATCTTGAAGGCACTAAGTATATATAAAAATACAATATTAAAAAAATACTTCTCTGAAAAAGCCAAGGTCTCATATACAGATTAAGTTTAATGCAAAGCTTCAGCAGTTTGGCTATGGTATGGCTAAAATATCTATCAATCTGTTGGCTACATGCAAATACACATGCACATTATGCAGGACTATATTTATGAAGTACATAACACAGTATTACATGATGCATCTGTTTCAGCTAGGCTTGGATAAATATGTACTGAAGGTAATATAATTGCAGATTTAAAGACTACATCAGAGAAAGAAAGGTTAGTTAAGGTTACACATTTTTTCTTAATGACAATGCAAGCAGGTTTAAGTATTCATTACATTATAATATTACATTGTCATAGCTGAGCTCTTTGTTATTCTTTAAAAGGAATTTATTTTGCTAGCCAGCCATAGTCAAACCACTGAAATTAAATGGTTCCTTTTTTTTTCTTTTCTTTTTCCTTTTTTTTTTTTAATCCTTTTATTTTTCCCTGAACAAAACTGCTTTTGATATATACTGACCAATTCAGCAGAGAGCATTACAGACTTAAATAACATACACATTTTGTGCAAGCAGTATTAAAAAGTCACAATCATTCTTAAGTGAAAACGCTTCAGATCTTATTCCAAATTCCTAGCTCTTGATTACAATGAAACTCTTCTAACTCTTCAGATTTTGTTGTTGTTCTTGCCTAGAAGCACTTCTGTATGTGCTTTGAGAAATCTGTCTTGTGAGAGAGTCCTGTGCTACACTACCTCTTGGCATCACTTAATCCCTCTTGTAAACTAATCAAACTCCTGTTCAGAAACTTATTGGGCAACTGTAGAAATACGAAGATTAAGTACTGAAGGTCAGTGTAATTGAAGACTGATCATAAAAAAACACAGGATGGGTCCTGGGTAAAGAAACCTCAATACTGAAGCTTCTGTTTGAATTGAGAGCAACAGTTTTACAAAATGACATCCTTCAACAACTTATGTGGCTTGTGGTTGTTTTTTTTTTAAATTTCGGTTCACATTTCATGCTCTTCCTTTCCCAGGTATAGCCATGTTGGAAATCCTATGTGGATCCTCTGCAAGTAAAAAATACTTTAAAGCCAGTAAAAAATGCTTTAATATATGTAATTTCTTTCTTTTTTTTTTTTTTCAGACAGGATGCGCTGTTTTAGACTTGACCTCCTCACCACATTCAAGTCAACCAAAAAAGTGTTCTACTTTTAAACCTGAAGAGTAGTTCAAATCTGCTTTTTTAGCACTAGGGAGCTATGCCACTTTTTTTTGTGATCTTTTTTTTTTTTTTAATTAGGAATATTCATCACAAACAACAATTTTGTTTCTCTACTGAAAAAGCAAGTGAGTGCAGTTTTTTTTTATCTCATGGGATAGAGACTTCTCTCCCCTAGTTTGTCCTTGCACAAACTTCCATAGCAGAAAATACATGCTATTTCAAAATAAACTCTACAGCATAGTTATTCACTAACTGTAATTTTCTCTATGTCTTTTTACCTCTCATGTGGCACTTGAGCAGTAACCACACACTTTAACGAAGAGTCTGAACCACAAACACCTCTAAAGTATATCAGGCAAAACTGTATTTGTATGGCAGTGTTTCTGTATCTACTCTGAACTGAATATTGCTGAGCTTTGCAGTTGAAAAAGAAATATTGTAGATACATTGCAACATTTTATGTTTTGAAAACAACACATCAGCAAAGCATCGATATACTAACGACTATTTCTCAGCTGCAGTATTATAACTGAAGAGACAAGAAATACATTAGAAAGACACATGGCTGAAAAAGGATGGAATAAGGATGTCTCTGTAAGGAGACATTCAGCTACACCTAATAAATACAGGTTTTTAAGGAAGTTGTGGCAGAAACTAGGGGATACTCAAATTCTCTTTATTACTCATAGTCTAAATATCTTTAAAAACATGCATATATAGACAAATGTCTAAAAAAAATGTCCCCCAAATTTAAAGGCAAATATGTAATAGTGGTCAGATAACAGCTGCTTGTTTGACGAGTATCTTTTAATTTCCTCTCTCCTGAAAGGTTGTTGTTGTTTTGTTTTTTTTTTTCGCAAGTCAAGGTCTAAAATATCAAAAGACTTGAAACTATATTGAATGGTAGTGAGGAGTTGGGAGTGGGAGGACAGAAAGGAAAAAGAGTGATGGCACTGTTATGACGTGACATAATAAATGCTATGACAGCTCCGACAGGCTATGAACAATAAACAAGTTCCTAGCTGAGGATAAGAATTTATGAGACTTACCTGCTTCTCCCAGACCCAGATTATGTCTGGCCCAGGTGCTTAGGGCCAGGTTCTTGCTCAACTGCATTCTTACTCTGGATCGAAGTGAGACCAATGCACATATTTTAAAGCTTTTATTTAATTTCTCCTTCTCTGTAAAAAGTTATGAGTTTGGAGAGGAAAAATCCCATCTTAAAGAGAATCCTGGTTTGTCCCAAAGTTATTGTGATGGAGTGAAAATTGTGGGTAACCTAAGAACTGCAGCAAGCATGAAAACAATGTGTCCAGTATGCCATTTGTAACTGTAAATATTGTCCCAGAGACACCCTTCTGGAGTGCCATCCTTTGCTTCAGCTGAAGTCATGCAGATTCATACTCAAAAACTGGCTTGTCCACTTCAGAACATGAATGACACACAGAGCCCCATCCTCTGACCCAGTATGCACAGTTACGTGCTTCACCTGACAGAAGGGCATCTGGCGGTCCCTGAGGAAATGTACCAGATGAGTTTTCATGACAGGCCACATCTAAGTGTTACAGGTTGATCAGAACCAGTATTTGCTTCTTATGAACAGTCTTTCTAGAGGCTTTTTCCTTTTCTTCCTGCCCCTTCTCCCACACTCATACCTGTTCCTATGAGAGAAATATTCCCTAAATCCCACTGAGAATGTTCCTTTAAAACCTCTTAAGTTATTAGATACCAGATCATCACTGGTAAAACATTAGACTCAGTTCCTGGACATAAATTCTTCTATTTGTAGTTGATTGTTCTAATCTGTTACATTTAAAACATTCCAGGATGAGATACTATTTGGCACAAAGCTGATGAGCAGCAATCAATAAAGATCATTGCCATGACATCACTTCCTAATGGCAATGAGCAAGAGCTTCAGAAGTTTTATTTTCAAACCACATCCTAGAATGTACATGTTTGTTTCTATTTACAACATTAAATCTGTAAACCCTCATTAATCTCAGTTGAAATGTGCACTTCAGTCTGGTCTGTATCTTTAAGTTTTTACATCTCAAAGAAAACTTTTATAGCAAGTTATTTAGTATGGCCAAATGGCCGCCTTAGCCTTATTATTAAGATTGTTTACTTGCTTTTATCTAAGTTTCTGAATTCAGCACACCATTAAATACATTGAGGAAGTCACAAACTAATTCTGAAAAATACATATATAAATACAAGTATTTCGTAAAGTACTCGGTTTCTTTTCTTGGTTGCTTACTCATGCAGCTAGCCAGTGTGCTAACAGTTGTATCTCTGTGTCCTGGTTTCAGTTGGGATGGAGCAAATTTTCTTCTCAGTAGCTGCTCTGTTTTGGATTTAGTATGGGATTTGGTATGTGAAGAATGTTGATAATACACTGATGTTATTAGTTATTGCTAAAGAGACCAAGGACACTTTCCAGCTTCCCAGGTCTCACTAAAGTGCAGGTGCAGTAAGATGGGACAGGTATAGCCAGAATAGTTGACCCAAACTGGCCAAAAAGAGTATTCCATGCCATAAACATCATGCTCAGTATGTAAGTGGGGGTTGGCCCATTGGGAAGCTCTCTCTTGCTTCTTTCCTTGCTACTAGGTTTTGTTTCCATGGTCGCTGCTCAAGATCATGGAAACAATGGGTTGCATTTGTCATCAGGACGTTGGGTAGTGAGAAATTGTACATAATTCGTTTTGTATATTTTAGTATCCCTATATTTTGTTATTATTGTCATTTTCTTTTGCTATTCTAGCAAACTCTTCATCTCAACCCACGAGTTTTCCTTTCATCCCAAATCTCTCCCCCATCCCACGGGGAGTGGGAGGGTGAATGAGCAACTGCATGGTGAGTAGGGCTAAACCATGACACTATATTACTCTGCCTTCTTCCTCTCCACTCCCACACAAGTGTCTCTACCCATTGCACCCCATCAGAAAATTATTTCTTTTTTCTTTCACATGGTACTGTGTTATCTTACCACCCAAGTGGACTGTAAGAGTCAGAATCTTAAATGTAATAATTGGCACTACTTCTAAGGACAGTAGTTGTCTTGTTATAAAACGGGCTTATGAAGGAGTTTATATTTTGTTACATCTTTAGAAGCAGCTCACTTTCTCATTTAGCAGGCAAACAATATATTGCATAGTCATTTGCTATAGAGCTGTGTTAGATAGTTTACAAAAATACCTAGGTAAGAGGCTTCTATCTTCCTGTTTTTAACCTTTCACTGCATTTCTGCTGTCACTTTTTCAGGGATGAAAAATAAATGGTCTGTCCTGAGTAATTTAGAGAAATTCACATAAGCTGATTCCAAGTTGCTTAATATTTTTAACCTTTTCCTGCTTTTCCAGGCCATTTTATTATGAATAAAAAAAAAAATTAATGACCTGACCTTTTCTCAAAGTCATGAATGTAGAAAGGCATGTGTACAAATGAAGAGCAGAAGTTTCCAAATCATAGGGAAATGCATAATTTAATAATAATCTATAGCTTTTGGAGCCAAAGCTTTTATGCTGCATGCCCTCTTCATTTCTCCATGTGATTAGATTCTCTCATTAGAATGAAAACCATTTATCATCCTCAATGTACAGATAATATGATGATTGATGGCTCTGCAACCAGCTGTATAATATGCAAATATGTGACTTTTTAATATTTCACGAAACACGGCATGCGTGCATGGTTGTTTTAATCCCGTTAACACATTATAAGCATGCTGTGTAACATTATCACAGTAGGGCCACTGGACCCTCTCTTATCAAAACAGACATGATTTCAATAACAATCTAGCATAAAGCTTTTTTTTTCTGTTGGCATTTTTGTAGCACACTTGGGTACTAGTTCTATAAATGTAATTATTTTGTTTCCAGCACAGATGCAAAACATCGTACTTACTATGAGTAGGTTCATTAAAACGTTCCACATTATTAAAACCCTTCATATTATACATTTACTAAAGACTAGAAGAATCCTGCCACCAGCTAGGGGAGATGTTATATTTCCTTCTCACCTTACTTTTGCTGTTGGTGTTTATTCCCTATAGCAATGTGATCAACAGATGCAAAGCCTGCATGGAGCCAGTGAAGCGAAGTCTGCAGCTTGTGGGAGCCAGCCACTACCCCCATCCCAGGCAAGGGCTATAGATGATGTATGCTTTACTCTGAAGAAGGGAAAGAAGAGGAAGATGAGTTTATAGAGTCCAGCACTTAAAGAATTTGGTGGTTTTCATTTGGATTAGGAACTGGTGAGAAAATAAGAAGGTAGAAAAGCTGGAGAGCTCTCTTTCACGTTTCTCAGATCCTTGAGGTCCAATAGAGGAGTTCCAGAGACAAATGATCTAGTTACAAGGACATGTCTCTTATGACAGACAAAAAAAACCATGCCATAGCCTAGCAGACCTTCAGCTCTGGAGAAAAAAGTCAGGATATTCATCCTGTTTTCCTCCCATTTTACCTAGCATGGCACATTTAAGATACTTCAAGACAAAATTAAGAAGAAAATAATTAGCACTGTAGACTAGATGTAAAATGACTGCTGATGGATCAATGCCTTCTCCTCTTTCCCCTCCTTCTATTTCTACTTGATTCAAACTCAGCAGCACATGACAAACAGAGTCAAAGTGATTTTGCTTTGTGGAAATAACAAGAGTTGTACAGATCGATTTTACTGAGGTTTATGACAGACCTCCCTCTGAGCCTTCAAGATTCTTTATGTATTTTTAAGCTTTTTAGACTTCACTTTCTCCAGGGACTTCTTCATGACTTGTAGCTTTTTGTCTAAGAGGGAAAGATTAGTCTCTCTTACTAGATGATGAACCCTGCTTTTTAAGCAGTTGGACATTTGCCATTGATTGATACCATAAACTCCACTGTGACATTTTCTAGAGCATCCGTTTCTTGTGATGGATACAGACTTGTGGTTACAAGGGAGCAGGGGGTTGGTGGGGCTCCCGTGTGACAGAGCACTCTCAAAGGTCTGTTCCCTTACTGCAGCAAGATCTGCTTGAAATGATATTTTGACACAAATATATCCCCAAATGTATATGTTATACAAGAACACCTTCAAATTCTTTCAACTCAGTGTGAATGTGACTTTCAAAACTGTCAGTTATGCCCTCAAAAAAATATACACTTTACATCCTCTGTTGCTCCTGTCAGAGAACATGCTGGGGAAACTGGAAAATAGTATGCTTAAGACCATTTTATCACTTAATGTGGTGACTCAACCACCCTGTTTTTCTGTCCACTGGCAATACAGTTACATTCAACCAAACATTCAAAAAGTTATTGCCTAGAGTCCTCCAGAAGCAGTCTGGCTGGAATCTTCTCTTAAAAGAAGACTAAGCAGGGAGCTGCCTGTCACAAGAGGTTGGGGTGAGATGGCTCTTGCCATCTCTGGGCATTGAGAAATTCTTAGTTCCTGCATGTGTGTGGTGAATAGCTAGCTTTGATATTAAAGGATTATTCATTAGGACTGTATGCTTTGTGAAGATTGTGGTGAATGGTTAGCATGTCTGTAAAATGATCAGGTGGCCCTGCGTCTTGCAGCTGAGCTGAGGATCTGTGCACCTTGGCCTGTGACTTCAGACACATACCCCAAAGTACAGATCCCTTCTTGCTTCTTGCCAACACTGTTTTGACCTGCTGCTTTCTGGAGAAGATGACAAAAGTGAAGAGGAAAAACACCAGGAATGTGAGAATGTACTATTTTTGTCTTTTCCAAGGAAAATGTCTATTTATCACTATCAGGACAGTGACATCACAGAGCTGTCCATGTTTCCCTATCCTTTTTTTGCAATTAGTGTATCTATGCTTCAGCTCTCCTACAATGGTTTGCAGGGTCCCTTTCTGAAGGCTTATGTGTGGTTTGCTCTCCAGGTAGAGAAGACCTAATATGTAATACTATGTCTTTTTCTTAGAAGGCTAACCTGGACTTCTTGGAGGAAAAAAAGAAAAGAAAAGAAGGAAAATAACAGACTCACAAACAAGTGAAATACTTAAAGTAGAACATTTTAACTAATCATTTCTTCTTCTGGCAGATATTCAGTAATTTTGATCTTTTTGTGTTGCAAGGAAAGGATGCTGTACATATCCCCTTCCTTTTAAAAATTAGCATATGTTCTGTATACTACTTACAGTCAGGGAATTGCATCATCCAAACTCTCCTGCATCTTCTGCATTGATCTTATACTAGATCATGTCATTCTAAAATCAAGAACAGCAATGTGACATCTTTGTACATTTCCCATTCTTGTCATGGACCTTGTAATAGTGGTGGTCAATTTGAATACTTTTGCAATATTTTATATTTTACCTAGCACTAACATCTATAGTCTTCTCCCTTTTCCTTGTAAGAACAAATTACTAGATATATGCTTATTTAAAAAAAGAAACAAAAAAACCACAAAATAACCAACCAACCAACTAAGCAATGAAATAATAAATGGGAAAAGAATTCCAGCAAAATATCAACCCTTTCATGTTTTTATATTTTAACTGGAACATTTATGAATAAGCATGCTACTGTACCCTTACATTTTAGATGTTAGAGGCCTTTCATCCTTTGAGACAAGGCTTAAGAGATGAAACACCTGTATAATAATTGAGCAAATGTTGCCTAAAGGATGGTACACTGAAATAATACTGATAAGACCATGTCCTACAAATCAGACTGACTCACTGGAGAGTAACAGACAAATGGCCATATGTTTTCTCTCTTTTTCAGTATAAAACAGAGATGCAGCTTTTGTTGTAAAATACACTGCATTCTAGGGCAAAACACTGTATAAAAACTATTTTCTTATGGAGGCATCACCACCAATTAATGGGATTATAAGATCTTGTTTTCTTAGTAAAGTCTTCTCACTAGTTCATGATAAAAAATCACAAAAAGCATTTACTCCCATTGCATCAGTTTTCTGCTCACTAGGAGGGCAGAATTTCTTCCTTTCTGCAAGAAATATGCTTATTGACATATATTTAAGATGGTGTTTTCCTAGAATAAAATTTTCAGAATACTGAGGATTAATTGGCATACCTTTTTTTTTTAACCGCTAGCTCTAAATTTACAAAAATAGTTATAGTGAGTGTGGCAGCACAATGTGAAGTATGAATTACTGAGATGAGATGAAACTACAAAACTCTCATGTCCTGAGCAATGTCCTGAGGATGGCAAGTAGAGGCTGAACTTCAAACTCACAGCCCTGCAACTGGAGCACAGCTGTTTTCTTTGGTCCCTCTGCATAGGAGAGGGAAGACAGCAGCAGCATCAAGGTACTGAAAGCAAGGCCAGAAATTGGAAGAGGGAAACAGTTTTAAGGAAAACAAGACTGGGCAGAGGATGGTACTAGCTCATGTTCTGCAAGTGCCATAACCTATCTGGGAGTCTTACCAAGATCAAAAACTCTCACATGGAAGATACCTAAAAACTTTTGTTACAAACATCGATTTTAAAAAATCAAACTTAAATCATGTAATGACTTGAAGTGTTATTGATAAAGGTAAATGCACAATTTGTCGTCTTTGTAGACCAAATGAAATATATCATTAATTAATTATATACTAACAGCATATTTGTAATAATCACTCAAAGCCTGCTAAAAGGTCTGAATCTCAGAGAAGGATGAGTTTGCCCTTCTAATTCATTAACCTTACAGAATCCTGTTACCCTCCTTCTCTATCTTTCTCATATATTCCATCTTCTTGGTTTTCATCATAAACTAGAAGTAAGTACTACTCTGACCAAACTAAAAAGAGAAAGCAAGATACGCAGAAATGTGTGTAGAATCAGATTTTTATAGAGATAATTTTATTCTGTGAAATTAAGATCATTAAATGGAAACAAATATTATGGCTCAAACAAACATTTTCTTTACTAATATTATTGTGATAAACGAGTCTTTCCTACCTGCCTCAAGGTAAGTTACAATTACAATGAATACATTTCACCTTGTACTATGGTTTGAGATTCATTAATCTATACACACTGTCTACTCTTAGCTGAGATGAGATTTTAAATTCAATTATTGTTTCAATATATATAACATTTAATTTTCCTTTGGAATGCTGTTATTTAATAACTACTAACACAAGCTTTTTATCTCCTACTTGAGCCTCAGATTACTCAGCTTCATAATTCAGTATTATTTCTAATTGGAGCTATTAAGTTAATAAATGATGAGCTTTCTTAAATTCTCCCACTATCTTCTGTGCACTTTTTCATATGGATAGTGTAGAGTACTGAGACTTCCTTTCTTTTTCCATCAACTTACGATGTATAATACTAGATTTTAAAAAGAACTTGGGCCAAATTCAGAAACACATGTCATTTTTTTTTGTTAAAGTAAAATCCTGAACTTAAGATATATAATGCTTACTTTTTAAGCAGCTGCCACTCTTTTCCTCCTTCCCAAGGTGGATAAATTCATTTTCAGCACCAAGTGTCCTGATATGAAGTATTAGTGGTCAAAACATCTGCATGTAGAATAGGGAGAGACCTTCAGGAAGCATGTTCAGCATGGTGGTGTTTGGAGCTCATTGAACATACATTTAAAATTCTTACCTTTACTTTCAAATATATATTATTCTATTAAATCTGACTCTGTATATACTTGTATTAGTCTGTCACTATCCATTAATGGTGAGAAACCAGTATAACAATACAAAAACTGGCCTACAAGAGACCTTGTCCGGACTGGATTAGGTTACCTGTAATACACAATTTAGGTGCAAGCCAATAATTCAGACCATTTCTGTCTTTAGTTAGGTGCAGTTATGATTAATATTTAGCATAATAGTAAAGCTTCACTTTCTGTATGCAAAATTTAAACTCTGTGGGAGTTTAAAGAGCTTTAGTTAATCCATAATAAAATAATGAATGTGTTAAAAACAAATCAAAATTTCTAAGAAAGCACATCTTTCAAAATCTAATTAACAGATAAACCTATGCTTTCTCAGAACATTAGTTTTAAATTTCAACTGTCAATGCAGCTTCTTCGGGGGAGTGATAATCAGCAGAATTCTTTGCTCTTGTCTAAAAGTTCAATAGTGAGACAAGTATTAGGCATTCACACTGTATTAGGTCAAGCATTTCTGTTCTCCATGCCAGAAACCAGACTACCAATTTGAAATTCTTCAAATTCTGCCTTATTTCAAAGTGTAGGTTTGTGCCATCTTTTCAAGGTTTGATATTACCATCTCCTACTCCTAGCTAAAGTCACTGAAGTTCATGGGACTATTACAATGAGTAAAGTTTATTATTTTAAGGACCAAATATCTAAATTATTAATCATACAGGTGTTAACTTATCATTCTAATTTTTTCTCCTTTTCTTTTTCTAATGCTTGGTATGAACATTGTTTCAACTTAAAGGACAGCTCAATAAATTATGTGAAAATGTTTGAAAATAATACTAAAGAAACAGCTATAGGACTGTGGATAAAAATTAAAACCTGAAAACAAAATAAGAAAGAAAGTGTATTTGTGTTCCGATTACTGGAGTTGTTGATACTGGCACTAACACTTCTGCTTAAAGCTTCTGAGAATCAGCCCAACACCAAGAGATATTCACAAAATACCTCTGTTAAGCACTAAAATCTCTTAAAGTGTCTATATATACTTTTAACGTCAAGATGTATATGCCTATGTACATATAGCACCTGAGGGAAGTAATTCCTCTGATGCGTTTGTCTTTCTCTTGAAATGAAGAGAAAACTAGATTAGCATTTCAGGGTTGATCATTTAAATTAAAAATATCTGTGACACCATTATCCTTCTTCCAGTAATAAGGAGAAAGTATCCAGAGGTTTACCTCACTCCTTTTTCCATCCCAAATATACACCAAATACATACAGTAGGAAAGCAGAGGGCTTGTCCAAAGGCAAATTCTATGTGCCCACTGTTCAGTGATGAGCTTTTGTAAAGTGTCTGCTCTTCACTGAAAAGTAATCTGCAGGGCAAATCTCTTTTTCCCCCAAACTACCTGTACTAAGGAAAATAATTACTGGAACTCTAAACTTTGATTCTGTCTAACAGTGTTTGCACCTTAGACTAGGATGTTTGCTGCCATTACAGTGTGGATCTCCTGTTTTTATATGTGTATATTTTAACACTAAACATTCTCACAGAAATAGAACCTGTCCTTTGCTGCACTGGAAATAACTCAAAATTCTGAAAGCTGGATTTTTTTTTTTTTTTTTTTTTTTTTTTTTTTTTGCTTTAGAGACTAATGAAATGAGGTAAATTTATTTTACCTTCTCCTAATCAACACTTCCTCATTTTTTTTTTTTGTCACCACTTTTGGTGGTTATATAGTCTCTTAAAATAATTAAGCCTAAAAGGAGTCTCTTGAGGTTATATAGTGCTATCCCCTACTCAAAGAAAAGACAACTATTTTAGGCTGCCTGGGACCTTGTTCAGTCAAGTTTTGAATATCTCCAAAGAAGGAGAACTCACAGCTCTCTGGACAACCTATTCCATAGTTTGATCACTTTCATGATGACAAGTTTTTTCCTTTTATCTGGTCACTATTCCGGTGTGGAAACTTTTGTCCATTGCCTCTCCTCTATGCATAACTGTGGGAAGAGTATAGCTCTCTCTTCTCTATGTTCTCCCATTAGGTAGCTAAGTATGATCTCCCTAAACCTTCTTTTCAGGCTGAATAAACACAGCTTTCAGTCTGTCTTTGTATGCTATGTGCCATCATACGTGCTATGTGCCCATGACTTTCCTGGTGCCCCTTCACTAAGCACTTTCCAGTATGTCAATTCCTTTCTTGTACCAGGGAGCCCCACTCTGGACCCAAATGGTACTCCAGATACCATGTCGTAAGTGTCAGATAGAAAGGAAATAACACTTCCTTCTGCCTGCTGCCCACATTTTCCCTGATGTAGCCTAGTATGCCAGTATTCCATCAGCCTTCTTTGCCACAGAGCTGCAATTTAGTCATGAGGAGCTCCAGATTGTTTCTCCAGAAGCTCTTCTCTAACCAGTTGGCCTGTACTGTTGTGTGGGTACATATAGATACAGGACATAGAATTTCATTGTTGCTTTTGTTCAACTTCATGAGGTTCCTGCCAGGTTATTTCTCCATACTGTCCAGGTCCACCAGAACAGCAGCCCTGGCCTCCAGTGTATCAACCACCCCAGATCACCAGTTTGGTGCCATCTGCAAGCTTTCTGAGAAGGCACTCCACGCCATCATCTGGGTCAAAAATAAAAGCATGAACACTATTGATTCCTGAGATACATCACTAGTAACCAAGCACCAGTTGGACTTTCTACCACTGTTCACAGTCCCTTGAGTCTGGCAGTTTAAGCACCTACTTTATACTTATTCAGATGTAACCAATTTGGATGGGTAAGTATCCTGTGGGAGATTGTGCTGTCAGGCCTCTGAATATATTCCATCCCTGGTGCATTTTTGTGCACGCTACTATAAAATGTGGTCCCCTCACACAGTCAGTTTTCTTCTAACACCGAATTGCTGTTGAAATCACCTTTCCTTAGTTTAAAAAGGCTGCAAAAAACTTCAGTGGGAGAGAACCAACTGCATAAGTCTTATTCTGTAGTAATTAAAAAAGTTCTTAATGCTTTTAATAAAACTCAACAATATTAATAACAGTAGTTGATTTAAAGGCTGATTTTAAAAGCAGTACTGATTAGAGCTAATATAAGAGTTTTTAAGAAAAACCCTTTGTAGCACTACTGCCATCCTGCTTTCTGCTGCTCATCACTCTGCTGTCATTCTGCATTCCAGATCTCACTTCATCTGCCAGGCTCTTACACTGCCACAAAGAGTCTGACATTTAGGCTTTCCTGCTTGGCTTTTGTCAGTCAACCCTATTCCCTGTCTGAACTCCCCAAACACACTTTGCAAATAGTTGGGTAGTGTCAGGCAGACTGCAATTGTGAGATTGACTGTTTCTTTCCCCTCTAGAAAGCCTGCAGTTGTGCCAAGTGTAACTGTTTGCCTTCTTGTCTTATAGCCCATCTATCACCCGCTTGGTACGGGACAACCTGAAAACTGTCAGATAATGGCTGAGCCAGGGCATTTGTATTACCCCGGGGAAAACACCTGTCAGCTGTTATGTACAGCCCAAAGTTCAGTCAGCAAGGCGACAAGAAAAGCAATAGAATCAAGAGAAGAAAACTAGTTTGTGGCTGTCAGAAAGCAAGTTGGCCAGAAATCATTGCTAGCTGTGCCAATCAGCATCTCAATTGGCAGTTGTTTAGTGTTTGGACTGTTCGGATGCATCTCACTGGTAGACTGGGATATGTTCTGTGAGTTGAGTGACTTCAATCACGTTTTTGCTGCTGTGCTGCCATTTGTAGAAACACTGTTTCCAAGAACGGGTGGAATGGATGGGTGAGAAATGACAAAGCATTACTGGGCAGTTTGGAAATCCTAATGAGCAGGTGGCTATTTTATTACCTGCATATTTGAGAACTCTATCTGCTTTATCAAAAATAGGAGAAAGGTCTTTACATGAGAACAAAAGATAGATTAAATTATAGTAAAAGAAATAAGGAAGGCTACATATTCACAGAATTCAGAAAATTAAAATACTATTTTTCTGGGATGAAAAAAAAATGTTCAAAATTTAAACAATGCTTTTACCTCTTTTGAATTAAAAATATAAGCCTAAATCAATGATATAGAATTGATATCCAGAAGTTCTGGAAAAGTTTTTTTTTCTGGAGTTAACCTTTGAGCATGGTCCTAATTCTGCAGAAGATTTTCTAAAAGAGAAAGTTATTTGCTAGCCACAGCATGCATGAAAAACACACATTGATGAATAAAATCTTTCCGGTTCATTACAAGATCGTCTAAGGCACTACACGACCACATACACAGAGACAATAGTTCAGAAAGGGACAACTCTATCGTTAAGTAATTTTTTAAAAAATTAATTTTCATCTGAGGTTGACTACCCACTTAGCTAGACTACAGGAACAAATAAAATGATGATCCTTACGCAGAGTAATTCAGGGTGTCGTAGTTTAGCCCCGATCTGGACCAGACTACGCAGTCTCTCTCTCACTCCCCCCACCCTCCGAAAGAATAGGGAGAGATAATTTAAGAAAAGAGAGATAATTTAAGAAAAACGACTCGAGGTTTGAGAGAAGGACAGGGAGAAATCCTTACCGTCATGGGCAAAAACAGACTTGACTTGGGGAAAACTATTCATTTATTACTACAACTAGCAGGATAATGAGACAGAGAAACAAGATGAACCTCCTCCACCCCTCCCACTTCCCAAGCTTAACATTATCGACCTTCCCCCCCCGCGAGCGGCACAGGGGGGAAGAGGGAATGGGGGTCGCGGTTAGTCCATCATGCGTTGTTTTACTCCGCTGCTTCACAGTTGGGGGAAGAACTCCTCACATCCCTCCCCTGCTCCAGTGTGGGGTCCCACCCATACGCCACAGTCCTTCATTAAACTGCTCTGGCATAGGTTATCTCTTCCACGGAGTGCACTCTCTCCAGAACGGCTGTCCCAGCGGGCCCTCCATGGGCCACAGCCACATTCAGGCATCCACCTCCCCCGGTGCGGGGTCTTTCACGGGCTCCAAGCTCCAAGTGGATCTCTGCTCCTCCGCGGACCTCCATGGGCTGCAGGGGGACAACCTGCTCCACCATGGTCGTCACCACAGGCTGCAGGGGAATCTTGGCCAGGAGCCACATTACTCCTCCCGCTCCTCCCCAGCTGACCTTGGTGTTTGCAGCTGTTTCTCTCACAAGAAAAGTTCGTTCTTCACAACGGGCTGGCAGAAGCCTCAAAAAGCCTCTCAGGATCTCTTCGCGTTATTCATCCCATCTCCTCTCCTCTCCACCTCTTGCAGCCAGACTGGGCTGAGTTGGGCCCAGTCGGCCGCCTGGCGAGAGGCCAGAGGGTGAGGCCTGCAAGGCCCCAGAGGCCTGCGCCTCCTCCTCTGGGCCTCTGCCCTTGCTCAGCTTCGTCACATCTTCTTCTTCTCTTTTTTTTCCTGTTTTCCCCTTCTTAAATACATTATCGCAGAGGCGCTATCACGGGACATTCTTCTCCCAATCGGCTTGGCCTTGGCCAGCAGTGGGTCCGCCCTAGGCCCGGTCGAGTCCACTGAACAAAGGGGAGCGACTTCTAGCAGTTTCCTACAGAAGCTGCCACCTTAGGCCCCCCTCACTAAGCAAAACCACAACAAGGGTCTATTAAAGACATGCAAAAGGTAGAAAAGAAGCAGCCACTTCCCCAGCATCACCCCACTGATAAGAGGCAGAGGGAGGATTATAAGCATGACTTAAACGGCCTTTTCAAGTCTCTAAAACTACTTCCCAGAACAGCCACAATCTGGAGTACAACACTTAGCCAGATGTTGTGGAAGTGTGGATAATGACCGTAAAAATAGACTGCTAATAAGCTGAGCATGAGCTTTCCTGACAAATGATCTGTTAGGAAGCAGTAAGCTTGCAGCAGGTGAAACTTTCGTGAACTAAATGTTGAGGTAGTCTAAGTGCTCTGCACCAGTACAGGATGCTATTTGGGGAGCTTCAGACAGCATCAACCTTCCTCTTACCTAGCCCCTCTTCAAAAAAAAAAAGCTTAAGTGAACAAACATTAGGACAGTGAAAAGAAACATTTGTTTCTACTTTAAAATTTAGACCTTTTTATCTTATCTTCTACAGTGCAGAGCAATTTTGGCCGCAGATACATTCAGTACAGTGATATGGCTTCAGAGTGAAAGCCCTGATTGTCCCAGCTTACAGCGCGCAGGCTTAGTTCACAGACTGTTTGGGGTTTTTTGGGGTTGTTTTTTTTTTTTTTATGATAACTGAACCTCTTTTGGAGAAAGCTAAAATAGGGGCTCTACTCCAAGCATGCACCAAATGTTCTCCCGTACCTCATGAGGACAGAGACTGAACCAAAGAGAGGTACTTCAGACAGCTTCAATCGTGTGTTGTCAATGCCAAACTAAATCTTGGCTGGAGTACATCCCCGAGTCATGTACACGGAAAATGTAGGAATTACAGTGCCAACTGCTTTGATTAGTGGTCTACAATTGTGAGATTGACTCTCACAAATTGCTTTGTTTTGCCAAATTGCTTCCTAATAAAGAGGAAATTTCAATATCCAAAAAAAGAATCCCTTTTCTAAAGTCTTCTAAATTTTGAGTGAGGGATAAGAGACAGTGGCATACAGTAGCATGCCATGGAAAAACCTTCTGAAATTTGGGAAAAGTTTCTCCTCCTGCCTCCTTACAGAAGCCATGAGCAAAATTACATCAATTGGCATTTCCTTAACTATTACATTAAAGATTAAAAAATACACAAGTTTTATGTTTGGCATTTCACATACATCAATAGTTACTTGTGCCTGTGATAGACTTTCTGTGCATGACTTAGATTCATTTTACCAGTTACCCAGCTGCAATATACACAAACCAACCTGCTCCGCTGGGCAAAATGAATTCAGCTTCCATGCCTAAGGATACGTTGGGCAGAGTATCTTCCTGCCTCTGCCAAGAGGGAGCTTATGATTATGAAAAGAGAGTACACGATTAAATGCTTAGTAGACTACTTTAGAGTATCAGTATATAGAAAGTTTACTTACCTTAAGTAACACTTCTTTGAGTCTTGTTGTCCATGTTCATATTTATGTTGTGATTTGTGCACAGTCATGCTTTGAAAGAGTTTTGACTTGGGCATGGGCATGTCCCTCCCTCCATTCCAAGCGCAGATTTTGTAAAAGCGTGAATGAAACCCCATCCCTTAAACCTTCAATTCCATTGCTTGTATAGTAGGACTTGACTTTAGACAGCAACATAGGAGATTGGACTGTAAATTATAACCTCCTTGACAGAGAAAGAGAAGGAAAGGTTTTATTGCTGTATATTCCCAAATTCAATGTGATTTCTAATAAAAACTTAAAGCTGAAGGTACTGAGTTTGAAAGGCCTCAGAACTGAGGTTCTCAGCCTTGCTTTCTCTGCAGTTCTCTCACCTTCCCTGCACTTTGTTTTTGCTTGGCCTAGCTCTGACATCACGTTCATTCCAGACACATGGCTATGGCTTTATTTTTTTTTTTTAAATTTTTGTTTGTTTTTGTATGGCACAACTACAGTTTTATACAGTTATAAGTAGGAAGTAGTTACTCTGTGTAGAATGAGAAACCTAGGACTCTAATGTACTGATGCAGCATCGGTAAAAGCAGTCCTATTATGGTAGCAGATGCTTCGAGAAGTGGGAACATAGGAAGCAATCTGGAGGAGTGTAGGCATGGGATGATAAGAGAATGGGCACAGGACCATCATTGGTCATATATAAATGCAGATCTGGAGCTGGATGAATCTGATTTTAGGGGTAACAAAGAAAACAACAACACAGTGTCTAACTTATTTGAATGGTGCCATGTGTAGTACATTTGGATGGAACACGGAGTTGCAGATCAATGAAGAAATAGCAAGTAAAAGTGTTTTAGCAAACACAAAAATGACCCATAGTGGGGAAAAAAAAAAGAAAAAAACCCAAACAATTCTATAATTAAACAGTTGAGATTTCAGTTATACTAACAATAATTTATTGGCTTCATAAACAAGGTGTATGCTTTTTTTGTCTGTAAACAAGGTTGCACAAACAGTCGCACAATAGATACCCTAAGTATCTGTAGGTCTCAGACAGTTCAGTCAAAGGCCATTTCCCTCCATTTGCTTCTTCAGAAGTATCAGCATTAGTGCTACAAAAGCAGCACTTCAGACTCTGTGCTGTCATCAGCCAAGCTAAAAAACACCATTCCTCCCACCCCTGGTGGGAATGTGGCCATAAATGGGAAAACCCTTACAGGCTACCCAGGATTTTAAATTTAGTAGGTTTAGCTGGAATGCCATAGGAAACCAGTCTACACTAAAAACCAATAAATGTTATGCTGAAGACAAACCAGAAAGCTTCAAATCAAATACTACCACTCCTGCATCTAACAGTGAATAAAGAGCAGCAAATTACACAATGCCTCCAACGGAGTCATCCTTTTTTTCATGCCTTCTGTAGCACCGGGAAAAAAAATATGAGTATCTGTTCCCTGGGAACCACTACGAGTGAACAGATTCTACCTGAAGACGCTGTAAATGTGTATAACCCCCTGCATGTCCAAATATGCCTATATACAATCACACAAAGGAGAGAAACCTGCAGCAGACATAGCTTTGCTATCTGAGGACTCCTAGGAGTTTATACTGCACCATACTTCACTCGAAAGTACACAAATAAACATGTCTTACACAATGCACTTTAAGAAAATAACTATGGGAAACTTTGGCAAAAAAGAAAGTCAACTGGAAGTGACTGAGGAAATCCACATTTTAAACTAGTGAGCAGTTTCAAACCTCTGCTCCCTAGGAAATACTAATATGAGGGGAACAGCCTCATATCCCAAAAGAGCTGTTAGGAGTTGCTGAACAACCTTGAAACTGGAACTATTTGAATATATCCCTATATTTTCTTTTACTGCATCAATCAAATAGTTTGGTCTATTTTAGGCTGCAGAAATCACTTTCACCTTCCCTCAACCATCAACTTACACTGGGCTATCACAGATTTCCCTATCCGTCCTCTACACTGATTAATGGGAAGGAGCAGATGTCCAGGTCTGTATCTAGCATGGCAGACAGTTCTTTGTCATTTACCTACATGACAGTGTGGCCCTTCCTCATGCTGGAGAGCCCAGCACTAGAAGGGAGAGTCCAGTATGGACTGAGCTGTCTGCCTACATCCGCGTACTGAAAGTGCACATCCATTGCTGCAGCTGCAAGGAAGTAACTAATTATAGACTGGCTCTAATGCTCAGAACAGCACAGAAAAACAGCTGCTTTGATAAAGGCTGATGGTTTCTTGTGGAAAGAAATCCAAGTTTCCCTTTCCTTTTAGAAATACTCTGTGTGTTGTATAGATATTTACATGTGTTTCAACCTAAATGAGCAGGAAGTCCCTTATACTTGTACATAGTTTCCACAGACCTTTAAACATTCTAAACCTGAAAATCTACTGTAAATTGGTGATGGTAGATAAAATCTATGGAGAAAAAAAAAAAATACAGTAATAACCATTTACAGCTTGAGTAAAGGAAAGCAAAAAGAAAATGATACAGTGGAAACAAGTAAGTTGGATTATGCTTCTACAAGCTCTAATGATTAACTTGCAATGACTGTTGGCAGAAATCAGTTTTCAACCTTTGCTTTTCTGGCTACTCAACGTCAACAGAGCTCAGGAGATGTTGAAGAAGAGGTATTTAATGTAGTTCTAATTGGCACAAGTCCTCTTGTTCAACATTGTCCTAAAAATATTTTTATTTAACAACAAAAAGATCTGGAGAGTTTGTTTTTAAGGTTTTGTTTTTACTAAGCAAATAAGGGCAACTCCCACTACTATAAAAACAAGTGGCTGAAGTAACTGCTGCATTCAAATAAAATAAACACTCCTGTATAAATCTCGTTGCATCCAAATACATTGTTGATTGAAAATATCTTTTGTCATTTATTTTAAAGGAGTTTTCAGCCACACACTCTCAGAGAAAGTACATCTAAAGAGATGAAAGGTTCAAGGACTGGTCTACAGTTTTCTCTGAGCCTCATTTAGACTGATTAAGGATCAAATCCTAAGAGCCTATGCTTTGACCCAGCAGAAGCAGAAATTTGAACTAGGATCTACCTGCATCTTTTCTGCTTATTCCTGGTCTTAGACTGGAGATAACTGGCTGAGGTCATCAGCAAGTTGCTAGAGTTAAGGTCTTCTGGCTACAGCAGCATGACCAGCATGACTGAAGTTTGCAAGCTGTTAATTTGTGAACTTTTTGCAATTAAGGTCTATGTGTGTAAATAAACAGATTGAATACATACAAACTTCTTATAAAGGGCAAGAACAGATCTAGCCTGCAAGGAAGTGAATTGGGATAGGGTAGGGAGCATCATTAAAAGAATATCTTCACTTTCCTGCTAGGGAGAATACTGGTTGATGGATATGCTATAAGAAAATAGTTTCATACCTGAAAAGTGAACTGACGGTCATTTTCAAAGGACAAAGTCTTCCAAAACTGTTGGCTGACCAAGGGAAGCACAACTCCATCTCATCACACTCATCCGACCATAAGCTCATAAGATATTGGCTTAAGACATGGTAGGTTTTTTTTTTTTTTGAGAATCTATTAAATAGAGACTGCGTTTTAATCAATAACTGGCTTTTCTTCATGTTCTAGAGACTTTAAAAGTGGCGAATGGAAACCATGCTTTGAGGGTGTGATCATGTATAGGAAAGCTAATTCATACTTCAATCAACTCTTGCAGAGAAAATATGATTATATCAGGGAAAAATCTGTGGAGAAAATGAAAAGGATAGTAATAGGCATCAAATAGAAAAAGGCTGTTGCAGATAAAGGTATTTTTTTTTGTTTTCTGTGTCCATGGTAGACAGGAAAAGAAGTAATGAGTTCAAATCACACACAAGAAGATTCAGAGTCATTATTAGAGACAGTCTTTTCATGGGAAACATAACAAAATACTGCAACAGATTATTCAAGGAGGTTTTGAAGAACCTCTGCCACCCACTCTTAACTCTGTGGAATCATTAAAGATGTTTAAGATCAGCTTAGAATAACTTAAAAATGACTGTCATGAATTATTCAGCATTACAAATCTTGCCTGAGGACTGAAACCCTAACTAGACAAGCTTTTGTGATGCTTTCCCACCTTATGACATCCATAGGCTAGTAAACACTGTCTATTCATATTCTCTATTTTGCTAATAACAGTTAGCAAATAACTATTAGCGTAATCCAATGGTGAAGATGTGTCCTGCTATGTGACTTAAGAAGAAACAGTCTGGCATTTTGGAAAACACATAAAAGTTCACTAATTAAACAGTTTCTCAATTCTGACCCACTACACATGAATCTATCTATTGTGTTACAAAAAACATACTTCTAAACATATGAATGTTAAAAAGTTAAGAGGATGTTGATTTACTTACTTGGTTTTTACAAATGCAGAAATGCAGAAGACTGCTTTATCCGAATCTGTATTTTAATGTATTTAGGACTTTCAATTAATCAGAGGAGTTGGATGAGGCAAAGACTCAGACTATGATTTGTACTACATGCTGTACTTCTATGCTGTCATGCAGACAGCAGAGCACTGTTGCAAGATCTTCAAGAGAAGTTTCAGTGATGTTAGAGTCAAGAAGTTCCCTGGCCACATCAGGAGCAGTGAAAGACCTGAACAGCAGACCCTCCTCTGATCAGGAAGGGAAAGCACTCATCCAGCTCTAATGCAGGAATATCCTGCATGTAAAATATTTAACGCAATGGTTTAGCAGGATAACTATGATACATATGTTGTTGATGAGGCCTGAAAGCAGTAACTGAGTTTTTAAAGTGACCTTTCTCTGTAAATTGATTTGCTGCTCATTTGGCCAGACATCTAATATCTAACTCATTTGGCTTTCAGTCACTTGTTAATGAGCCTACACATCTTTAGAAGTTACAGTGTAATTCAGAATTAGTTAATAGGCACAATGATATTACCTCAGTTTGGAAACATTCTAAAGTAGGTGGCCAGTCATCATTAACTCGTGTGGTTTTTACTGTAACATTAATCACGATAAATTAATTCACTTTACAGCTATGTGTGATATGCAACTTAATTCACAAGAGTTGCTCAGAACTTTTAAAATTAAAATCCAATTATCTTAAAATGTTACCTAGTATCTAGTCTGTATTTTTTTTAAACTTTATTACAACATGTTTTGCATAAATATAAAGAGATCAGCAAAATTCTTGGTTAAAAATGCCATGTAAGCAGAAGCACTTGTGCTAGGGAATGCTAATCAAGTTCTAAAAGCAGCAATCAGGCAAACACTTCCTCAAAGGCAACTCAATAGTCAAGCAACTATAACAACAGTTAGGGAAACTATTCCACTGATAATGCTCATCCAGCACACAATCAGCATAAATTTTCCACCATGTGGTTCTCCTGTTCCAGGGTGCGGGAGGAAGGTGAGAACAACATGATCTAAACGAATATTCAATATAATACCAGGGTCTGTCTGGGACATTTGACTTATTTCCTTTCATATATTTTTATTTTTTGATTCTTACCTTTAGCCATCCTTGCAGGGGGGTTGAACTAAATGACCTTTAAAGGTCCCTTCCAACTCAGATTATTCTATGATTCCATAACATGGAAAAAGATTGTCTTGTTTTGTTTTTTTTTTAAAGTAATATTGCACTCTGTATCTAGCAACAAAGAAAACATGAAAAGTAGCTTGTTCACTGATGAAATGAGTGAGAGACCAGCATGAGATAGCTTGTAAGACCTGCATTACTTTATTTCCTGGTGAGAGCTATTGCTATTAGCATGCCAATAGAAATCATTTTTTCCCCCTCAGGGCTGCAGTTGCTTTGTACAAAAAAAATGTAGAATGATGGACTCATTGCTATATTTATGTATTGCTATACATAAATGAATGACAGAAAGAAACGCTGTCCTTTCTCACCTGCCCATCAAACCTGTTGCTCCAGAGAGACATATCTTCACTAACATATCTTTAGCTTACATTTACCCTGAGTTGACAACCTAGATCCTCATTAAAAAAATAAATAAAATAAATTCCTCCTTGTACAAAAGACCCTTGAACATCTAGTTTGTAAGCAAGTCCTACCTAAAATTAGAAATTCACTTTGAACTATGATTGTGTACAATTCAATACCAATAGGACTTACTACAACAGTTGATGAATTTTTAGTAGGTTAATATGAGAGGCTATATACTAAATTAAAAACTGAAGTGGGGAAAAGAAAACAAGAATTCCTTTCCCAAGCCCTAAATATCTACCTAAATATCTACTAGCTTCCTGCTCTTCATTAAACAAACAAACAAACAAAACGAACAAACAAACAATCAAACAAAAAACCGGAAAAAAAAAAACAGGAAGATTTTGAGTCCCTAAAGCTAGAAGCCAGGGAAAAAAATTCAGAAAAGATGAAACAGGTATAAAGATTTTCCCCTGTGGGAACAGGTAAATACAGTCACTGAGTAGAAAAGCAGGTAAGAAGATGGACTCACCGAAGTCAAATCATAGAATCATAGACTAGTTCGGTTGGAAGAGACCTTTAAAAGTCATCTAGTCCAACCCCCCTGCAAGGAGCAGGGACATCTCCACCTATATCAGGTTGCTCAGAGCCCCATCCACCCTGGCCTTGAATGTTTCCAGGGATGGGACATCTGCCACCTCTCTGGGAAACCAGTTCCAGTGTTCCACCACCTTCATTGTAAATTTTTTTTCCTTATGTCCAGCCTGAATCTACCCCTCTCTATTTTAAAATCCTTACCCCTCATCCTACCACAACAGGTCCTGTTAAAAAGTTTCTCCCCATCTTTCTTCTAAGCCCCCTTTAGGTACTGGAAGGCTGCTGTAAGTTCTCCCCAGAGCCTTCTCTTCTCTAGGCTGAACAGCCCCAACTCTCTCAGCCTGTCCTTATAGGAGAGGTGTTCCAGCCCTCTGATCATCTTTGCAGCCCTCCTCTGGACCCTCTCCAACTGGTCCTTCTTCTTATGTTCTTATGTCCTTCTTATGTTAAGGGCTCCAGAGCTGGACGCGGTACTCCAGGTGGGCTCTCACAAGCCCACAAGAGCACAATATCCTCCAAGTACAAGGTATAAGTATTTAAAAATCTATCTGAGTGCTGCTTTTCCATCCTTTCTAGGACAGTATGACTCAGAATTCCAGTGGTCCCGAGATGTTACTATAATTGTTTATATAGATGTTTTTCACTTTCTCTGATTATGGCAAAATACCTCATCTGCAAGATTCCCTCCTGTCCCACTAGTGCAGTTTGTTATTATAAAGCAGTAAAATATTATTTTTTTCAGGACTGTCCCTTGGTGCAAAGAGAAGTGCTCAGAGGTCTGAGTGTCTGTTTGCAAATCAATCTGGAGACATGAAAACCTCAAACACAGATGCCATCTTGATACAGTAGTTCTTCACCCAGTTCTGTTGACCTTAACAGAAAAAAACTAATGATTTGCATCTCATACTATTTATTTTAATATATCCCTCATTTAAACTAATTTCTCTCACTCAAAAATAATGAATTAGGTGTAGAGTAAGGGTACAGTGGAGGTACCCAAAGAAGAGTCAGTAGGTGCACTTGAACCAGAGAAAGCTTCTATAACAGAGCAGTTGGTTTCTTCCCCATAAAATTTCTGAATTTATTCTCTCCCTAGTGTTAAGAAAATAATAATATGACAAGAAGACATTGCAAACAAAAGCATAAAAAAAAAAAATCCAGCAGCTGGAAGTTGACACTGCACAAAACTCAGGCTCAAGAAACACATTCTATCTGTAGAGAACAACGTAGAACTCATAGTTTCAATGGCTAAGTGTTTAACCTCAAGTTTGTTTTCTTTTTAATTCAAGATGCATGTTTAATAGAAAGTATCTCCTCTGTGACTGGTCACAGCTATCAGGCAGGAATTATTTCTAGGAAGTCTTATAGAATAGAATAGAATAGAATAGAATAGAATAGAATAGAATAGAATAGAATAGAATAGAATAGAATCATTAAGGTTGGAAAAGACTTCTAAGATCATCAAGTCCAATTGTCAATACAACACCACGATGTCTACTAAACCATGTCCTTAAGTGCCACATCTACATGTTTTTTGAACATGTCCAGGAATGGTGACTCCAGTACTTCCCTGGGCAGCCTGTTCCAATGCTTGACCACTCTTGCCGTAAAGAAATTTTTTCTAATCTAAATCTCCCCTGACACAGCTTCAGGCCATTTCAGTCTGTATTATTCAGAGAGTATCCTAAATTATTGTAGTACACCCTTCTTTCCTTAAAATACATGGAAAGTGGAATTTGTTTTGTGACCGTTAGTATGTTCTCAATTTGGTTCTGTAATTTGCTGTCCAGAAGTATTCCAGTTCTGAGTAAATAATTTCTTCAGCATCCAGACTTCTACACTTGCGAATTAACATAGCAGATAAATATTTATAAGTGTCCCTCTTTTTGCATCTTTCAGATTAGATATCTTTAAAAGTGAAAGTTTTTGCATATTAGGTCATGGGAATAGTGAGGGTCCATCTTTCACTCTGTTTTTCAGAACTCTATTATAAGCAATAGAAGTTGAATGCATTTTAAAAAAGTATTTGTGTCAAGACTAAATATATAAAGTTCAAATGGTAGCACAGTTTACTAGAACTGCAGTAAAAGATAATTCCTTTTTTTTTATTCTTTTCCTGCTTTTCAGTTTAACACCTGAGTATTTCTATCTATTTCTGATACCCTACATCATCAAGATGCTGACCAATCTATTGCAAGAAATGTAAGTTCAAAACAGAATAGTATTTTAATTGCCCTTGATTTAAATGCTGAACTGAAATACAAAACAATCACACACATACACACAAAAGCAAAACAAACAAGAAGGAATTCTTAAAATCTTTTAATGAATTATATTGAAATGTTGTGGTAGAAAAGATAACAAAGTAATTTGTTCTCTTTCTTTCCGTTATATTTGAGGTTGTGGTGGTGGTTTTTTTCCCTTTGTTTTTTTTTTTTTTCCTATTGTCTGAAAAACAACGTCATTCCATTTCAGTATTGAAAAACATGTTTGAATTTGAAAATCCATAATGGGAAGCAGACACTTTCTCTAATGATAAGGAGTGATTCTGACTGCAGAGACGCTAACAGCCTTGTAATTAGGGCATTCACTTGAAAATTGAGAAAGCCAGATTTAGGTCTCTGTTGTATCAGCCTGATCAGGGACTTCAATCCAGGTCAGTGCCCTAAATAGCAGACTCTCTTGCTTTGCAGCATAAACCTCTCTTTCTTCCCCCAAACGAGTGCCTCTCCTATTTCAGGGAGAACAGGCTGATGCAGCTGCTGGTAGCAGAGAACCTGACTGGATCCAAGGTGACCTTTATAGGGAAGGTTTCCTTGCAGCTGTTACAATTCTGCAGAAAAGCCTCAGTTTTAATCTGCAGTGTCTTCTGGCTCAATGACTGTGTGGAGGTATAACCTAAAAAACCGTGTCATATTAGAACTACAGATTTTGGTATAAAGCACACTGAATCCATGCATACTACTTTTTTTTTGTTCACATGTGGTTCTTGCACAGGTAGGAATCACTTCTGTGTAAACACGTAGTAATGTAAAAATACATAAAGTAAGTCTCTTGTTCTTTATTCTGTAAATTCATGTTTAAAAATCTAGATTAAAAAGTAGTACCCCAGACAAACACAATTTTACCTGTAAAGTTCTCCCTGTTCTACCTCACAAACGTGCAAACAAGTTGTCTACTGAAATATTTGACAATTTCCAAATAAACTGCTATGGTAAGAACAGCCTGTAAGTAGCTGGATTGGCAACCCTTTTTCTTGCTTCCCAGGAAACAGCTCTTTGGCACCCTTTAAATATGAACCCTGCAGAGTCATAGCTTTTAGTACAGAAGAAATATGCTGAGCAGTAGTCAATTTTCAGACCAAATGAGATATAAAGGTCATGAAGATTGAAAAAAGTCTAAAGTTGCTTTTATCTAAATAAAGATCTGAATCGAGTACAGTCAAATGACACAGTTGGCAGTACAGGTGCATTAAGATATTTCACCAGGAATTACTTGGGCAAATATTCATTTTAACTCTTATGGATGGACTAATTACACTTAATTTGGACTAATGACATCAGAAAACTCTGGAAAGTAAAATTTCTTTAACTGCAACTGCATCCTGCAAGATTACCTAAAGCCAATGGCGGCATCATTTCGCATACGAGCAGAGATGAGGCTGTGCACAGCAGCTGGGCTCCTGGCTCCAGATGTTGCTCGGGGAAGTTTCAAGGGGGATGTGTTTTTTTTGTGTGGTTGTTCTTACTGCTGACTTAAAGAGGTAGATTGCATAACTATTCCAAAACAGAGCAACCGTAAATGTGTGCAAAAGGGATTATAGCTCCTCTGTGATTTCAAATACTTCTTATTTTTTTCATTTGTGGGGTAAAGTGATGCAATACCTGAGAGCGTTTGGTGTAATCAGGTTTATTCTTGAACTCCCTGAAATCTAATGTGATTTTGCTATGGAAATTGACTTCATAATGCTAAAACATATTCACAGATTCTGCGAACATGAAAGGAAGTTGATCCTCATGTGAATGATCTTTGTAATCCAGGGATGCCTTCAACTACAAAATCTTTTTTAAGCAACCACAGGTACTAAAATGTAGAAGATAAACATTAGTAATCATTAGGTTTAGCTGTACTTTAAAAGAGAAAATAAATTATCTAGAAGAAGTAGCAGATTGTGGTTTTTTTTCTAGTTGAAATTATTCACCAGTCAAATAATGGTATAAACCTCTTTGCTTTAATTCGTGTAGCTGGTTTTCCAAATAAGAACTGGAGCTGATTAATTTGTATAGAAACTTTGAACTGTTCTTTACTTAGAGGCAGTAGACGAGATGATCAAAATATCCAGAAAACATATTTAATTTTCTATATTATTTGCTACCATTAAGAGAACAGTCAATGTGATTATATTACTTGTATTATGGTGTAGAAAGATGTGACTTTCTAAATCTCAAACAGTACTCTTAAACAGACACAGGAAAAATCAGTTTGTAAGCCGATCAATAGAGTTGTTTTTTATGTTCCAGGAAAAGAAAAAGCTTTGCTTGTTAATAAAAATGGAATAAATCCCACCCATTGTTCCTAAAACACATCTCCTGTATTAAGTAATAGAAATATTTTTTTACAGTAGATTTATAAACATAATTAAATGTAAATATTACATATCAACAATAAACCAGAATTGTAATACCTGGTGCAAAAGTGAAAATAAATAAATTAATAAATGACGACAAATTAAGTTTTGTATGATAGGCTTAATAAGAAAAAAAAACAGAACATGATACAGAAATATTTGCTGCATTCGGTATTTCCAAAAAAAAAAAAAAAAAATTATCAAATCTGTCCAACCCTATCCTCATTAAATGAGAAATCTTTTCAGCAAATTAAATTTATATGAGACCAAGACTTATATTCTGTCGGATGTCTGCAAGACTAGGTGGGCAATATTTATGCCTAGGAGAGAGCACAGAGCATGTGTATTGAGTTTGATGTGCATGGAATGTATCAACCCACCTTTTATTTGTGTTTCACAGATGGGTCTACAGTAAAAACAAATGATTTAGTACTTTTAACATTCGGGCAGAATGTTCCCAGATATGTTGGACTTTGTGCACACATGCTGTCAAAGTTTCTTCTGTCACTGTTCTGACAACGCTTTGAGCTTTAAGCAGGTAGGCGAATTAATGCAACAGCAACCTTGACCAGAGCAAATGCCACTGAGGCAATAATATGAAGTAAAGCAAGCAAGTAACATCTATCATAACAATAGAAAACAAAATAAAATACTATCAGATTAGGACAATTTTCCTGGAAGTGATGGTAGCATACTGTGCAGCTGGTCAAATTTGACAACCCAAGTAGATGGTCTTGCCTTATCTATTTGTTTATTTATTTCTATTTAGTAATATCTCTAAGCATTGTCCAACCTTCCTTTCTTTCAAGTAACTCCAAGTTCCTGTCTCCCCCTCTCTAAAAATAAATAATTTTTGAAGGCATGCTTGATCAGGGGAGTTGGACTAGATGATGTCAGAACAATTTTGTGAGCCTGTGATTCTGTGGGGTACTCTGACTGGGTTGTGATATTTGCATTCAGTTCTGTTGGGGAATTGCTGCCATGCAGTTCTCCTCTCCAATTAGGCTCCTCAGCTCATCTTTGAAACACACATCTCCTAAACATATGCACATCTGTTCAACCAATCGTCCTGTTACTTCAGCTAGCTCTAACAATTGCAGGAGGATCTAATTACTTAACAAAAGAAAATAGTGCCAAACAAGGCCCTGATGAGGACAAAGCTTCTTTTCTTGGTGAGGAGCGTGCACAGAGAGCAGAGCTACACTGCGATGTGTTCTTCATGAACTCAGAACCAGCCAGAACAGGTATTTTTAGCATTGTGACTTAATTCATAGGTGCAGCATATAATCATGCCTGCGGGTCACAGAGGTGTGCATCGCTGTGGACAAGTTTAAATCTAATGTGACAGGGTAGAGCACCCTTCAAGCATAGCGGAAAATAAGTGCTTTTTGGATCCCTGCCTGTTTCTATGTCCAAAAGCAACAGCAACTCTTGAAGCAGCAGAAGTTTAGTAAAATAGCAAGTCTGCTGAGTGTCTCTATCATCTAAAGGCAGATGTGTTCAGTGGAGAATGAAATCACAAGGTTATGAATTTTTAAAAGTCTTTCCTTTTTGCCCACATCATCCTTCTCTTCACTGTTAAAAAGTTTATCTTCACTCACTTGCTGATTTTTCATAAGACCTTGAACTGAGGAGAAAGATTATTTAGTGCAATTTGAGAGCACTATTTAGTGCAGTAACACTAGATATTGGCCATACTTGGTGGTACTCTGCTTCAGCAATATCACTGGACTTCATAAAGGACAGAGAAGAAGGACAGCTCCAGCTTTGACAGCAGAGTTTTTGGAAGAAGTTATCGTGTTTTAATAAGACAGAAAGTGTTTGAATGAGTCTTAGCAACCTTGTGAATCTTTAATATCTCTCAGAGAGCAAAGTATTCCTAGACTGAAAGGGTTTAAGTGTTACCTATCATCATTCACTTTTATGTCTGTTGTCCTGGATCTCCACAAATGCCTGAAAATCAGCAAGGAAGGGCAGATAACAACACTGTTGAGATGTAGTTAGTGCCTGCCAGCTGTTCTATTAGCTTTTCCCAAATTATTTCTCCCTCATTTTCATCACAGATGTAACATTTGCTATTTCATGCCCCGTTTTTAGCAATATCCTCTGGTTCCTTTTGCAGCCACCTTCCAGTGATCCATGCAATCCCACAGCTTCCTTGAGGACAGCCTTGCTTTTCTCCATTTCCCATTCCGGAAAGAAACCAAGATTAGACATCCCTGAACTTTTGCCCCAGCTACATTCACATCTCTTTCTCAGTGGCCCACGCTCACAGTTTCCCCAGTCTCTGTTTGTTCCACTCTTCTCCAAGCAAAACTGCCCATCCTCCCCAGCTCACACACTTCATGCCTCCGCTACCCACCCACCTCTCACCTCTTCTTCACCTCCCAGTCTGTCTGAGACTTTGCTTCCCTCCTGGCTTCCCTCCAGCTTCTCCAAGGTCCTACCACAGGAGGGAAAGGACCAGTTTTCAGGTATAACCTGCCAGCAGCTCTCCACATTGTATCTGGTCTCATTGCTTTCCTTGGAAGCCATGTCTGGTTTCCCACACAAAGCACTAGTCTCAGGGTAGCTTCCAGCAGCCAGCAAGGCTTCCTCTGCTTCTAACTTACAAGACAAAAAATAGACCTCTTGAGGTAGAAACACTTTTTTTTTTCCTTTTTTTTACTGTGTCTCAGTCGGTCAGTCATCTGTTTCAGCCTCATGGACTGGATGTGGTCCAGAAGCCACATACTGAACAAGCCAGATTTTAAACAATGTTTATAGGGAAAGATGTACTCTACAGAATTCTCCTTCACTTAAGTGAAATAAGATTCCTGGAGGGGAATCTAGGGGAAATAAAAGATCCATTTATATGGTTGAGATTCAAGCATAGCTATGACTTAAGGTATTTTTCCCTCTTAAAATAATAAGATCCATCACTGATGCTGGAGTGGACCACACAGAGAAGAAAAGGGGAAACAGATTATTAACATAGCTCTCAATGAATGTTATCTAGTAGCAAAACCATGAAACTTACTTGATGAATCAGAAAAAAAAAGTATTTTTTCCTGAAAATGAGCATAAGCAATCAATTTTCTGTGAAAGGTATAGATTTAGCAAAATCATTTACTGAGCTGTGTGATATTAATGGAGCTGAACATCTGGATTTTCATATATACATTTCAGGTCTCTGTTTTTATGACAATGTGTAAGGAGTAAAGAGAGATAACAGAAAAGGTAGACTATCAAGTTAAAGCAGAAAAAATTCTGTTTGCCATCCCCATCAAATTGTCAGGCCTATATTTTTCAATGTATAATTCCACTTCTCTTTAAAAATAACTCCATGACCTGCTCTAGCTGTGCAAGTCATGGCCAAACATTGCCCCGTTCCTCCTGCGCCGAATCAGGATCCATGGAAGAAACTGGAAGAAATATATACCTCTAAGTGACAGACAGAGGAGTACTCTGAAGGTGCTGATTCAGCCCTGGGGGCATAAAGACAATACAACAGTGACAGGTAGCTGTTAATAAAACACTTAGCTAAGCTACTTTTTTTTTAAAGCTTGAGTTTATAGTCACAAGGGGACCCTTGGCAGGCCTCCCCTTCTTATGTCAGAACAAACAGAAATAGATATAAATATTCAATATATAAAGAGTGTTGCAGAGGAAAAGTAGGTATATTCCCCCTGCAAACTTAAAATCCATAACAACTTTATGGCAAGCACATTTTAAATTTAATGAACAGAACTGAAGGATGATGTATGGTGCTCTTAAAGGGGCCTAGAAATGCCGTTCAAGTAATGGATGCTGTACAGAGGATTTAAAATTGTTCTAGAAGCTAAGTGAAGAGGAAAGACAGAAGAAAAATGTTAAATATTTCAGTCAGGTCAGCATGATACTCCTAGGTGTATTGACCTTACTTGGTCAAGGGGTGTCCTGGGAAAAAAGCCATAGTTTCAGTTCCCTCCTACTCCTTTCCTGCAACAATGAGCTTGACCTTTGTACTGACAGTAAAGGAAGAAGGAAAATTGTTAGAAAGCCTGCAAACCTGGTTGAGTAAAATTGATTGCCAGCTAAAAAATCTGTAACCTAGTCCAGGAACACTCTGATGAACGTGTGACATGAACTTCTCTTTTCCCCAAAGTGCAAAGGGTGTAGTTTCACACAGACCATAAATAAGAAACAAACAAACAAACAAATAAACACAACAATTCTGTAAAGAGGTTTATGAAAAATAGTCAGGAATTCCTCATCCACCATTTTTATCCAGTCTGCATTTTGCATATGTCCTTTCACCTCCTTGTCACATTTTCATTCCCTGCACTTAAGGAAGTGCCATTCAATCTGAATCAATGTCTGGATTGTGGTTTGAATGTCTGGATCATTTGAGGCTGACTGGAGTTCTTGCTCTCTAGTGCAACTGCAGTAGGGCCTGTGGGACGTGAGGAAGGATCAAGCTAAAAAGTTAAGATTCTTCTGCCTTTTCTGAGCACAAAGTCAATACCTTCAGTGTGCAGCATGGTGAGAGCACAAACATTTGGACTAAATGTGCTAGGAACAGGAGCAAAATAATACCAAAATCAAACAAATGTGTGTCAATACCAGCAATGTGCAAGCATTTCTATTCAGTTCACAAAAAGAGATGGAAGAAAAGGAAAGGGAATGAAAAATGAGTTGCACTACTCTCCCTGCCCAGTCCTCAGACAGACAGCAGTATGGCTGCTGAGATTTTACTCTACCATCCCCAAAACTTCAGATCCTGATGGGCTACAGCAATAGCAGGGAGCTCCTAGAGCTCTCTGTTAACCAGCAAAATTGCTGAGAGGCCTCATCAACTGCGGAAAAAGAAGAGGGTGTGTTTTCAGCCACATGTGGGGCTAGGAGAGGTGCAAAGCTGTCTAGAGGGCACAAAATGATTGATGTGGGGCTGGGAAGCATATAATTAATTGGTGTTGCTATACTAAGAATACATAATAAATTGCTGTATGTCTAGAGGGACGTAGATTAATTAATTGGAGCTTAGGGAGAAACTGGTGATCTAAGTACCACTGGGCAATATTTTATGCAAATATGTGTAATGTTATGCAAATTAAAAGTCTACTGGGGTTTTTGTGCCATAAGACATTGGCAGAGATGAGCCTGCATTGTAAAACAAATTCCCTCTGCATTTACATCCTGGCTAGAATTGGGTGAAGGACGTAAAAATTTCATATTTTCAAATATACTGTTTCTAAAATTCTGTATTAAAAGTACTTTTTACTCAGATGCATACAAAAGTATCTCATTTTCCACATATGCTTTTATAAATGTGTATTGGGCTAAATAACTCACTGAAAAAAAATACAGTAATGAAACTTTTCAAATTATTCGAAGACCTCTGTGTGGCTGAGCTCTCATCTGGCAAGATGTGCTGCTTGGGAAGAGAAATTACAGGATGCCCATGAGGGGAACAGCATTTCAGGGTAATGTGAGAGGACTGTAATTGCCACACTCTGATATAAGAGAAAGAATCCTGGCTGCAACTACTAAAATAAAGATCTGAAATATGAGGGCAGTAAAACCCTAATCTTTTCTGACCTGGTGTCAGCCCAGACACACAATAAAGAACCATCAGGGATTAATCATTTGAAGAAGGAATTTGAGAAGAGTTATCATATTCTCTGCTAAATTTTGCAAGACTTCTCTGAAGAAAAAACATTCAGAAATGTGGTGGATGTGTGATCATTCTTTGACATACTGCAGTATTTTAAAGTAGAATATAGCTACAGAAAAAGAATGAGATCACTAATGGAAGTTTCAAGAAGCGGTGATTCTAGCAAGGACAGCGCACTTTCTCCAAACAAATTTGATTGTAGCACTTTGCACTGGGGTTAATTTCATCCTAAAAAAAAAAAGCCACTTAAGACATTAAGACGGTATTAAGCTAATGGCATTATTATATTGTCTGTCTTTTTTTTCCTAAGGACAAATAATTTTATGGCTATGATGGTCAGAAAGCTGGGTGCAAATATGTCTGTGCTTTTCTGGAACAAAAAAGCAGGTTGCAATAAAACAGAAGTTATGGGCCTGATGGGGAAATCTTTTGCTTCTGTGACACAGACAGCTAAAATAAGATTGAGCTTATTCACAATTTTATAATTTTGTTACAGATTATTACCAGTCTTGTTAATATCTACCTAAATGTAAAAAAGACCTTGTAACAAGTATGTATATATAAGACATTGTGTGGTATAGAAAGCTCAGTTTTTCAGATCCCATTCACTCCCTCATTTATTTCGTTACATATGTCACTGGGAAAAAGCTACTTATTTCTGTTGGCTAAATTAAGCCAAGCTTGTCATTAGGTGGATATTGCTAATCCAATTTCCAAAGGTGCTGACATAACAAGACCATTTGTGCAATTTCTGTAGATTTGTTATTAATACCAGACTAGGGTATTAATCACTAGGGACCTTAATAAAATTAAAAGCCTTTCTTTTTTTTTCTTTATTTATTGTATTTTTCCAAAGACACTGTAGAATTTTTGTCTTTCAAGATTTCCATGCCTGGTCTGGACAAAAAGTTCTAGTCTAGTTTGGTATAACTCACCACAGAACTTTTTGGATTCATTCTGGGCTGAACTAGGACATATCTGTTATAATAACATCCAATGCTTTAGAAATTTTTACTGTAATTTTAGGTACTGTTCCTAATGGCCTCACTGTTTGTTAACAGTGCCCTATTTTGAGGTTTGCTTTTTGTCACTTCAGCTTTCAGCCTTCAGATTTTGTTGCACCTTTCTCTCCCATGCTGAAGAGCTGATCATCAATGTGTTAGATGTTATACTTGGAGCAGTCACACTTTTACTCAGACTCTCTATTTTAGTATTTATTTTCTATTTTGATATCAATATCCTGTTTTCTTCATCATTCAGGAGACTGAGCATCTTTGTGCCATCTACAGAATTTATCAGTGATTTTTGTTGTCTTTCCAACTGGGTAAAAGAAAGATTAAAAAACTGATTCTACCATGAATTGCACAAAAGATATATACCTGCTGTACAATCAGTTCCCATTACCACTCTTTTGGGACTAGTTTTTAATCCATTTAATATGCAACATACCAATGTCATAAGACAGTTTCTTAACCACATCTCCACTTGGAATGAATCAAGTGCCTTGTAGAAGTATGTTACATCAGTTCAACCTTAGTATATGGTGTTAAAATATAAAAAGGGATACATATTTAATTCCTCAAGCCCTATTTTCAGTAAAGTGATGCTCGCATCAGTAAAATTATTCCCATGTTCATTCTCAATCAACCAAGCCCGCACCAGCAATCTCACTATTTTTTCCTCCAATTTAAAACAATTATGACAGGACTACTGTTACACAGCCTGGCCCTTTTACCAGTCTTAATTATTTATATAATGGTTTTTTTTTTTTTTCTAGTGGGTTTGCTTACAGGGCCCACCCTTGGTAAACAGGCTGGGATAACAGCAGCCAACATGATAGGAATGAGCGTAAGGACGTGATTGAGTGGGATATCCAAACTTCCTGGCATGGTGTTTGCCCAAAACTGATCTAGGTAAAGAGGAAGACAATCATTGGACAGAGTAAAGAGTAACTGGGGAATTAAGAGGAGACTTCTGAGGGGAAAAAAAACCAGCAAAACAGAAATGCAAGTGAAACAGGAGGATTTGTAGTGGGTGGGAGAAGAGGGGAGTAAGGCAGCAGGGCGGCTGATGTGACCCTGTTAAGATATAGCCCCATGGCTATGGGCACCCCCAACCACTACCTCCAGCTCACACAGAGCCAGTATGGGGGCATCTAGGGACCTGCACCATGGGGTGCTGGGTCACCTCCTGAGGGCTGTCACCCACCCCTGAGGGCTGTGGGGATCAACTGGGCATACATCTCCGACAGTAAGTATATACTCTGTTGAGATTAATTCTAGAAGATTCAGAAATTTTGGAAGCATTTATTAAAATTTTGCAAGTGCCAAGCATTGAGGTTGATCTCTTGTTTTTAATATGGGTCATGAGTTCGATTTAATTTTGTGTTGTTAATAAACCAATACATTGCTTCAATCCTGATTTGGCTTAAACTATGTATCGTTAATTAATCAATAAACTGCTTCAATCTTGATTTGATTTAAACTATGTGAAATGAAAAATTCTGCCGGTGAAAATTCTACCCTTCTGAAACTCTTAAACCAGTTCAAGGCTTACTGAAGGTAACTCCTCAAATATTAGCAACTGAGAACCTCCCTGGAGAACATCACTACTAATTCTTTAGAAACTCCATGATGAAAATTAATTTTCTGGATTTCAAGATAACTTATTTTATACCTCTGTAATGAATTATGGAATGGAAACAATGTTGTCGTCATCCTGTATCCAAATACAGAATAAAAACCCCTTACAGATACATCTATATTAAACTAAAACATCACATGCTCATAAATCAAATCTAACTTAATTTTTGTACATATTCTATTGTTTCAGTTACCTACAGCTTTCTCAGATTGTGAGTTTTTTTATGGTGTGTTTTTAAGCAGACCAAATTCTTTTGATGGTTATTTATCTTTTGGCAACAATTAAAATACTGTATTTATTCCTGGTCTTGTTCATATTTGCCCATTTCAGCTCTTTCTCCAAAATGGGCTTGCTCATGTCTACTTTCAAGATTCATAAATTTGACCTTTATAAGTAGCAAGTATACTAAATAAGAGCAGCTTGTGACCATTTGTACCTAAGCAACCAGTGCATTTTTGTTCCATAATTGGTTCTTTTTTAATCTATGAATATTGATTTCTTCTGCAACGGGTTTTAGAATTAGGAAATCACATTTTGTAATAGATAGACATTTGTCTTGAGTTCAAATTAAGCACAAGAAGTCTGAGTGAAGTATCTGTTTTCTATCTTTTTTACACAGATTTGGTATCCTTCTCTCTTTCCCATTACTTTCTCTATTTATTTTATTGAAAAAAAAAAAACCTAAGTTAAATTTCTAGATTTTTGAAAGGCACTAAGACATTCTCTTCTTACCACAATGTCAAGAGCATAATGGCATGTAATCTGGAAGAAGCTTTACTGAAGTGAATAAACTGGGATCTGAATGTTGTACTATAGAACTTGCTCTATTTTTTTTCCTTGCTGTTCTCATTTTAGATATACTAGTATGGGTGGCAAACAATCATTAGAAGGCACTTTTCATGTCTTAGTATTTCAGAAAATGCTGACTAGATGAAGGGTTAGGTGTCTAGCCTTCATTTCTGTAGACATAAAGAAATCATATGCCAAAATGAGTACAAAATATGGTAGCCATCATTTGGGATTTTCATCGTCTCAGCTCATGAATTTTATACCTTCTTATAAATTCTAAGAACAATTTGACATTTTCTGCTGGTATCACAGAGCCAGAAGATCCCTGTGAATACTAATGAACTTTTACTGGAATAAATATATTGTGTACAGTGGTGATTCAGTTCATTGTCAAAGTATCTCACTGTAGATATACTGCATACCATCAACATTTGAAACAGATGGCTTGCAAGACTACTGGCAATTTTACATAGTCACTAAAAATAATTACTTTCATTGTGAATTACTATCCCTGAACTAGACTCCAGAATTTGTGGAGCACATGAACCAGGACTGGGAGAATACTTAACCCTTGCAGGAGCTAAAGCTGCTGTCTTCCCCCTGAGAATGTAGTTAAATCCATTAGTACCTACAACACTAGGCCAAGCCCTGAATCCGTCTCCCTTTCAGGCATTGCTTCCAAGGCAGATTTCACAGAGAAAAGACATGAAATTAGAATAAATTAGGATGCTTCACCTTTCTGCCCTGTGCACTATTCCAGTTAAGTGAATATGAATCATGGTGAGATAACACCTGTAGTTTGGCTTTTTACAAAATATTCCTGTCCAGAACCTTATGTGCTTTTGTTATATTGTCTGAACACAACTGAATTAATCACATTTTTGCTTTTGTAAAATCCTACCACTTATGACACTGTTACTGCAAGAAAATTGGATTTAATGTGTCTTTTTCATGTACTGGATAAGTAACCCAGTGAGGAACTGCCATTCCTTTTTTTGTCTCTCATCAAAAAGTGCCCTGGGAACCTGCGTCAGAGCTTTTGCCGTACCTGGTCTGACCATGCAGCCCTGCATCTCCATCTTTACTGGGATGCCGATCGCTCAGTGCCAGCTGAAAGTGCTCAGCATTGTCAAAGCTCCCCATGAGAAGGTCAAGGGAACAGCTCCAAGGAACAAGGCAAATAGCAAGGGAGAAAGAGCTGTTGATTAATTAGACACAAAAAGAAGAAAGTCGATTTTTCTGGGAGAGGTAAATAAAAACTGGAAATGGAGGAATTTAATTGAAAGGGTTGAAGTATGTTTTTGGACTGAGTGAATGTATGATGATGAAGTGATTATATCAGTGTAAGGAACAAAGAAATTATTCTTTGTAAGTCTGGTAAGTGTGAATAAAAATCAAGGATGTCAGCATGAAAAGAAAAGGAAAAGGGAGAAAAAGTGATATAATGGGAACATTCTGTCATTCTGTTAAAAAAATTAGCTTTATTGCTATTAATGCATTTCTGTTCTTTTGTTGGTAGAAAAAAAAAAGAGCAGATTTTGTGATGAAACTAGTATTGTTATTGTCCACTATGTTATGATCAATATGTTCCTTATGGAAAGAATGTCTGTCTTTCTTTCTTTCTTTCTTTCTTTCTTTCTTTCTTTCTTTCTTTCTTTCTTTCTTTCTTTTTTCTTTGTAATACATTCTTATGCACAAGATTTTATCTAGGATCAAAATAGTTTTAAAATTGCAGCAGATCAGATTAAAATTGCTACTTCATTCTGCATAACGCTAGACAAAAGAAAAAAATAATAATCAGTTTGATTATTTACATTAAAAAAAAATCCTGTCTGCCTGTGGATTTAAATACATCAAACCCCAAATTTAGGACTAGGAAACAAATAAAGCAGCAGTAAGTGCCAATTAACAGAAAATAAAGACTTCTAAAGTCAGGTTGTAAAAATTCACAACTGCTTTTCCAGCTGCTGCAAAGCTAGTGTGAGTGTTGATTTTATCTTGCTGTAATTTGATTGTTTATATTTAACTTTCCTCTAATAAACCTGAACAAAACCTGGCCAAGAAACAAAGTAAATCCTCAAAAAGCAAAAAAAAAAAACAAAAAAAACCCCAAAACAAACAAAAAAACTAGAAAAGCAACCAACCTCTTACCCACAAAACTAGTCTATCTTCCTTAAAAGTGGTGGCATGGAAGTGTTTCCATAAATGCAGTTTTCATACTCTTTGGAAAATATTATTAGAATTTTATTTTAACTGAAGTCAGGATAGCTTAAGCTTCAACTCAGTTCTCTTTGAGGTCTTCATACATAGTTGCTTGAAAGACAGAAGTTGAGGCATAGTATTATTATGTACATGGTTTAGATATAGGAAAATTACATTCAGTTGCACTGTTAAGGTTTTGCTAATACAGTTTTAAAGTAATCATTCTCAGAATAATGGCCTTTTAAATTTAAAAGAAAATTAAAACAGGTTTTTTTTTTTATTTAGAAATACCCCTAACCGAAGTAACTTGATGGACTCTAAAACTTCAATAATTTATCTAAGACATAGAGCTGATTTTATTTACACAGTTGTCAAATTTCATCACTGTAAGTTAAGATATATCTAGGTCCTTTCAAACTTTGGCAGTTGGAACTGCTAGAGCTGCAGTGAGATCATTTAGCACCAAGCTTGATTTTCAAAGTCAGACAACGCAAATAGTAATTTTCTTACCAGTTATATCTGTTAGAAGTGACTCCTTGTCACTCTAGAATGATAATTGGTCCTACTTGTCATATGCACTAAAGTATATTAGGTAAACAAATAAAAAAAAACAAACCAGGAAACTGGAAAAAAACCCAAAAACCCAAATAGAAAAAACAAATCTCAATTTCTGAATTTCTAAAACTGCATCTATTTAAAATATACTGTTAAGTGCTCTAATCAATGTTGTCATTGTACCTTTAAAGATGCATTTTTAGATATGGATTTCCAAGTCAAAATAATCTTTCACCTTACATAAATATTTCTTTCCTTCCAAATCTATCTAATTCTATACCAAATAATTCTTGTTTCTATAATATATTGTTTAATTTATTTTAATCTAGATTTTTCATTTAGTGATGAAAAGGAACATCCTACCTACAGCCCTATCACCCAATCTTACAAAGCTCCAAAATACCAATTATTAACACTGCATAGATTTTCAGAGCATTATTGCATCACTCCTTTCCTGAGGAGCTTCTTGATGTCTGGAAAAAAGGCAAATGTCACATCCATCTTCAAAGAAGGCAAGAAATAGGGTCCAGTGAATTACAGGCATTATCAACATCACCTCACTTGATTGGAAACATTAAGGTTCGCATGCAGATCGCTAATCCCAGCCTCTGGCATCACTAAAAGCAAGTAACATGAACATGACAAAACACTACAGATTTAAAAACCGAGGACAGGGTGGTATGACCTTAACAGAAATCATGAATAAGGGAGACATTTCCAGAACAATCTCTTATAAATACCAAACAAAATTTTAAATTTAACAAAAATAGGAAAAATGGTTTAGGGGATAGATAGGAACAGATTTTTTAAAGGAGGAAATAAGGTGGTAAAGGGGCAGAACTTGGAAAAGGCTGAGGAGGAAAAAGGGAGTACACGGAAAAGCAAATCATGTCCTCTAGTTTTTTTGGGAGGTCCTTCAGGAGCCCTGTGCCTGATCTGTGTGGCTTGGAGCAGGACAATAAATCTGTTGCTGCTCCAACATATATGTCAGGCCTACTTCTGTGGTCAGGACCGACTTTAGCATTGAAGAGACACCAACCAGATAAGACAAACTGGACAACGACAAGCAAATCACCCTGGGAGCCATGTCCAGCCTCAGAACGACAAGATGACTAGGAGCAGCCAGTACATTTATAGAGGCAAATTATGCCTGAGCAACCCAATGAGCTTTCTATGATGAGATGTATGGCTTAGTGGACGGGGGAAGAGGTGGTGTAAGTGCTTTTTACTTTGGCTTTAGCAAGGTCTTTGATAAAATCTCCCATAGCATCCTTGCAGCCAAGACTGGGAGGTATGGATTGCATGGGTGGATTATAAAGTGGCTGAAAAACAATCTGAATTGTCACTGCTTTGAGTCTGCCCTGCTTTGAGTAAGAAGTTGGACTAGATGACCTTTAGAGATCCCTTCCAACCTCAGTTATTCTATAATTCAACAATTTTATGACAGTATCAAATCAAGGGATAAAGTTTAGCTGAAGAAATTATAAAAAAGTATTTTAAAGTGTCTCTTTAAAATTAAAGATGTTGAATTATCACATAGTGTACAGCTGAGAAATGAGTCACATCCTGAAATCGCTTCAGATTTTGCCAAGCACATATTTTCCTGTCATTTAGTATCCATTTGTTTGTTATCTACTATTTGTTTCACACTTGCTATTTTCAGTCAAATTTTGTGTTCCTCACCTAAACGACTAATTAAACTGACATAGATTTGGTTATAGAGTGACCTTGAGTCCAGAAAACTTAGGGAAGTAGAAGAACTAGAAAACATTATACACTTCCAAAATTCTTCCAAAATTTGAAAGAAACCATTACATTCCAAACTCACTAAGTTCTGTTCCTCTCTCTTTCATATTTATATGAAGCATCAGGAGCAGACTGAAAGAAAGCACAAGAGACTTAAAATTTGCCATTTAACTGCAAACAGTAGGAGAGGGTGGGACAGATGCCTACAACAATTTACCACAGCAATCAATTGGAAATGCTCTCTTTTCAATGAGATTTTAACAACATACAGGAACGACTGTGATCATAACAAAAGTGTTTGGATAACAGATAACAGAACACTAACATCAGGGAGAAGACAAGATAAACAAGCAACAGAACTAGACTTTAAAAAGTATTAAATTATTGAGATTGACACAAAAGAAAACAAAGTATTTTAGGTGTTTAAGGACACCATCTTACATCTCAAAAAAAAAAGAAAGAAAAAGAAAAACGATCTTAGTGATGGTAGCAGAGACATTCAAGCAAGTTCTGTCCAGCTTCCACAGATACATAAAATGAAACGTGTCCTTTTTAATTTCTGATTTTTTACAGTATGATAAAAGACATGTCTGTGCTCTGCAACAAAGTGAGGCTAACAGTCATCAAGCTAGTCAATAAACATGAGGCGAGATAGCTTCATTGGTAGCTGGGAGACAAGTTTTAGCTAGATCTAGTGTGGATTTGTTTTGGAAATGATTGTACTTCCTTCTGGAACAAGCTAGTGTATGTTCTCAGTTTTCTGCTATCTGGCTGTTATCATCTGGTAGGAGACATCTCAGCATACATATATCTAAACATACATATGTTAAATTAGAAATTTCAGGCAGGATTTGAACATGAGCAGTGTCTTCTTATAGATACATTATCATTTTTTAAGTACTATGAGGTATTCTGTAAGGTATAGAGGGACTTTACACAACTTAAAATAGATGTGAAAATATCCAGCTTTATACTAAAAAACAGACTAATTCTTTTTCAGTAGGCTTTTTGAAAACTAGAGGTCTTGCCATGAAAAAAAGGTCTGATTCAGCTGCCATTAATTTTCTAGAAGATACTAAAGTCACCTAAACAGTTGTAATGATCAAGAATATGAACAGTGTTCAGTTCTGAGTTATTAAAAAACATAGAAAGTGATTTTTACTCAAAACTTCATAAGCATATTGTGGAGCTCAGTAATACTAAAATTTCTTCTAGGAGGAGTAGTAGTACAGAATCTGAGCACCTCATTTGTCAAATCTCCCTTTTCTTTGCCTGTAAAATTCACTTTGCCAGTAAGAGATGCTGAAAAATAATTGAGTTATTAATAAGGTGTCAGTATTATTTTTTTTCCCAATACACATGATATACACAGTTTTGCTGATGAAGTTGTCTCTTGTTGAAGTAATTGTAAGATTAAGTGTGAAACTGAAATAGACCCTTGATGAGAAAGAAACAGATATCCTCTGCTGTATTTTCCTTAGGTGTGAAATTAAAGTAGGCTTAAGACTTTAAATAAAATCTGAGATAGCATATATGCCTTCACAAGTATTTCTTGTCTCAGTTAAGCTAAATAAAAAAATGAACATTTGCATTTTAGCTGACCTTGCTGTTAAGAAAGGAAAGAAAGAGAGGAAGAGTGATCCTAAAAGTTCATCATGCTAAAGAGCTGCCTCTATGAACTGAGACTATGATCGGGTGAAGGATTTTTTGTCTGCTACATGAGTATTCTGGTAGGGGGAATATTTGCTATACTTTCCTCTCCAAATAGTTGAGTGGTGTCTTGGGAGAGAAAGCTATTTCAGGGGTTTAACAGTCAGAGTTCAAAAGACAAATAGCAGGGCTGGGATTTACCTGGATTCTGTAATACACTAAAATAGCATTACTCTGTCCCATGGCCCACTCAGTGCTGAAAACTTGGTAAAAAAAAAAAAAAAATCCCTCTACTTCAAATTGTAGATTAGAAAGATAAATATTGGCAAGTCAGATGTAGATGAGAAATCATCTGACCTATGCACTTTCCATATACCCTGGAGAAGAATCATAGAATAGTTAGGGTTGGAAGGGACCTTCAAAGGTCATCTAGTCCAACTTCCCTGCAAGAAGCAGGGACATCTCCAACCAGATCAGGTTGCTCAGAGCCCCATCCAACTTGGCCTTGAATGTTTCCAGGGATGGGGCATCAACCACCTGTTCCAGTGCTCCATCACCCTCATTGTATTTTTTTTTTCCTTATATCCAGTCTGAATTTACCTCCTTCTATTTTAAAGCCAGTACCCTTTGTACTATCACAACAGGCCCTGCTAAAAAGTTTCTCCTCATCTTTCTTATAAGCTCCCTTTAGGTACTGGAAGGTTGCTATAAGTTCTCCCCAAAGCCTTCTCTTCTCTAGGCTGAACAACCCCAACTCTCTCAGCCTGTCTTCACAGGGGAGGTGCTCCAGCCCTCTGATCGTCTTTGTGGCCCTTCTCTTGACCTGCTCCAACAGGTCCATGTCCTTCATATGCTGGGGGCTCCAGAGCTGGATGCACTACTCCAGGTGGGGTCTCACCAGAGCAGAGTAGAAGTGGAGAATCACCTCCCTCAACCTGCTGGCCATGCTTCTGTTGATGCAACCAAGGATTTGGTTGGCTTTCTGGGCTGCAAATGCACATGTAGACAGGAGTTTCTCCACATGCGTTTTTGGAACAAGTTCAGCAAGTGAAATGCTTTAACATAAGAATAAGAAAACATGGAGATATGGCAGGCACACATACAAAACCAAGCAATACTATATTAGCAGTACTAACTCAGGCAGTACATGATAAGGTAATGAAGAAAGTATTGTCAAATGATCAAGAGGAAAATATCAGACTCAGCCCAGATAAGATGCTGTTTGAAGTGAAAGAAGCCAAATGCATGAAAGATAGTCTATCAAATTGAATCAAACTAGATCAAGCAAAAAAGTGAAGCTATAGACAACATGAAACCTCCTAGAACAACAAAAACAAAAATTGTAGAGCATCCTAGAGATAATTCTTCTTTTTATACAGTACATCCCATATGAGACACTGACACAAATGTCATGAGAGAACCTATCATGACAGTGGTTTTATCACTGCATGATGCTATGACAGTTCAGAATTAAACATTGTAGAATAGCTTTACAAATTTTCATGATCCTAGCAGTCACTAATCAAAGACAGTATATTTAAGAAAAAGTATGTAATTTTGTCTGCCACGAAGAAAAACAATTTTTGCAACTTCTTATAGGGCTACAACAGAAATAAAGTATGGTTACCTTCAAATCAAGAAGGAACTACTGTATATTGTTTGCTAAAAAAAATAATCTCATCAAGATATGCATGGAATCAAGGTTGAAGTACTGGGAATTTTGACGTAACATTGTTTAAAGGTCTTGAAAAGCACTTACAAAATTAAAATGGATATATCACATCCATGAACATTTGTTTCAAGTAGATTTGAGGGATTTAAAGTTTAGAGCCTTATGAAACCCAATGAAATTATTAAAAAAGTAGCATTTAATGCAGATTAGATCCTGTGCTATGTACAGACATATAAAGAAGTAGGGAAGGACACAGAAAGATCCCATAACAACAACTTGTCCACAATTTTAAAGATGAGCTGGCCATGTAGAAGACTAAGTGAATCATAATATGCATGTGTATACAGCCTTGAAATAAAGTTTTGCTTACAATAGCACTTGCTGATGGTAAGCAATCAGATCACTATTCTTGGCATTATGACAGAGGAAATACTTAACATTTTCAGGAGTTGACATCAGGCTGTTCAGAGTACAAAACCTTGTGCACAACTTTGCAAATTTTAGTTTATCATTGTTTAGGAATATATGAAGAATTTCACAGGAGGAGACTCCTAGCAATCAAAAAGTAAACCTTTGCTCTCATGAGTTCACTTCATAGCTAAATTATTTTCTTAATATACACTTGGTACTTTTCTGAACATGAAAAAGTTTTAGTTCAGCTACAAAGTCAGATCTAAATTGTAGTTTCAGTTTTCATAATGAGTAAGAATGACCAAGTCCCACTTAGAGGGAAATAGAACATTTTGATATAGGGAGTAAAACTCATTCATATTCTAGACATTCTCAATCTAATGACATGGCTCATTCCAGTAAAATATGGATTTTTGTTACACGATGAAACATTTAGCTTGCTCTTCTGGAACAGCCATACATCAATTGTGCAATGGTGTCCTGCCCTGAACTGTTGATAGAGTGGTGATTGTTAAAAATAATGCTTCCTTCTTTTCTATGAATTGCTTTATATGCATGGATGTTACCTGAATTTGTTCACGTCAATGTGGTAAAAAATACTGGTAAAAAAACCTCACAACAAACAGGCCTACGGAGGGACAACAAGAGTTAATTGTCTTTTAGGGATTAAGAGCATATGGAAAGACAACTGGATTATACTACTGTAGCATAGTCTGCTCCTATGGCTGTAGGTTATAGACACAATGAACCTTACTTATGCAACAATAGAAGGTATAAAAGTATTGGGAGACACCAAAATGTGCAATGAGAATGGACATATAGAAATTATCCAATATCAGAGGACTCCCATGAGCAATGATCTGAGATTTTATCCAGGGTCTCCTTCAGTGGCACCTGCCATTAGTATCTGCTGTTAAACAGGCTGCACCAAGACCACAAGGGCACGGGTAGGCATCAAGAGAGTGGAAACCTATGTGACAGATTTAGACACGGTCCCTGTTCCTGCATGCAGGGGTAGGCTAAAACAGGATTACACTGATTCCCAAATATAGGATCAGATTGAAATATTATTAAAAAGTCAATTCTAGTGGGCAAAATTTAACAATCTCCAAACTCACCTGTGAAAGATTAATTAATACTTTTTCAGATGTACTGTAATATTCTGTTCATGTCTGAGGGCTGGATGATGAGGACATTGACTAAGATGTGATTTGTTGAAAAAACTTTAATGAAGACAGCACAGGTCTAAGTTGATATCCTTAGGGTCCTGAGACATCAAAGGCATTATTGTAATCATGACTATATATACAATTCTTAAGGGGTTTTTTTTTGTTTATTTGGTTTTGTTGGATTTAAATTTATTCTTTATCATTATTTAATGTTTTGTTCAATATAAAAAATATTGAATCAAATAAAATTTCTCAAAATCTGGCCTTGATGTTGACAACTGTTTTACAATAGTAATTGACCTTTTTGGGGGAATTATTCGGCAAATAGCTACATGAGTACAGCAAATTTAAAAGTCATCCCCATTATAAGACAATATCTATGGCATCTCATAGGTTTTGTAGGTTTGTGGATAGGTTTATGGATAAATAATTTCTGCTGATTCAAGTATTGACTTATTAAACATATTTTTTGGTTTAAACTTACATTATAATGATAATTCCTTATGAGGTAGTTCACATGTGTGATTTTGCTCTTGCCTAAACACTATTCAGGAAAAAGTGGTTTATTACACCAGAACAACACAAAATTCTTTGAGGTACAACATTAAGTGTTGAAAATGATACAATATATGGTTATTATGACTTATCAATTCTTAAATACTTTACTGTCTAAGGCTCGTTTGGATAATTACATGCATGTTACTGAATTAGTTCTCAGATTATTTACTCATGATCCAATACTGATAAGTACAAAACATTAGAACAAGCATCTGCAAAAGTAACAATGGGCCAAAGAATTTTTCTATGAAGTGTATTGCCCTTTCTAGCCCAGTAATGTGAACATGCAATATCCAATGTCTTAAAAGTATAAGATTTGAAATATAGTTTGAATATATAATTCATTATTATATGAATGCAATATTTAATATTTTACATGTCTCATAAAATATATGTTAAAATATCAAAGTGTTCCCACTTTGTCATTATATCAATGCAATCTCTGAGGTTTCTCGAAGGCAGCCATTGTCCTTGGCTGGAACGTCACATTAAAACTTCAGTCTTTACAGACTTGCCAGAAGCAAAATAAGAAATCTTTCCAGTTGCCCATCCACTATACACTTTGAAACAAGATAGCATTTCCTGTTATCCTGCACAGGTGTATCTTGCTGTCATGGTAGCTGGAGGTAGGTGGGTAAGAGTAACAGGATTGCTTCGACAAGTCATAAGTTATGCTCGTACAAATGAATGTCTTCTAGGATTGCTGTATTTGCACACTACAGACTGAAGGCTGATAGCAAAGTTAAAACTGAACAATTGCTAAATCTGTTTTCAATTTCCCTTCTTACTGTACCATTGGTTTAAAGAAAGCTTAATCATCCAGGAAATCTGTACAGGTGTGTCATGTTTCAAGCCAAAGTCCATTTTTCACAAATGAGTTCACTAAAGCAGCATAAGTGTTTCTTCTTTTGAAATACAAACATTCATGACATAATTAATGTTGTCCGTTTTTCAGATTGAGGTGAAGAATTGATTCACTCTGGAAAGTCCTAATTCTGTAAATATGTAGTGAAGACTCTCAGTATTGCTAGACATTACAAATATAAAATAGAGAAGATCTATTTTGAGTAGAGGCAAGGGAGACAAAAGGAAAAACAGCCCTATTGTCACATCAATTCAATTTACAACAAAGGTATATGTTGAGCCTCTCTAAAGGCTCTCTTTATTACCTGCTCTTCTCCTTGGATGTTTTCTACTGGGCAGTCATCATTTAGAAAGCCCCTGTAGGGCTTTTGCGCTTTTCAAAAGGATGTGCAATAGAATATGTCACCTAAAGTAATTATCTGCAACCGCCATCTTACCTTAGGCTACATGTCAGTGTGCACTCACTTGGTACTTGGAGACTGTATCTAATTTCGACCTGAAGGCAGACATACGTGAATAATACTTACAGCAACAAAACAGGATTGAAGCTACAGTGGAACTAATATATTAGTTAAAAAGGACATCAGCTGAAGAACTACAGGGTCTTTTTTACTCTTGGCACTGTAATCGTCTTCCTTTTTCTCAGTATCCAAGAATGAAAGTCTATGGTGTGTTAAAGAAAGCAACAGACGAAACCAAAAAGACCAGCCTTGCAGTATTTAATTTGCATTCCCAAGGTGCCTGTGAGGCGGCTCAGCTCTTATTCTAGTGCGAACCAAAACATATTGTGACGTTAAAGGATTTACACTGGTTTAAAAATATATGTGAAAGAGGAAAAAAAATAGGTCATCTAATTATAAAATATAAGGCTACAAACTATAAACCCAGCAAATCAAAGGAGTATTATGATGTAGAGGTTGCTATGATACCTATACCAGAATTCTACATGAAAGCTGTTACATGTATTTGCCAAATGCCTAATGTAAACAAGAAACATAAAGTTACTGAATATTAAATGCCTTGATATTTGGCTTCACAGAATTCATGTGTGTTGGAATGGATAAAAAAGATAAATAGCATTGCTGTGACCCTTATGAAGAACTACAAAGGTAGGAGAAAACATCAGATGAAGTGTCACATATCTGTGTATTCTGTGTCACATATCTGTGTATTCTGTGTCACATATCCAAGCGTTTCGTTCTTGCTGCAGTTTGCTCCTTAGCCCACAGTTGCAATGAGAGACTTGTACCATTTGCTCTGGAGCAAGCAGGTCTCTAGTCCTCCTCTCACCACAGAGGGGTGAAATCACCCTTGGTAAAGCTCATGGGCTGATTATTTCTTCAGAATAATTCCTCTTCGCCCTATCTCTTTGCCCTAAATGGCAAGGAGGCGAATATATTCAAATATTCTCTAAATTATAGATGTTTTCAAATGAATGAAAAACTTTTGAGGTGATCCAGGAGAGTGGATTATGTGGATATGTTCCCACAACTGGGAACTTGCAGTTTTGTCCTTGACCAACTTGGATATTTTCTTGGCTCCAGTCTGAAGCAATTCAGAAAATAATAATTGCAAAGCAGACTCCTGTGCTCAGTACTGACTTGTCCCTGCGTGCTGTGGGCCAGGAAAACATGCTATTGCCATGAAGATACAATATCACTTAAAGAAACTACACAAAACTTCACAATAACACCAATAAAATCTGAGGGGTTTTTTGTGTTCCTTTACAATCTCTCCCCAACAACTCTTTAGAGCATGTTGCACTTCATGGAACAGAATACTTGGAAATAACCACACAGCTCATGAAATCCACTTCCCTGAAGTTACAATATCTGCGGCATAGCCATTACACATCCCTGGCCACCAAACACATTCGCAGGAACTTGAGAGATGTCTGAGGAGACCAGCAGGCCAATTATAATAACCCACAGGAAGCTGCCAAGACTGAGGATATTATGTACCTACGGAGCCTAACACTTTGGGACTCCACCTCAGAAGAAATATTTAGACAGAACTCTGATGCACATCATTAATGTGATTCCATCACCTACAACTGGATGGGAATTGCAGCAGTATCTTCAGTGAATTGTGCAGTATGGTATACATCTATAGGAATCTACAGGTTCAATTTTTAATTTCAGTTACATAGATGCAAACAGCTTGTGACTCACGGGTAAAGCTGCTGTAGAGGATATAATAATTTTGAATGGTAAGACTCCATAGAAGACAGGAACTAACATAAATGGTCAGTTTGCCAAAACCATGAAGGAACTAATGTAGATTAATAATACAGTCTAAATTAAATTATTCCTTCTTTTATGAAGTACTGAGTACTAGAGTGGACAGTAGTATAAGGCATATACTATGTTTTTTTTTTTAAATATTCCCTTGTTCAAACAGCTTTCCAAAACTGACTGCCATCCAGCCCTCATTATATTACTAATATATTCTAATTCAATTTAAAAGAGAATTCAGCTGTGCTAATCAAGTTTATTTGCACATCTGTAAAAGGCTTTTCTTGTCCCCTTTCCGTACCTTGACAGTTGATATAAAACCATGTGTTCTGTTTATTTCAGAATGCAAGGCACTCAGGACAGAGAACAAAGTCTTTTTTCATCGAGTAGTTTCATAGTAATGAGCCTACCTATTACTTCCTTCCATTTAAATGCACAATTTTCACGTAAGTTATTCTTCTGGGTCATAATGCCAAGCAAATTTTATCTATCAGGTCCTCATTATTTAGAGGTGACTGTTAATGTCTGCTGCTAATAAAAAGAATTCATAGAAACAGGTTGTCTAATGAGAAGTACTACTTCTACAAAGTTGTTTTCTTTGTCAGATAATACCAGTGACAACAGTATTTCATATACAGAAAGAGTAAATGGGATTGGAACAGTTAAAAGAAAAGTTCACCTTGCTTATACTTTATATTCCTTGATACATCAGGAATTGAGACATGAAATATGACATCACAAGACTTTGCAAAATAATCAAAGTGTTTTAAGATTATACAGTTAAAACTTAGTATTGAATAAACTTTCTGTTCTTATTAGAAGATTTGAACAACTCAATTAATTATTGGTCCCTTAATTTCTTTTACAACAATTTCACTTACCTTCTATACAAAGCACAAAAGTACTCTGAGTAGAGCAAAGGCTTCTCCTTGTACAAAGCACTTGGCATATTATAGATGCCAGAAGAACTACTAAAAGAGACTAGCAACAGTAGTCATAGTAATAACAGATCTATTGCCTTAGGAAAACAGTTTAAAAAATCTGGTCAGACCAGTGTTCAAGGAGCTGTAAATAATGCACTGATGGCATTACATGGCCTATTGCTCAGAGACCACCGCTCCAGGAAGTATCTTCTAATAATGCTATCCCACAGACAGACTTTGTTTCCATCCTTTATCACTCGAGTTCTTTTATTTCACGCATATATAAAAAATTTTTCTTAAAAACTTGTAAAATAATATCCCCTAAAATGCAATAGTATTTCTTTAACTGTTTTTCTTTTGAACTCAAAATTCAGGGGTTATACACCTTAAAATTACTATTGAGCAACTGTGACAAAACAACAACCTATCTAACACAAATACCTCAATTTCTACAAATAATCAGAAAAATGGATTTCCACAGCCTGAGAAACTGAAGCTGAATGAGCCATATCCATTCTTTATGACTTGTTACAGCCAAAGCACCAGCTACGCTTCACCTTTTCCTGACACAGCCATTGCACAGATGGATTTGGATCTAAGTAACATAGTTCAGAGGTCTAGTGAAAGATCTCTGGCTCCTACCAAACATCTTGCTGTACCGTCCATCTTTACTATATATATGACAGATGAGGTTAGTACTGTACTCCAGATAGTTTTATCATTGTCAGTCTCCATATCTAAATGTAAATAGCTTTCAGAAGTAACACTTCCTTCCTGAAACAATCAGACAGCTTTCAGAAGTAACACTTTCATCCTGAAACAATCAGACCTTACATAAGCATTCATGACAAAGAACTAGGAAAAAAAAATGTTACACTATATATTTTTTTTAGTTTGAACAGTGTCCACAACATTATGTGGGAATAACTTCAGCCTAAGTTTTTAATAATAAACTTCTCTAAATGAGTAGAATCATAGAATCATAGAATCATAGAATGGTTAGGGTTGGAAGGGACCTTCAAAGGTCATCTAGTCCAACCCCCCTGCAAGAAGCAGGGACATCCCCAACCAGATCAGGTTTCTCATCCAACCTGGTTTCTCATCCAACCTGGTTTCTCATCCAACCTGGCCTTGAATGTTTCCAGGGATGGGGCATCCACCATCTCTCTGGGCAACCTGTTCCAGTGTTCTACACCTTGCATTGTAAAAATTTTTTTCCTAATATCCAATCTAAATCTACCTCCCTCTAATTGAAAACCGTTACCCCTTGTCCTATTACAACAGGCCCTACTGAACAGCTTCTCCCCATCTTTCCTGTAGGCCGCCTTGGGGTATTGGAAGACTGCTATCAGGTCTCCCGGGAGCCTCCTCTTCTCCAGGCTGAACAGCCCCAACTCTCTCAGCCTGTCCTCATAGGAGAGGCGCTCCAGCCCTCTTATCATCTTTGTGGTCCTCCTCTGGACCTTCTCCAGCTGGTCCATGTCTTTCTTATGGTGGGGGCTCCAGAACTGGACACAGTACTCCAGGTAGGGCACAGTACTCCAGGTAACAGGATTGCAATCTGATTTGGTACAATTTCAAGGACTAACAAAACTCATTCTTTTGCTTCTGTATAAAATCTGACACACCATTGGCTTGGATATTATTTTGAACTCATTAAATGCAAGATAACAACATCTGTTAGGTAAGTCTTGTTATATTACATTAAATTTACCAACTACAGTCTAAGAGAAAATACTTATATTTTCCTCACATGGGTAATCATGTTCACTGCAATGAGATTGCATAGAGAAGTACAAAGTAGCCAGAAGTTACGTGTTTAATAAATCAGCAGTTTATAGCAACAAACATTTAGTAATATCTAGGTAGCATCTAATACTTAGAAAATAGAAAATCTGCTAGATCCAACATCTTAGAAATACACTTAGATTGAACAATGGTAAAATGAATTTACTAGTCCCCAAGGCACTAGCAGTAGATGATATTTCAAATAGAAAGGAAAGAGAAAACAATATTTCAGTGATATGAACAAACCCTTACCTAGTGGCTGCCCTGCGATGATCCTGGCATTCTCTCCCGCCACTGCAGCCCTCGCGTGCCTCTCGCTCATGTACTGTACAAATGCATAACCTTTGTGCACTGAGCAGCCGACTATTTTCCCATACTTTGCAAAGATCGCTTCAATGTCTCCTTTTTTGACAATGGCTGTGTTCAGATTGCCGATGAAGACTCTAGAGTTGATAGACTTCGGGTCGTTCTTATTGGTGACATTGCTGGTCTGTGTTTTGCCGGTCATGATTGGATCACTTGGCTTTAACCCTTAAATAAAGAACAAAGAGAATCATGTTCAAAGCATAGAGTTACACCTGACTTTGGATTATTTTTCCAGCAATAATTCACTTTTCATTTTTCACTTACTAAAAACAGTTATCAAGAAAACAAATGTAGCCCATTTTTAAGTCCTGTCAATAAGTCAAATTAAAACTTCTTATTTTTACAGATATAAAATATACCAATACATCTCTTAATACAATGCTGTGATAGTGGAGTTTTCCAAAGAAATGAACATTCAAGGCCATGTAGAGAACAAACTCTAACAATGAAAGACAACTCTGTTTTGTTTGTTAAGTGTCATCCAGAGCATATTTCTCAGCAGTTAAATATAATTAACCATAGTGAGAAGTGCAGGGCAGGTAACATACAGTTCTTTACTGCCATCAATATCTTTCTATTACAACAATTTTCCCTATTGATTCAGTAGAAGATAGAAGACAGGGGAAGTAGAAGTGGCCCTTATATTCGTAGAATTAAAAAGTATGAAACAATCTTCCTTAATCATAGAAACACAGATTTGCTTGCTGCTGTGTTTTCCTCTGAAGTCACAAGTCTAAATGTATTCAGGCATATCTCAAATGGAAGTATCCACATTATTCCTGGGAAAGATTTGGCAAAAGAAAAAAATCTCACTTTCTTCTCTTACTTCGTCTCACTTTCGTCTCTTACTTCTGATGTGCACTTGATTTTGCTCATGTGGACGCAAATTCCACCTGCCAGCAGGTCTCTCCACTTACATGAATTTCCTTAGATGGAGGTGAAATGAAAAAAATTGTCCCATGAGGCTGCTGGGTTTTCTTTAGCTATATTAGACAACAGAAATGTCAAAAATATGCATACCTCTAAATAGTGAAAATTTATTTTTTAAGAAGGAGGTCATTTAGATAGCAGTCATATATAGGCCATCTCTTACAGCTAAGAATTATTTTACTATTTTTTAATGTTACTATTTTTTATGTTACTATTTTTACTATTTTTTCATACTTTTGATTATATCACAGTAGCAGCTCAGGCAAGAAGAGAATCCAGTTAAATACTGCTCACAGTTAAAACTCAGTTCATTTCTCAAGATGAAAAGGAATAATGACCTCTATTCTGGACACCTAAAGCTTGACACTAACTAGTAGAAGTTCCATATTTTAAATCAATAGCTACCTTATAATAAGCTAGACTGATGAGTAAAGAAACTATTGTTACTGAACTCCGCAAAATTCCTGGTGAACAAAACGGCCACGGCCACAGCCATCAGCACTTTGACCATCTCCATCACACAGGATCCAAACTCCACCCTTCAGGTGAGAAAGCACAATGGAGACGTGTGAGCAGCCTTCTCAAGTCCTAGCAAATGGTCTGCCTTATTAAAAGAACACATGCAGTGGACCTATCAGTCAAATAGCTTTAACTTGCTTAACAACTTAATATGACAACTTCATGTTACAATATTTAGACAAAACACTGTAGAAAACAAGAAAAAAATGTTTTCTTGTAGGTGTATCAATTTTAAATACATTCTGGAAACACGATACATGCACAAATTTCATCACGGAAAACTAGGAAAAGTGCCTTGACCAAAAGCCTCTGAGCTTTATGATATGACAGACTCAATACTGTATATTTCTAGAATGCTGTGCAGATCATGCATGTTGTAGTCATGTGAATATATAGTTAACCTGAATATTGTGATCAGTCATAATTTTACGGTTGGTACCATAATAGTTTGAAGACAAATCACTTACAAAACATAAATATAATGCACATTGAGCTCCATGTTGGCATAAAGTAGGCTGCTGATATTATCTGAGAACTAACAAGTTTAACCCATCTTAGATATACCTGTATTTACACAGGAGTTAAAGTGACAATAGCATAGCCATTTCAGCTTAAAGAGCCCTAATGACCCAAGCTGAAGAGGTAACATGGCAGAGTAGCTAGGCATAAAGATAAAAGTTAATGCAGTCAAGTAGCTGGTGAACAGGGAGCTACTGGCATCCCCTGTGGTGGCAATGCACAAATTCTGTTGGGAAAATTTAACATGGCCAGTATTGGGTTCATCTTTGTGAAGATCCAGCAAAAAAAGTTCTATCTGTCCTTATGTAATTCTCAGCATCTTGTTAATATTGTCTGTGTATGTATATCAGCTGTGTAGCTGAACTGATTTTATTTAACTCACAGAGGCATTGTCTCACAAGTCAGACCACTTTTCTAGAAAGGAGTAGACTTGGCTGGTACACCTGTGTCTTCCACTAGCCTGCTGTACGACTCTCAGTAAGAGACTTTTTTGTCCCTCTGTTTCTACTTTTTAGACTTTAGACTTGCATTTTTTTGACTAAGAGCTGTCTTTGAATGTATTTTTTTATAGCTTCTGTCATAACGATGTGACCTCAGCTGGTATGTTTGGGCACAACTGACACATAAATAACAAAAATGACAAGGGGACAAAATCTACACAAAATCTTCTGCCAGACAAGACTTGCATGAAAATTATACACAACAAAACTCTTTAATTATTACCATCAAAACTGTTTTCAAAACAGCAGAGTACTACACTCTGTGTTTCCTCTATTCTTTAGTCATTTAACAAGGGATTTAGTGAACTATTCCTTTTTTATTTCATAAAAATTCTCATTTTATTTTTACCCAGTTTTGCTATGCACTAATTTAAATAGACTTTGAATAGAACATTGAACTTTTCTTTCTTGTAGTTGTTCTTTGCAATGCAAATTTACAATATTTTTATAACACAAAGAAAAGTAGTTGTCTAGTGGGTTCTCTCATATTCAAATGAGCAGTCAGAAAAAATGTGCTGCAGAAATTCAAAGGGTGAGAATAATATTAACATGTGAATAATTGAGATTTGATTGCCTTGCAGGTCCACGTACAATACTATCGTGAATATTTCATAAAAATCAAAGATAGATGGGATTTTCATTACAATGAGAAAGATCTTACGGTAAGTTTTACACCTCACTTACAAATTGCATCTGTGAATACTGAATTATACCTATTTTCTCTGAGCTATCAGCAAAAACACAAACATTTTAACTCATATAACCAAAGAAATAAATGAAATAGTGAGAGAAACGTATCTAAAATAATCTCATTTCCTTGCAGCCTTTTATAAGGTATCTTACTAATTTCCTATTATTGCAATGTCCCTTTCTGGAAATAAATACTGTCTATGTACAAACATATCTTTCAAGGAATGCTTTACAAATAGCATTCAGCTACCAATACACTTCATTATATTTATTTATTCAATACTCTTCATTATATACAGCATTGGTTTATGCTGCAGGTGATTTAATTATTCTACCCAGAACCAACTAGTTTAAGTCTTGGTATATTTGTATGTAGAAGTTATAAATTTCTGGTTTGAATAGTAAAGCTTGCAAATCTGTTTTACACATTAAAATTTCTAACATGTTAAACAGAAATGAAAATAGAAATAATGAGATTCCTATTGTCCAGCACACACACAGGATAAGACTAAACCAGTCTATTTGAAGTGCTGAAGAGGGAGGCAGATTTTAAGTCCTGGCTTCCTTCTCTTTTCCAGCATTTTCTGATGAAGTTCAGCTAAGCACCAGCATGACAAAGCACTGCTTTGTGGCTGTGAAACCCATCTTCAGTTCATAAGATTAACATTTGAACCCACATCTCCCATTTCATAGGAGATGCTCCTCCTAAGGCTCTGCAGCTAATACCAGAATAGTGAAGAAAACAATCCTTTCTAGACGGGCTGTGTCCCAGTGCAGAGAAGATCACAGGACCTGAAGAAGTGGGAAAGGGAGTAAATTGTCCAGTTGTATATTCCAGTAACTCCCAGACATTTCTTTGGGAGGTGAGGGAAAGAAGGGACCATGATAGTCTTATTGGACCTCTGCTTCCAATGCTGTTTATGTATTTTACTACTGACCCTTCCAGCAAAATGCAAAACATTTATTTGAAGAGACAGGTTTTATTCATCAAACTGCAAAACAATTTGGGACATACAGAGACTTGAGGATCTCAGTTGTTTAAAGGGATTTTTGAGAGGGATTCACTTCAGCATCTTCCTACTTGTACAACCCCTTTTTATCTTAAAAGACTGATTGGAACAGATTAGCCCAGTTGAATTTCTACTAAATATCAAAAATTTGTTTCTGAAATTACTCATGCCTTTTCCTATGCTGAATAGACCAGTAAGGCCAGCCTGTAACAATTCTGTTAGAAATAAAACCTCAGATAAGTGTCTTTAAAAGACATTACAAAAGATTGTTCTGGTTTTGGCTGAGATAGAATTAATTTTCTTCATAGTAGCTGGTATGAGGCTATCTTTCGACTTGTGCTGAAAACAGTGTAGATAACATAGGGATGTTTTAGTTATTGCTGAGCAGTGCTTGCACTCAGTCAGGCCTCTTCTGCCTCTCACATCACCCTACCAGTGAGTGGGGGATGCACAAGAAGTTTGGAGAGGACACAGCTGGGACAGCTGACCCCAGCTGATGAAAGGGATGGTCCATACCATGTGATATCATGCTCAACATACAAAGCTGGGGGAAGGAAGTGACATTCGGAGTGATGGCATTTGTCTTCCCAAGTGACCATTACGCATGATATAGCCCTGCTTTCCTGGAAATGGCTGAACATCTGCCTGCCTATGGAAAATGGTGGATGAATTCCTTATTTTGCTTTGTTTGGGTGTGTTGCTTTCACTTTCCCTATTAAACTGTCTTTATCTCAATCCAAGAGTTTTCTCACTTTTACCCTTCTGATTCTCTCCCTCATCCCACCGGGGCTATGTGAGCCAGTGGCTGTGTGGTGCTTAGCTGCCAGCAGGGATTAAACCATGACAAAGATTTACATTGGTGATATGGGGATTTTTTTTTTAGTAAGATCTATACTTATTTTTACTTTTAAAAAATTTGCCTTCAAAAAGTTCAGTAAAAATTTCAGGAGCTTCCACATATTTAGATGCTTTTATCTTGGAGCTATTTTATTTCCTTTTGTAAATAAAACATTTACTTCTTTTAAGCAAATAGAAAAAGTCTGTATATTTGAATTAACTAAATATTACTAGTAGTGACTTTAGGAAGAATTAAGGTATGCTGAGAAAAAACTGAAAAAAGAAAACTGAAAATATTTAAAGAAAACTGAAAGGCTTTCTGAAAATAGGTTAGAACTGTGTTAGTTATCTACAGAAAGATTTAACATCACGCTTCTATGTATTTATTATTTTTTACAAAGAAAATGTTAGGAAAATGAAACATGCTTTAATTTCCCCCGAAGACACAAATTCCGTTCAAGATCTAGAGCTGAGCCAGGAAATAATCAACACTCTGTATTAGATCTATGTGATAACAAAAGACTAATTCTGTGGAGTAAGATTCTAAATATGAAAATTCTCGTTGTTGGCAGCTTATTCTAAGTACCATTAAATGCCAAATCTTAATTTTTACAATAATAAAGTTTGCACAGTAAGATGCATAGTACACATTTTATAATTACAAATCCTTCCAAGAAAGGCAGAGAAAAACCTAAACAGACACATGGTTGGACAGTCATGGCTGTCTCCACAATGAAATCCACAGTAAAAAGTAGAGTCTGTAAAAAATTAATTGCTAGGATATTTGGGAGTTGAACTAAAAATGAGCATTCTGGTAAATATCTGTAAACAACAAGATTCAATCCTTGCTTTAAAAGTTGAGCTCTTCTGTGACTTAGTGTCTTAAAGGTTTAACAGTCAATAAACATTAAAATATTTATCAAGAAAAAAAATTAAGACCATAATGTATTTTCTCTTCTTTTGAATTATTTTTTAGCAACAGTGACAATATTAACACTTCTGTAGTGTTGCATAGAAATGTAAAGTATTTAAAACACAGAAGTGTCCTTCTGTGGGTGAAATTTCCCACAGCGTGGATTTATCTTGGATTGGTACTAATATTTTATGGATAAAATTCAATATTCATGTTAATTCCTTTAATCAGCAGTCATTAAAACCTATTTTATCTCAGCTAAAATCAGTCCTTGATAAACCCCTATGAAATTTAGATACCTGTTGGAATAAATAATATTTGATATATCGTGGTGGAAGGGAGGGAATAGAGAGAACAGAGAGCTATCAGATAAAATATATTTCATTTTGGGAAATCCTTTCTTCTTTATATTTTAAATTCATTTTTAGTGAATTATTATATCTAGGTAACACAAGTAAAGTAAAAAGTTATTCATAAAACGGTTAGTTACATTGACATAAAAATATTCTGGACTTTTCCAGTCTTCATTAAAGTCAAAGAATATGCTTTCCCTACCTCCCCTCAAGATATACAGCCTTTTACGTTCATTTTTATTTTATTTTTAATGGTTTAGCTTTGAGTTTTCCTTTCAATTATTTTTAAGAAGAGGTTGACACATCATGTCTATAACACAGACAACACTTCTTTCAAGATGACATTTCTGGAGCCATATAAATGACAAAATGCATCAATACTTGCTCTGCCACATTTTGTGGAAAATGAAGGACTAAAAAATAAAATGATGTACCAGATCGCACTTCATCTCTTGTTGTCACTCTTCTCAAAGAGACAAATTCTCTTTGTGGAGGGTGAATAAAGTGTATCTACTTTTTTTTTTTTTTTAAAAAATAAAATAACTAGATATTAATAATACCATACAGACAAATACCATAAAACACTTTTAGGAATACATTATTTTGGGTTAGTTGCTTAAACATTTGAAAGAGCAAGGGGGAGATGCACACCCTGTCTCAGGAGTGGCACCACCTCCAAGGAGAGAGAGGACAGAGGAGGACTTTTCAGGTCTGCACAAGTGCACAGAAGCTACATATTCTTATTGCCCTGCACTAGTTCATGGTGCTGGGACCTTCTCCCATCCAACGGGCAGAAGAAAATAACACCTGTCAGCAGACAGTTATGCAGATTTTCTCTCCCATTCATATGATCTTTCTTCTCAGGTTCTAGAAGATAACTCTACATAATAATGTAAAGAAATACAGATCACTAATGTATTTTCTTCATGAGCTCTCAGATATGGGTCCCTTTCCCCCATCATACTTAATTCCTCTTAAATACAAGGCTATCTCAATAGTTTGTAAAATCAAACTGTAATCCTGTTGGCTAGGATAAAAAAATAATTATAATAACACATATCAGTATAGCTGTGTAAATAGTACAGTGAATTCAGAAGAAAAATAATAAAACCAAATCTAAAAAAAAAAAAAAAAAGACTTATTTGGGATTCTAAGTGAAGAGGAGGAGTTTGAAATAGGGTGAAGACATTACATTACCTAACTGTCTAATCCCATAAAGAGATATAGCCTTCCAGGGAATACCTGAGAAGCAAATTCCAGAACAGGAACTTCGGTATTATCCCTAGGGTAATGCCTCACCTATTAAAATATCTCCAGGAGAGAGAGTATAATCAGGATATTTTGACACTAATGCTAGGCAGTAAGATAAAGGGTTAACTTTCAAACTTCTCTTTAACATGTTTTAGCTACAATCTATGCATCGGAAATGTCTATCCAGGAAACTAACAATGCAAACTTTTCATCTTAGGATGTACTGATTTTTTTGTGCTGTCAGTCAGGCTCTTGGAGGTAGAACTGAGTAAGATTTTTAATTTTTTTTTTTTTTTTTTTTTAGCAAAAGTCAAACAAAAGTTGGGGACTTTTCCCTTTCCCTCCAGTATTTTGACCAGATCTATTTGTACTCAGCTATCTCATCTCCTCCGAATTATCATTTATCATTTATACAGCAAGCTATTTTAATCTTCCCTCATCAGTCATTCATGCTGGCTTCTTAATAATTTCTACTGCACTTCTGTTGTTCTACAGTTTCTGTGGCCTAAATCTGTTTTCAATCTTCAGTTTTAGGTATAGTGACAGCAAAAGGTGCAGGACTTCTGATTTTCTGTTCACTTGGTGACTTGGTGATACTATGGATTGCCTAAAAACAGTCTTAGCTGTATTTGCTGTCATGTGACATTTCAAGCTAATCTTGTGTTCACTAGGATTGCTCAGTCTCATTTGGCAGTGTTTCTTCCTCTCTGTTTTTCGCTTTCAGTTCAGCTTCATATCACTGTGAGGATTAAATGAGCCTTGGCAAGTGAGACAGTCTTCTACTATCATCTTTATATTTCTAACCTTCCTAATAGACTTCACCAGTTTTCTCTGCTCTCAAGGGAGTTTACAGTCTCAAAGTACAATGTCTTCTGAAATTTTAATCAGTGAATAGTTTTAATGCTTTAGAATTTAAAGCCATTATTTAAAACCAGGTCTAACAGGAATACCTGTGGCATGGTTAGATATTTCCCATACTGCACAATTCTCATTCCAAACCTTCTCTGTTATGTACTAAGCTAGTTTTTGGGACATATGACATTAAATATAACTAGGATGATATAAATTAATTTTTCTAATTGCTGTTAAGGGAAGAAGATTCTTTCGACAAATTTATCATGCTTTTTTAAAGTAGCATCCAAACTTTATTTCTTGTGTAATTGCTATAAACGACTCATAGATAGACTATTTCAGTCAATTTTGTTCTACTGAAGCCTCCAAGAAAACTTTCAATAACATTGTTTTGTTCCCTTATGTTTACTCTATTATTCTATGAGAGTTTGAAACTGGATTTGAGGTATGTCACATTCTAGGCTGCCAAATACCGAACAAGAAGTCAAGAGCTTCCAAATTGTAATCCTACTAGACTTGATAAGAGGCCTTATGTAAGTCACTTAGTATCTCCACCTTGTCCTGTTTCTTCAGAAACTAGTAATAATACTGATGATATTCTAGCTCAGTGGGTTGTTGCATGAATGAAATGAAAGTATGCAAAAGACCGCAAAAATGCTGTGGCACTAGGAAGTTTAATAGAAAATATACAATTTAATAGAAAACAGAGGACTTAGTTTTGAGGATTAGTGGTATCTTTGCTTTTCCTGTCCATACCACTTATACCTGTATATTTCTAAGTATTTTTCTGTATTTTCTGTTTATGGGTATTTTTTACAATTTAACTCCCATATTAGTTGATCAAAATAATTATTTGATCATTCATAATGGAAAGTGGTATTTAAGAGTACTTGACTTTCATAATCAGAGGCAAATTAGAATCACATTTGCTATTGCATTCACTCCATAATGTCCCTCTCAGATGTCTGTCTTGGGGATTTACACCAGATGACCATCATGTGCATCTGACTTACAGGAAGAAAAGCTAGTACTGAGAACCAAGTAATCCTGATATTTGACTCCAGCTTTGCCAGTAACTTTCCCCAGATGATGCAGTGAAACACTGGCATATTGTGCTTTTGTTTTATCCATCCCATTCATTTACTCTATTTATTCAGCCTGGCTAGATTTTATATCAGTCATGAGTGAACTGCATCTTTAAAACACAAGTGCATCTTCAGGCAATATGTGGCAGACTGCTACATCCCTACAGAGCCTTGTGTTTAATATTTAGCCTATTCAGTACGTCCAGAGTCAGGAACCCAAGGTAATAGGCTATCATTCATTGAGGAGTACAGGCCTTTTAGAAAGGACAGGAGGGGAAGACGAGGCGGGGGTGTCGCTCTCTATGTCAGCAACTGGCTGGAGTGTGTGGAGCTCCGCCTGGGGATGGAGGAGGAGCTGACAGAGAGCTTATGGGTCAAGATCAGAGGACGGGGACGGACAGGGGATGTTACAGTGCGGGTCTGTTACAGGCTGCCTGGCCAGGAGGACAGAGCAGACAAGGCGCTCTATAGCCAGATAGGAGCAGCCTTGCGGTCACAAGCTCTGGTCCTCATGGGGGACTTCAACCACCCCAACATCTGTTGGAGAGACAACACGGCAGGGCAAAGGCAGTCCAGGAGGTTCCTGGAATACGTGGACGATAACTTCCTCCTGCAGGCGATGGAGGAGCTGACAAGGAGGGGTGCCATGCTTGACCTTGTGCTCACCAACAGGAAGGAGCTGGTGGGGGATGTGAAACTGATGGACAGCCTTGGCTGCAGCCACCATGATGCCGTGGAGTTCAAGATCCACGGGGCAGCGAGGAAACTACACAGCAAGCTCTGTGCCCTAGATTTCAAGAAGGCAGACTTCAGTCTCTTCAGGAACCTGATGGGCAAAGTGCCATGGGAGGCAGCCCTGGAGGGAAGAGGGGCCCAGGAAAGTTGGTCCACATTTAAGGAGCACCTCCTCCAAGCTCAGCAGAGGTGCATCCCGATGAAGAAGAAGTCGGGCAAAAAGGCCAGGAGGCCAGCGTGGATGAGCAAGGAGCTGCTGGACCAACTGAAATTGAAGAAGAAAGCCTATAGAGGGTGGAAGCGGGGACAGGTAGCCTGGGAGGACTACAAAGAGGCTGTGCGAGTGGCCAGGGATTGGGTAAGGAAGGCTAAAGCCCTGATGGAATCGAATCTGGCCAGGGATATAAAAAGTAACAAGAAAAACTTCTACAGGTATGTAGGGGACAAAAGAAAGTCCAAGGAGAATGTAGGCCCCCTCCAGAAGGAAACAGGTATCATGGTTACCCGGGACATGGAGAAGGCTGAGATACTCAATGACTTTTTTGCCTCAGTCTTCACTGATAAGGGCTCTTGTCTCACCACCCAAGCTGTAGAAGGCACAAGCAGGGACTGCGAGGATGAGGAACCGCCCACTGTGCTCGAAGAGAAGGTTCGGGATCATCTAAGGAACTTGAAGGTGCATAAGTCCATGGGGCCTGATGAGATCCATCCACGCGTCCTGAGGGAACTGGCGGAGGAAGTTGCCAAGCCACTGGCCATCATATTTGAGAAATCGTGGCAGTCTGGTGAGGTCCCCGATGACTGGAAGAGAGGGAACATAACCCCCATTTTTAAAGAGGGGAACAAGGAAGACCCGGGCAACTACAGGCCGGTCAGCCTCACCTCTGTGCCTGGCAAGGTCATGGAGCAGATTCTTCTGGAAACCATGCTAAGGCACATGGAAAGCAAGGAGGTGGTTGGTGACAGCCAACATGACTTCACCACGGGCAGATTGTGCCTGACAAATTTGGTGGCCTTCTATGACAGGGTGACAGCATCGGTGGACAAGGGACGAGCAACGGATATCATCTACCTGGACTTGTGCAAAGCTTTTGACACTGTATTGCATGACATCCTTCTCTCTAAACTAGAGAGGCATGGGTTTGATGGAGGGATCACTCGGTGGATAAGGAGTTGGCTGGATGGCTGCACTCAGAGAGTGGTGGTCAACGGCTCAATGTCCAAGTGGAGACTGGTCACCAGTGGTGTCCCTCAGGGGGGGGGGCGTGTTGGGCCCAGCCCTGTTCTACATCTTTGTCAACGACATGGACAGTGAGATAGAGTGCACCCTCAGCAAGTTCACCAATGACACCAAGCTGTGTGGTGCCGTCGACAGGCTGGAAGGGAGGGATGCCATCCAGAGGGACCTGGACAGGGTGGAGAGGTGGCCCGTGCCAATCTCATGAAGTTCAACCAGGCCAAGTGCAAGGTCCTGCACCTGGGTCACTGCAATCCCAGGCACAAATACAGACTGGGCGGAGAATGGATTGAGAGCAGCCCTGAGGAGAAGGACTTGGGAGTGATGGTGGACAAGAGGCTCAACATGAGCCGGCAATGTGCCTTTGCAGCCCAGAAGGTCAACCGCATCCTGGTCTGCATCAAGAGGAGTGTGGCCAGCAGGTCGAGGAAGGTGATTCTCCCACTCTATTCTGCCCTGGTGAGACCCCACCTGGAGTACTGTGTCCACTTCTGGAGCCCCCAACATAAGAAGGACATGGACCAGTTGGAGAGGGTCCAGAGGAGGGCCACGAAGATGATCAGAGGGCTGGAGCACCTCTCCTATGAGGACAGGCTGAGAGAGTTGGGGCTGTTCAGCCTGGAGAAGAGGAGGCTCCGGGGAGACCTGATAGCAGTCTTCCAGTACCTCAAAGGGGGCCTACAAGAAAGATGGGGAGAAGGTGTTCAGTAGGGCCTGTTGTGATAGGTGTTGTGGTTTTGCTTAGTGAGGGGGGCCTAAGGTGGTAGCTTCTGTAGGAAACTGCTGGAAGTTGCTCCCCTTTGTTCAGTGGACTCGGCCGGGCCTAGGGCGGACCCGCTGCTGGCCAAGGCCGAGCCGACTGGGAGCAGAATGTCCCGTGATAGTGCCTCTGCGATAATGTATTTAAGAAGGGGAAAACAGGAAAAAAAAAAAAAAAAAAAAAGAAAAAAGGAAAACATTTCCAGTAAATTTTCAAAATGTAAAGTGGATTAAGATTTATTTTTAAGCAAAAAAAATACAAACCAGCAAAGAAAATTTTTAGAAATTCCAGTAAAAATCATTAAAATCCAGAATGTTTAGCATAAATATACTTTGTATTATCTCGCCTGTATCACAAGAGATTGGACAAATTTGAGTGTAAAGAAACCTCCCTATGAATCTTACATTTAAATAATTTATTCTATTGATTATACTCCATCTCTGACATCATGATGTAGAGCTGTAAAGTATCTGATAAGAGTGCAGCAAAAACCAGTTAGAGCAAATAATTTGCAATGAATAATTTATCTCTCAAATTTTCTAGCCTATAAAGATTTTTCTATAGCTCTTGCTGTCGTAATATCTAACCTCTGGTCTAATGGATGATATTATTAGAAAGATTCATTATTAAAGTAACTCTGCTTTAACAGAGCATAGTTTCATTGAGTTAATTGGGACAGGAAAGGTTATAAATTGAAAGGAGAAGTTTTGATGTTGTTTTTATGTTATCCCCTCAAGTGAATCTGAACAGGTGCACTTTAAATTTTGTTATTTGACAACTTGCAATTACTAAGGATTTTTCTTCTTGTAAATACAGATCAGTTACAAACAGTTCTTTGATAGCATTTGAATTTCAACACTAAATGCTCTAAATATTCTTTAATTTTATCTAGTGTGTATCTAGATTTAATTTGATCTGGTATGTCCAATGTTATAATTTGCTTCCAATTGACCTTTAGTGTGTTTCTTCCATCAAATTTGCTCAGGAAGGTCTCAAATAAATGTTTAAAACCAGTTACACCAATGAAACTTGGCTACTCAGAGTTGAAATATAAAAAGACCATAGAAGCAGGCAAAGCTAATTATAAGTGTGTATTAAATCTATGGAAGAAAGTTGCTTGTGTTACTTCACTTGGTTTAAGTGATCAGCTTTGGCAGCTCAAATTGATTATTTTCAGTCCATATTATCCCAACTAATTACAACACATGTGATGCTGCATGCGCTTAACTTGGTCTTGTCAACTAATATTAATTATTTGACAGAGTTAATTATTTTGAAACTAAAACATACTCAGCAGGGACCACACTGGTCTTTTAACATGCAAGTCTCCGTTACCTGATAGCATTACATATAACATACAGTCTTTGATTTCCATTAGTATTGTTAGTTATTCTCCTAATATGATTATGTATTCTTATACTCCCTTTGGAAAAAAAAAAAATTCCTGCTAAAGAGCATCTTGTTCCTTTTCAAAAGTGTATAGCTGCTTTGTTAGCAGTACAAAACCAATTCCTGCATATCTCGTTTGTATAAGTGATGACAACTGTCATGTAAGGAAACAACTTCTTGTCAATTCTTGCATGTTACATCAATCTCTTTGAAGAAAAACATCACTGGAATTACTTTAAATTCTAGAAGTAAGCTGTAGCTGAGTAACATCACTGTCGTCATCACTGTGCCGCTTAAAATAGACTTTTATTATTTTTATCCATCCTTGCAATGTTTTCTCTAAAACTGATTACATGTTAATTACCGATGTTCTGATAAGCTATTCAAATCCTGATTATTGGGAAAATTCACCAGATGTTGTGGAATAAGAAACAGGCAACATTTTGAAGAGAAATTAGAACACATCTACTTCTTTAAATAAAACCTTTTAAACCAGTCCACCTTCAATTCATGTAAGAATTTGCTTTTAAAATTATCTCTATATTTACAGCAAAAAAAAAAAGCTATTGTTTTAATGCTTCTTATTGTTTTCTTTTTATACTTTTCATTGTAGAAAGAGCTAGGACCCTTATGAAGAAAGGATGTTTGATGAAATGGTTACTAGTCCCTTATTTCTTTCACTTTAATCAATATGTGACTTTCATCCCTCTCTTTAATATTTACATAAAGGAAATTTAAGTGCTATCACCTTCTAGTAAAGGAAAAGTACCTTCACATCAAAAATGTTTGTCATGGTTAGGAGGAGGATCTGGATGAAATTTCACCACACAGGTATTTCTCAAAAGTTATTTCCTCAGACGTTTCCATTAGTTTTTATTGAGCTATTTCTTTTTCTGTCTGTCAGCTCCTCTTAGGGTATAATAAAAAATGGGTGTAAAGAAATGCATTTAAGAAAGAGTGGAAAATTGCAGCCATCTCTGTTTTTTATATATTGGTAATCTAAGAATAACAACTTACTATTTGATGTATTTTCCTGTCTTTGAATATTTGGAAAATGCTCTGAACAAGTTGCCCATTCTGAAATGCTGAAGTTCTTTCGGAAATTGAGGTCTTTACTACTCGTTCAAAATGAATTAGGAGTTCTAATGTATGCACACATCTTCAGAACAGCAACCAATTACATAATCTGCACTAATTCCTCCTTTCCTTGCTGCAGCAGTATAGCAGAGACCCGTGAAATGCTATGACTAATACCAAAGGTAAAATGTAGACTGTAGGATCTAAGGACAGTAAAGATATCTGACAGAGTAAAAAATTTTGTTCTCCTTTTGTTTATTGTGGTCTCACCTATAAACTCTCAGGTGTGTAACTTACACATTTGGACTGCTTGACATAAGTGTGAAGGGATACATTAATCTACATGAAAATATGAGTAATACATACAGTCTACTTACAACAGCTAAAGTAGAGATTTGAAGTAACCTTGTCCAGAAGATCAATTGCTTTGCAAAACATAAACATTTAGAAATGTTTCTGCACAGTTTGGTCTCGGGCTACAAAGACAATCCCTTCAAGAAGTTCCATAGAAAAATGGGACAGTATCTAATGTAACATTGTCAATCTGATCATATGTTGGATGTAGAAAATTATCTCCCACCCCAAGATATTGTCTTGGAAAGAGAACTACAACGTATGAACTCGAGATAAGTCCTATTCTTTACAGGAGGCAGAACTTGGCAGATCTCCCTAAATGAAGAAAATACTGTCCTCTCACTCTAAGGCTAGCATGCTAAATTATGGTTTAATTTAAATACCAAGCAAAATAGCCTTAAAAATATCATATCCTGAACATCCTATAATTAAATTTATCCCCTGAACACCAGAGCCCTGTAAAAGTGTATCACACCATCCTTCTCTGTTTTTTTTTTAACGTCTCTGTAACTTCATTCTCCACCTAAATTTAAATGGACTGAGAACTGAAGATAAATACCTTCAAAACAGTAGAAACTACGTGCTTAGTTGTGTCCTTGTTTTAGGAAGAAAAACAGTTTGAAGTATTCAGAAACAATTCATATTCTAATCTCCTTGATGTCAAATCCTGAAATACTGAAGGATCTGGAAGAGCAAAATATAGTGGGATTAAGTAGAAAGTACTGTTATTAATAGCAATGGCATTTTGGAAAATGATGCTTTTTCCTCACATACTGAAGATTTACAGGACAATGCATTTCCACATGCATTTTCCCAGGAAGGTTTTAATTTTGGTAAATAAGGTAGGAAGGAAGAACTGAAAATAATAATAAAGAACAGCGAAACAACCATTGACAGTTTAAAGGGCAATTGCTACAACACAGAGTGGGAATGTAAGGTGTAATCGTGTTTCCTATCTGTATATATACTGTTCTGTCTTTGTATAAAACACTGAACTAATTCCTTTCATTTTACTCACAGGGCTTTTAAAAAATATTTTAATTCTGTGTAGTTAAGGATAAATAGGATGGGATTATTAGATTTCTCATTTGAAAATGTATTTCTAAATAAGTTTCCATCAACATTTAATAAAGTGATGTTGACACCTTAAAATATCCTGCCATGATCTATATTTAATATACATAAATAGATATTTATACATTTTTTTCCAGGGACTCGTACGGGGTATTGCAATTCACTGCTTCAAAGTGAAAGGCATACTGCTTTTTTAGTTAAAGGAAGTCTAAAAGGGAAAAGAAGGTCTTTAATTCTGGAGTAGTTACAGTTTCTACTGCATATTTTCTATATAAAAATGTGTTGCAGCAAAAAGTCAAGTAGATGTTTGCATCTAAGTTCTGATACATTCCAGAACAGAAACTTAACCTGAAATAACAATCTGCAAATATAAGCATGCCACCCACTATGAGCAAAGCACAACTCTGTGGTTGTTAAAATAGTCTAGACAGACTAAAAAAAAAGAAAGAACATGATTAAAACAAATGAGATGTCCTTATTACATTTGTGGTTGAGAGAGGTGAAGGAATCTGCCAAGATTTTATAACTCACAGGATTCCTAATGCTACTGAGAAGACAGCTGTAGACATTGTCTATCTGTATGGGTGTCAGACTCAGAAAAAGGAATTTCCTCAGCTCTCTTGGTAAGCTAGGTTGATGCATCTAGCAGAATATGCAATGCAAGACTGAAATTATTATGAGGAATTCAGGCTCCATTAAACCAAGATTGATGAAACATTTTATAGAATTCAAACAGATTCTTTCTAAAGTGTATTTTTATTGTAATCACTAAGCTATTATATTATATTATGTTATTATATGTTATGTTATGTTATGTTATGTTATGTTATGTTATGTTATGTTATGTTATGTTATGTTATATTTTTACTTTTAGCCTTGGATTTTCACATAAATAAAAAGAATATAGGTTTTATTTGGACAGATTTTGCACTAATTTCAAATGTGTTCAATGACTTACACTGATTTTTTTTATAACAACTCTTCATATCTTCTGCTGCCAACAATGTAACTTTTGGCCTGCAGTTAAGGTGGCTTATATGGTCATTTACATACTTTGGTAGAACTACCTATGTCTATATTAAATTGTATTTGATTTTTCAGGAACCAGGGTATTTCTACTAACTTGCCTGCCTAAATTATCATAGATGTGAGAAAAACATTTATCTCTGCCTCTGTGTCCCTGTTTGTATGAAAAGTTCTACTTTATAAAAGTTGTCACGTTAAGTTTGATGATGGAATTTGTTATGAGGCATATAGTGAACTTTTTCACAAAGCTCAATAGACAAAAGCATGCCATATATCTAAAAAAATAATATCCTGATTCTTGGTGTTAGTGCTGCCATAAACACTTCCACGGCTTTTGCCTTCATCCTACACTTCAGTAAATAAAGAATGAGGAAATAGGTTCACATGCAGTCATAAATTTCTGTAGTCCAAACTTTGTCCAAAAGTAGAAAAGCGTATTTCCATGCCACCTATCTGAGCAACTATCTAGCTACCTTTTCAGAAAGATCTTGAGATTTTTGTTTTATTTTGTTTTCTTCTTTGTGTTACAAATTCACTAAATCTTTAAGGTAAATAGCAGAAAAATTCTGCTGAGAAACTGAAAATATTAGCTCTCTCTCAGAAAACTCAACTCTAAGGATTATAAAGCAACTGCTACAAGCTAATGATCCTATAAATTCACACAGACATCCTCCTTCTCTCTTTCAATATATAGTCAAATATATACACTTTAAAGAGTTTATTATACAAATGTTGCAGAGATGCATAATAAACTTCTTTCCAGTTTTCTTTAGAAACTGGAAATTTGCAAATTAAGGTACATTTTTAATTAGTCTGTAATTATAGAATCAACTACATGGCATAAAGGGTGCCAGAGAACACCTGTTCCACCTGTTCTTAACAGAATCTGCTCCAGGAAAATGATGTGGAGAGCAGATTTTTCAATTTGCTGTTGACTGAAGTGAAAAAATAAATGTTTCAGGTCAATTTAAACAAAAAAATATTTTCCACCTCTCAAACCAAAGTGGAAAACTGTAGGAAACACATTTTCTTGGGTAAAAGCTAGAATAGAAAACAAGACAGGAAGATACATTTTAAAACATCAGTATGTGGGAAAATTCAAAGCTATTTAAGAAAGTGTCCATCAAAAATCCTTTGATTTTTATTCTCTCTCTCAGCATTTTTCATGCTGAAATAATATGATAAATTTTACATAGTGTTAAATGCAGCTGCTTGAAAATTTTGCAATTTTTTAGTGATTGTTCCATGTTAGCCAAATAGCATGACCTCACAAATATTAACAAATTTACTTTCACATTGCTTCCTGCTGGGAAGGAGGTTCTCTATCCCAGCATAACAACAATCTAGCACAGTTCTAAAATTTAAATAATTTTCTCAAAATATCTTTATAGACACATGGACTCAGCCTTAAGTTCTGATCAAGTACTTATACACAAATATAATTCCATTTGAAATATAGCCGAAGTGGTGAACAGAAACACTTAATGAGAATGGAGAATGCTATAATGACGTTATTCCATTACATCTTCTTGCAATATCTCTCTTATGAATATTTGATTTTACTCCATTTTAATATCTGTTAACTAAAGTTGTCACCAAGATTTTTTATTATTTCTCAAAGAATGAGCATGTCCACAATGACTGTGCAATTTTAAAAGGATGCCCATAATGCCACTTACGCTTGGATGAACCTTATTCCATTCTGGCCTTGTTTCTTCTGCATGATTCGACAATTATTTTTTTTAATAGCAGAGTCTGTTGAGTCTTCCTCAAAATTTATATAGTTTATGGTTGCACAGTATGTACTGTGGGTATTTCCAGATGCCATGAGGTTATACAGCATTTCAAAATAAATACTGCAGGCACCATACCAATTGGAGGCTTACAGATGGCTGATTGTGCAAAGCCATTAGAAAGTCTGAGTCCATGTGGCAGCAATTTCTGACTGAAATAGTGCAATGAATTGTATCCACTGCTTATTTCATTTTGGATTTTTTTTTCCTTCAATCAGCACACAGTACAGCAAACAGCCTTCCTGTTCCCCATCACAACCTTTCACGACAGACTAGTGGGGAAAAACTAAAAAGTAGAAAAGATATCTGCATGGCTTTCCTCATTGTCCAGCCTCTCTCAAGTTCCAAGTGAATTATTTTCACCAGTGTTTCCACTAATACTTTCAGATAATATTTGTGATTGCATGAGGCTGATATGGCCAAATATGTCATTTAGGGGATATAAGATAGAGAAAACACTGAAAATAAGCCCTCTGGAGCATGTACCTACAGTGCAGAAGGAAGCTCTATCATAATTGCTCCACGGGTTCTCACCACTGATATTTTGGGTTCTGATTCCCTCTTTTCACTCCCCTTGCCCATCCTGACATAGAAGAGCAGAGCAGGGGCTCTTCGTAACCCCATTGTGGGGAAGTTGCCTTATACCCAAAGCTTTTGTTGATTTATGTGAGGGTTTAGGATACTGCCTGGTAAGTAAAAAAGAATTAAAATAAACACAGAAAAACATAACCATATTTGAAAAAAATACTCAGTTTAACAGGATTTCTGTAAGTGAAGTAAGATTAAACTTTTTGATTGCTCATTGTCACTGTCTGCCTGCCCTCCTCATGCTTTATAACAGATGTAATAGCTTCTTTCTCTAATTTTCTTTTATGATCTCTGTTCTCCCATTGGAATCAGGCAGAACCTCTTCATCTAAAGATGTTTTCCCCCTCAGCTGGCTGCTGCATTGAGACCCAAGGAGACAAGGTAGTTAACAAGCAAGAGAATTTGCTGCAACCCAGCAACTGTTCTTACTAAATAGTAGAAAGATATCATTGTTTCATCCACAAAACTACGAAAGCAGCCTGAGACTCAGCAGACCTCATCAGAAACACCTCTGGTTTCCATTGTTTAATGTCACCAGCACAAGCTCTGGACTTCAAGCAAGTCACTGCAAGAACATGATATACTGAATTCAAGCTTTGAAACACTAGGGGTCTAACTTTGAAAGGAAACAGAACGCTCAACACAGGGAGCATCAAAATGGTTAAAAAGCATAGTGGGAAAACAAGATGAATTCAGGAAAAAACATTTATAGATGGAGTAATTTTTCTCTCAGGAGTGTGAAAACAAGATATGCCTTTCCCAACAAGATTCTTAGGTGGTCTCTCCCTGCCCAAGAAAAAGTTATTTTAATAGATCCAGAAGCTTCCCTTTACTTCTATGGTAAGAAATATTATCCATTTGTAAATATGCATTATGTGCACACAAAATCCTAAGTTTGAAAAGCAGAAAAGATACTAAAAGTACTGCTTCATTTGCATGGAGTGCATTTTATGCATCTGTGGTTGAGTGACTCAGGTTTTATAATAAAAATAATTCTTTTTCTGATTCTTTTCTCCTTTACTGAAGCCAGTGATGAAAATAAGAGGCTTCAGTATGAGCGTGGACACTCAGAGTAAAAGTAATGCTGCTCCAGAGAATCTATTCCCCCCCCCCTCTTCCTGCTCCACTGTGATGCAAAATGTGGTACTTAAGCCAAATTTCTATTGGAATATAATCTCAATTTCTCTGCTTCTCATTTCCAATGCAGTAAAGTTTAGGCTTGTCCTAATTTGATGGTGAGCTGATGGGCTTTTTTGTTGAAGAGTTTTTCCTCCTTGGTCAAACATAGTGGTAAAATAAACATCTCTTAGAACGTACAAAACTCTGGATAATACTACGTATCTCAAAGAATCTAGTCCTAAGTGCCTTAAATTTTGACTCAAAATCAGCAGATGCTTCCAATATCTAATATTTCTGCAATCATTTCTAGAGGAAAATAGCATGTCTTCCCTCAATACGGCACGAGAACACAGTTAATATAGTGGCGAGTGCTACAGGAAACCTCATAAGGAAGTTAAAAACTCTATATGCAAAATATGTTTTGAATGTAAAAGAGCCACTTTTTGAACAAATTAGAAAAATCTATTGACTACAGATAATTGAGTGACTGCTATCGTCTATTGTGGGGACTGAATGAAGCAATGATTCTGTGGAAAAATGACTGTATGTAATAATGTTATCCAAAGTCTGCCTGATGACACATAGCCCAAAGCAGGGCAAATTAGAATTAAAGTCTACGGTGAAAAAGTTGTCATATCCCAACTTCTGAGGTTGCCTTTGCATCCTAACTAAAACAAACAAAGAAACCTTTATTTGATGAAGAAACACTAATGAAACAAATAAATCAATGCTGCTGCTCCTCCTTTCCACCCCAAAAAAATTCTGTTCTTCATACTACCACTGCCACAGCCACCTGTATGAATACTCAACAAATATAAATCCATCAGGCGTGCCAGGACATTTTGTGGCATGGCCCTCTTCTCTGATAGATGTCTGAAGACACAATTACTTCAAGCAATAGCACTGAAGCATTGATACCAATTCTCTACAAAACAGATATGTTCTTAGAGCTTCACACTGGCAGCTGTACTTAACAATTTATTCTAGGTATTTCCTATAGTCACATATGATTTGTAAACACACACAAACATTTTAAAAAATTTTTCTTAAGACTGAAGTTGGGCAGGATTTCTTAAAAGTGATCCTTTTAAAATCTTTGTCTAGATACACCATCTCCGGTATCCAAAGATGAGTAATATGTTTTGCATATGCACATCCTTATCAATATTTACAATACAACACATCTACAAGAAACATTCTATATTTCTGAAATCAGATGATTTGGTTTCTGTTTATATTAATGGTTTTAGGTGAAACTGTTTATTCCAATAGGGTTTAAACGGTATGACAACTGCAAGAATCCAAGTTTTCTGAGCTGTTGACTCAGAATCCCCTGCATGCATCTTCCAGAGTTTGAAACTTAACAATTTTCAATTCAAATATTGGTTGGTTTTGGTTTTCGGTTGTTGTCTTTTTTTTTTTTTTTTTGTTTTTTTTTTTTTTTTTTTTTTTTTTTTCCTGTAATATGTAGGACTGGAAAGTTAGATTAAGGAAAAATAAAAGTTGAAAGAAAAAAAACTCCAATATTTTCACATAATCATATAATTACTGTAAGCTGAGGCACTAAGAAAAATAAGTCTTCAAGAATGTACTATTAAACTTTTGATTTGATTGTATTCCTTCACAATAGGAGACGGGCATAGAAAGATCTACAGTAATTAAATCTTCCAGATCATGGCTTATGTATACTAATCAGGGTCAAAATAAACCTTTCTAGTTTGAAAAAGCTATGTGGTAGGCTTTGACTTTTCTTTGGTAATTAATAAAAGCCAAGTAAATTTAGTGTTCATTAAAAATGTCAAACAAAAAATCTTCAAACTTTATAATACTTTCACAGAGGACAGAAGAGATGCACTGTGGCAAGTTGAAGAGTTGGGGAATCAAGTTATATAGTAAAAGATTTTTTCTTAATAATCACTTATCTACCTAAACTTCCCTGAGGTTCCTTTCATAAGCTCAGTCTATAACTCCTTCCACATTCCTACCTCTCCTATCGTTCCACAGCAAAATATATGTATGTAGTAAACAGAATGGTACCTGCAAATCTGTAGGAGAGGTATTACAATGCTTTTATTAAAAAAAAAAAAAAAAAGAATGGAGATAAGTTACAAAAACACAGCTACGTAGTCACAAACATATAATCTGCTAGATCTCCAGTAGTGCCTGCTCTGAAGAGACAGGTGCCTATCTCATGCTGTGACTGCAGGGCAGCTACAGTGGGACAATGACCGAAACCAGCTGACACGATATTAGTGGTGCCACCAGTCCTTTAAGAAACAAGGTGTGGATTAAAGCCTGCTCCCAAGAAGCAGGAGATCCAATTTCTAGTCCCTGTTTAGCCTGTAGGCCGCTTAATGCCAGAACAGCTGCACAGTGCCCTGATCACTTATCTTGGGATGATGACAATACCACCCTCTCCTACTTTAAACACTGTCTCAGTCTCAGGTTAAGTGTCTTAAATGGATATAGCAAGTACCAAATGATACCTGCAAGTAGCAAGGGATAATAATAACAACTTCCATAGCTATCACTAAATCCAGTGCAGTCATAAATGAATTTGCCTTTCCCATAACAACTAGGAGATCAGTTCTGCTGTCTTCAGTCAAGCTGAATCAAAGCTTACTGCACAAATAATTCCTGTTATTTCAATAAGACCACAGAGTATGACGGTACTTAAAATGGGTACAAGGCACAAGATATAGCTAAATTACTTAAGTCTAAGAACTGGGGCTGGGTAGTGAAGGATTAGAGGAAAGCAAAAGAGTATTTCTTTTAGTTAAAATATACAAGATCATAAGGCACTCTGCAGAAACATGGTAACAGAAAATACAAAATAGTCATAACAAAATGACATCCTAGAATCTAACAAAATTCACAAAAATTGAGTTGTTCTTTCACAAAGATGTGTTAATACTATTTTGCTTTTTCAAAAATGGAGGGAAACCAGTCTTTTTGGTAATCATTTCCACCAAAAAAATATTCACAAATATAGGTCTGAATGTGTAGCGGTCTGAGGATCTGTGCTGTAGCGTAGAGCACCCTGCTCGGAAATTGCTCAGGGATCTAGGGGATAGTCAGCAGCAAACACAACATGATGTAAATTAAAAAATCAAATAGTTACAAACAACAAACTTCAGGTTGCAGAGGGAGGACTTCCACAGTAATTGCACAAACTGCAATAAATAATTTGGACAGTTCTGTATCATACAGGAACATAAAAATTTTGTAGAATCATAGAATAGTTTGGGTTGGAAGAGGCCTTTAAAGGTCATCTAGTCCAACCCCCCTGCAAGGAGCAGGGACATCTCCAAACAGATCAGGTTGCTCAGAGCCCCGTCCAACCTGGCCAATAAAAGGAAAAATTATTCTTTTGACATCAATAACTTCTAAAGATAAAGGCAGAGACTAAATCATTATTCTCCTGATTTTATTCAACTAATGGTATTTGATCTACAAATATAAAAATAAAAAAAATAAATTCAAAGCAAATATGTTATTTGTAGCAAATGGGACAGCTAGTCAGGACATCTAGTTTACACATGGATCTGAAAAGAACTGGCAATTTGGTATAACATTCTGTTCTGCACTGCTTTTATTAGAAGGCTACTTCTGGTAGGAACCTTCTGTTGCTTACTTTTAAACAGCCATTTAAACCACATTTAATCATAATTATACAACTAACAGTGCTAATTATTCTGGATAACGCATTTTAACACATCTTATCTCATAAGCAGCTCTGTTCTTGGGTTCCCAGCACTCATAGAGATCGCAGAAATATAGCCCAAGTACTCCCACAGAGAGCAGAAAAGTGAAAGTGACTGAGCAGAAGAAAGACTAACTTGTTTCAGACATGTCTAGCTGCAAATACATGAAGCTTGTTACCATAATAGAAATACTAATAAAAAATATTCTCAGAATTGAAGACCTGGCTACTTTACTGAATTAATATATTTTAGATTTGCCATAGTGTTGGTTAAACTTCTGTTGGATTACTGCATTAAAGAAAACTAGAATATGGATACATATAATCTGAGACAATTTATGAATTATGATCTGCTACACATGGAAGTAAGATGATACAACACAGCAGGGCATTTGAGTCTCAAGGTTTACCATTGCACTGGGTGCATTTTCTGGTTTTGGGTTTGGGTTTTTTTTTTGTAAACAGTAATGACTGTGAGCAGGTTGGCACAGCCATGCAAACAAAAAAGACAGGAGATATGATGTGGGTTGTACAATTGTCTTATGCTTGCTTTCTTACTGGCCAAATTCTTAACAGCCAGTGTAAAAGATATTTCATGTATTATTCCTGTTACCTGCTTTGTTCTGTCAGCCACAGTATTATTCCAAGAATTATTGGTAAGCCCTGCTCAAACCACATTTTGTGTTCAGCTCCATTTTTACTACCCAGAGATGATGGCTTTCTATTCATAACTTCATTCCCAGAAAAACCCATCCACTTTTCTTTATATTATACTGTAATTAATTATCTTTCCATTATTAAAATACTTCAATACAATTTCTCTTTTAAATATAATTTGGAATAACCCAAGGAAATACTTTTAATGCTAGAGCTACTGATACAGCTTGCTGCCCTGATCTCCAGCCTACGTTCCAGACATCATCTTAAAATGGAAACATTGTTGAAAAAATCAGCATCCAAAAAATTTGTATTCCTTCCAAAACTGCAATACAAGAAGATATTCCAAAAAAATACAGATAATAATTTTTATCGCTCTGACACTTTCTCTAATACCATACAGTTTATCTTTCCATGCTTCAGTAATCCTGGACTTGTGCGCAATCAAACCAAGGAGCCCGTGGGTGATGGCTACAGGCAGTCCTCTCACCGAGATCTATTTCTGCTTTCTAATTATATCATCATTAGAATATAACCAGTAGCAAGTCTTCCAGAGGGGTAACCATTCATTAATGCAGACAGATAAGACTGTGGTCCATTGAAAGTAATGAAGTGGAAACATCCACATTAGTTCTAAAGCCCTTGAGACCATGCCCGCAATATCCTCTGTAGTCTAGAAAGCACCGTCAGGCACCTTCTATTGTAGCTGTGCAAGTGCAACAACTACCCACACAGTTCATGGCTCTGGAGTTTGCGGGGTAGGAGGAAAATTTCTGTCTTTATCTGCTATCTTTATACTGCCTAGCCCGATCTTTACCTCTCCTAACAGGTTTTTTTTTGCATTTTTTTTCTTTTTTTTAATTTTTTTTCTTTTTAAGCATTGCATTTTTTTTGTTTGCTATTTGCACTTAACTCACAGTCAAATGAAGACCACCACGTGAGAAGATGGTCAGACTTCAAATACAAAAAAGGTTTCTGCTGTAAAAGGAAATAATGTACTCTCCATATCCCCAATTGAAAGGATAAAAAATGTTAAGTTAAATTACAGCAAGGAATGCAGGTAAGGACAGTAGCAAAATGTGTATAGTAAAGACAACATAGATGTACACTACAGCCTCTGAATAGACTTGTGAGATTGTGGAATCTCCATCACAGGAGGTCTTTAAGCTTGGACATATATCAATATAATTCTCAATAGATATATTTTAACCTTGTTTCAGAGCAGGGGACAGATTAGATGGTCTCAAAATTCCTTCTGGATCTATTTTCCATACTTTGGTGATTATTTGCTATGTTATGACAGGATCAGAAAACTCCATTAAAGTTCAGAACCCCAAAGTGCTAATGATTGTCCAAGTGCTATTTTAAGAGATAAATCCTTCCTTGGAGAACTTATGATTTCATTTCAGATAAGACACAAGGAAAGGTTATAACAGGTGATGGAATGGCAGATGACACAACCGTGACAGACAATAACTTTACAGTTTGTTATTTTCAGAGTGTAATTTCCACTTTAAATTATGTAAAAGCTCTTAAAAAAAGATGGTTTCATGAAATAGAGAGCCATTGATCTGCCAAGCATGTACCTCTGAGTGATGGGTTACTCTGGCAAAATCCAAGCAAGTAGCGCCTATTCTGACAAATAGACCCATTAGCTTGAGGAGTGTGGAGCACCAGGAGAGAATAATTTCCATTCAGTTTCTGCTGTAATATCACGATAGAAAGAAATGTGCCTGCTCTTCCTTCCCACACATCTGCATCTTACATATCTAGCTGGTCTCCCCATGCTCTTTACCCAGTCCTGAGAGCAGCTCAGATTGGAAGCTCAATTCTCATAATCTGAATTGCTCTCTGGAGGGTACTCTCCCTATCCACAGAGAAGTCAGGGAGACTAAACAAATAAACTAGGAGAACGATAATGAGTTTTTCAATATTTGTTACAATCTCCACTTCAAAAAGATTGTTCATTCCCAGATTGTAATTAAAATCATGTGAAATGTGCGTTTTGTTAAAAGTATATTTTTACTTAGTAAAGGTCTGCTCCCTTGCAAAGTTTCCTTCTTGCAAAGACTTGCCACCATGACCCACAATTCTCATGTAGAAAGGACTCTGCAGCAGGTACTGTACAAAAAGGAACCTGATTCCAGAAAGCTTGCCCAAAACACTTTCCATCACCTAACCATCCACATCAAAACATGTAATTTGGGAACAGTTTACTCACTTCTGATAGGCTTGTGAGTTTTGTTTTTATAAAGCTAAAGCTAATAATTTTAGCTGGTAGGAAAAGCTTTTTCAAAAGATGTCCTCAAATCAATACTAAAAAGAGCCTTTGATATGTTTATAGATAGCGATTTTCAACAATTTACTGCAAATAACCTTTTCCTGCTTCAGTATCTTTACGCTCTTTACTGTAAAGATAGAGGTACTGTTAGCTTTCTTTTCCCAGCTGATCTAACCTTTTCCACTGAAATTCTCTTTGGCTAAGAACTCATTTCATTGTCAAATCTCCATTTTCTAAAGCTCCAGTTCTCCTAATCATCTTTGTGGTTATACTGGTAGAACAGGCAATCACCCAATTAGCCAGGAAGGAAATAGAGCAATCCTTCATGCTGCTAAGAACACTCACAATAAAACATTTCTATGATGTAACCCATAATATAAAAACCTTTAATTTCCCAAAATAGGCTAGTCACCTGCAATGACAGTAACAAGAATTTCTTATGACAAGATTCAATTCTTTTCTCATGCTATCTTACAATAAGCCTTCGCATTAATTTTTTTTTCTTAATATAAAAAGCATGAAAGCTTTCCTGGGAAAAGTACTGGTTTGCATAATATGCAGATTATTTCAGTTGCTTGATCACTGTAATAAATGCCAGAGAAGATAAACAAGCACTCCTTGCAAATGAAGCATTGCATGCAAATTCCATTTTTATTGGAATGACACTTAGTGACCTATTTCGGAACCTTAAATTGATGAGATTTTCCTAACCAGGCACGGTTTCCAATATTCAGTTAATGAATAAAAAAAAAAAACTTACCTCAGTGATTTTTATTTAAAAAATACATACATATGAAACCTCATTAAAAACTTGGGATGGAGAATATCACATTGAAAATGCTTGAATAGACAGAGATTACTGCGAAGCACAGAAGAGCAACATTTCATGAATAAATTAGAAGGTATTAAGATTAAACAAACATGTAAAGTTTGAAAATTAAAGCAGGTCAATTAATGAAAGCAACAAATTAATTCAATTTTCATTCAAGCACTTGACATTAAACTTGCTGCTTTACAAATAAACTCAATTTCAACGTGTTTGATGTGTTTGATGTTGCAAGAAGGTCAGAATTTGTCTCAAAACTTCATTTTCCTGATTACTAAGGTAAGACTAGTCATACCTTTGTTCTAAGTGATATGAGGATGATGGACTGAAATCAATTATATTCGAAACAGCCCTCATTTCAGATCAAAGAAACCAGTACCTAAAGTGGGCCTACAGGAAAGATGGGGAGAAACCAACAGGGCCTGTTATGACAGGACAAGGGATAAATGGTTTCAAAATAGAGGGAGGTAGATTTAGATAAGATATTAGGAAAAAAATTTTACAATGAGGGTGGTGGAACACTGGAACAGGTTGCCCAGGGAGTTGGTTAATGCCCCATTCCTGGAAACATTCAAGGCCAGGTTGGATAAGGCTCTGAGCAACCTCATCTAGTTGAAGACGTCCCTGCTTCTTGCAGGGCGGTTGAACTAGATGACCTTTAAAGGTCCCTTGTAACCCTAACTATTCTATGATTCTATTCTAAAATAAGATGAACATTGACCACAACAGAGAAATGACACACCTATTGCAAGTGAAAAGCAGCTCTGTATGACATTGAACATACTCTTTGTAGAAAATGATGTGGGTACCACACTTTATTTGAAATGAGTTTAAGGTGTACTTCTCATGCTCAGTGCTACCACAAATAATTTGAAAGCATATCAGCGCTGGGAAATAACAGAAGGATGTTTATGTGCATTGTACTATGCCACCACATTGAGAGAAAAGTCTCTGAACCCCATATACATAACATGGCTGAAATGTGGATTTCATCAATAAAGCCTTTGTGACAACTTCTTAACCTATTCCACTGCCATTGAAGGATTGTATGGTATAGGATCAGGAACTACAGCTTCTCAGTAAATATGATGTTTTCCTGTGCAAATAATACTCTAGAACAAAAATAGAACAAGTGTTTATATCTATGTAGCAAAACTGAATAACTACACAATTGGAGAGCTGGTAAACATTTCTTTCAGTGCTTATCCATTCAAAGTACACTATGGAGAATTCGGATTTATCTAAAACTTAAAGATGAAAAGAAATGGAAGATGGCATCTGATCTTGAAATCTTTGTAAATAAATTACTTAGCTAGGTCTTTATAAAATACTTTAATCAAAACTTGGTAAATAAATTTATTTCTTTGACATGAAAAAATGTTTTGGAGAAGACCTAATAAGAGGACAGAATGACTGCACTGGAAATCCAGTTTACCTTAGGCTTCACTACTGTTATGGTTTTATTTAGTGAGGAGGGGCTACAGTGGCAGCTTCTGCAAGAAGCTGCTAGAAGTACTTTCCCCTTTCTCCAGTGGACTCGACTGGGACTAGGACAGACCTGCTGCTGGCCAGGGCCGAGCCAATTGGTAGCAGAATGTTCCCTGATAATGCCTCTGCAAAAATGTATTTAAGAAGGGGAAAAAACAGGAAGAAAAAAAAAAGATGTGAAGAAGCTGAAGCAGGGGCAGAGAAGGGGAGGCGCGAGCCTTGTGTGCCTTGCAGGCCTCACCCTCTGGCCTCCTGCGGGGAGGCCGTCTGGGCTCAACTAGGCCCAGCCTGGCTGCAAGAAGTGGAGAGGAGATGTGAAGAGAACCTGAGAGGCGTCTGCCAGCCTGTTATGAAGAATTTATTGTGAGAGGAACCGCTGCAGACGCCAAGGTCAGTGAAGAGGGAGGGGGAAGAGTAATGTGGCTCCTGGCCAAGATTCCCCTGCAGCCTGTGGTGATGACTATGACAACTACATTTTGTGCTAAGTGAATGATGCCTCTTTAATTTTAAATGCAAAAGGAGTTAATCATGAGAATTTAATTTTTTTTTCCCATTCTTGTAGCAGAAATGCCACCTACTTGAAAATGTGTCTGGTCAATGCCAAAAAGATACATCTAGATCTGGAGGCCAGTCCAACTGTCTTCTCTGCCTACTTGAACTAAGCAGTAGTCTCTCGGGAATGATAAAGAAAGGGTGCAGGTGGTAGAAAGAAATTTAGCATGGGTAGAGATTAGTTGCCTCTTATCAAACTACTTATCAAAAATAATACAGGAATCACACTTTTTCTTTGCAATTCTGATTTGATAAGCCCATATTTCACCATGGAATGGCATCTCTGTAGACAAAACAAGAACATTTTGGTGTTATTAATTTCAGAAACAAAGCTTTTCCTGCCAGGATCTAATACGTGGCTGAGTCTTCGAGTGGAGATGTTGTTAGGATTGTGCTGCTTGATGGAGCCTGCTGCTTTTGCAGCACTCTGGGAGGTGTACAGTGCAAATGTTCACATACTCTGGCAGCACTGGAATACACGTACCCGGACCTCTGACCTCTTAATGTGATGCATACTTGTGAAAAATCATGCACAGTTGGTTCCAGTTAAATAATAAATTCTTAATTTGATAACTGTTTTTTTTCCCTATCATCCAGAGTTTACCTAAAACACTAGATTTTTTCAAAACTGCAACTCAGTTCCCAAAAATATCTTCTGAATAAGACATTTTAAATGTTTTACTGATAGGGAAGCTTTTGAAAGGAGGTAGGTTGAAAGACAAACATGTACTGAATCTGTGAAGCATCAAGAATCTTAGTCTGTCTTCTGTCTCTTGCTTACATTACTGTACCCTGGCCTTTCAGAGAATCCTTTTCTACAGTGTAAGAATTCAACTTTTCTGCATGTAGACATTTTAAATCTTTGCAAAACATGTGTTTCTGAAGAAATACAGGATTTTATAAAGTGGATTGTCATATTGCATCAAACATTTCATCGTTCTTATTAAAAATCCTTGCTTAGGGGCTTGGCACTGATAGTATGATTTGTTCTACTCTTTGATATACAGTATTTGAGTTTTTATTTAGGTCAGTAGCAGTTGAAATAATAGCTACCTATTTATCTTACAGCTTGTTGAACATCACCAGACCTTAGGACTCAGTCAGCATACATGGGACCTTCTCAAGTTACCATTGCTGATCAAGTTTACCAAGGTTTTCTTAAATCAAATATGCACATATTTTAACTTACTAGTTTTAATCAAGACAACTTCCTGTTTATATTGTTGTTTTTCTTCTTTCACAGACTTCCTTGTTGTATTCATTCTGGGTTGTACAGTTAAATTCTTCATTTTCAGTGGAAAAAAAAATTATGCATCTTTATTTGCATGAGCTGCTACAGCTGTACAGTATTCATGTGTTCATCCTAAGCGTCTCAGAGGGTATCAAACCCAGCAGATACTGTTCAGCGTTACAGAAGAGAAGCAATATTGAAAAGCATAACAAAGTCCTTGCTGGGATACATCAACAATGTCTGAGTCGGGTAGCTTGAAATGCTAACAACATGCCATCTGTGTTTTAGTGAGGGTTAGCTACTGCTTAAATGATTGTGATTAACAGCCAGAGCTTTATACACTAACAAGCCAAGTTTGATTGTAATTCTTTGCAGAGTAATCATCACTCTACCCTGCAATTATACACAATGTGTGTTGAATTAGAAGCAAAGAAAAAGAACATGAAATAACTTTCAGACTTGGAAAAGCAGGCTATTGAACACAAGCCAGAGGTGAGATGATTGGTGAAAACTGTGATTCATTGTAATATTGCTGATATACCATAAAAAGATCAAAGGAAATGACAATTTGAAGAGTTACTGGGAAAAAATGAGGAACATGTCAGGAACAAAACTTACATTAAATAAGCAGATAAGCAGTATATAATTTCAGAAAAAAAAAACCAAAATGCATAAACATTTGATTTTGAAACAGAATTGTAAACTATAAAAAAATTTTTGCTTTACCTCATGCTTTATTTCTTTTGCTGATAGCTAAGCATTTAATGACTACTTTCACTTGTGCCCACTCACAACAGATGTGCTCCTGCCTTCACTTTCAACTTGATCTAAAGCTATAATAAACAAGGCAAATTTCAATTGAAATCTTTAAACTCAGGTTAATTTTGTTGAGAAAGGAGGAAAAATACTAATGGCCAAAGAGAAGTTTTTCAGCAGAAAATTAGCCTTGATAAATTCTTCCCCCCAGTGAAGACACAAGGGGATGGTTTTCAAAAGGTGTGAAACAGCAAAAGGATTAATTATTAAATTAACATATTTGATTAACCTTTTTAAAGAAACTGATGTCAGTATCTCATAATTGTTACTAATTTCTGTTCCTTTGTGACAAGCAGCCTATAGCCGACGTCACACCACACAAACTGGAAACCGTAGATGTAAATTCTGGAGGCGATATGGAATCATAAAAGAACTAGTAAAATATGTTTATCAATTTTCTTCTGAGTTCTCAAAGTAAACAGTGCAGTCAAACTTGCATTTGAAGGATTTAAGGAAAAGAATGGAATATCTAGCCTAGAGTGAAAATGTTCCCCAAAGCCTGCGTTTCTTCTCTATCCCAAAGTACAGATATTGCTCAATTGACAATGATTCTGTCTCCAGTCTTACAGCTCCCTTTTCAACCCTTTCCCATTCCGTATCTCGCACTAGATCTGTTTTTTTTTTTTCCCCCATCCTTTCATTCTGCAAGACCTGGATTAAGGCAATGTTGAATTTTGCTGCCTCAAGGACAGATCTTGCTGCTGCTGTCCTGAGAAAGAACCATAGAATAATAGAATGGCTAGGGTTGGAAGGGACCTTCAAAGGTCATCTAGTCCAAAGCTCAAAGAAAAGAACCTGCAACAAGGTAGAAAATCATAGCGTGAGACGTGGAGCTTGGTTTGCTACACCCACTGCTAGCAGAGTAGCTGGAACAGGGAGGAATCTCCCTCCCAAATTTGCAACCTCCTCTGGAAAGAAACTGTCACCAGACTGCCTTTACATGGCTGTGCCCCAGGCAAGACAGGCAGCTTGGCCAGAGCTACTGCTTTTTGCAGAGTGCTACTCAAAGCAGCTCCCTGCTCCACGCAAGCCTGGAGCATTCCCCACCTCCACTCTTTCCAGCAGCGCTCAGCTCCCTTCCCTCCCACAGCCATTTCACACTCACGCCGTCGTGACTTGCTCTCCTATCAAGTGCACCTACAGTCTTGCCGCTTCGTGTCAAATGGGAGGGTTAAAGAAGTGGCCATTTATAGGCCACATCTGCTTTCTAGCCCCCTTCTCCAGCAACATAAGCAGCTTTTGCCTAGGTCCCTAATCATCCGTAATCTTCTCCTTCCTGCCTGATTAGCTTCTATTCTGCCAATTTGATGCTTTTCTTGAACACCCACTCCATCACTCCTTGCTTCTCTCACAGCCTATGGAGAAAGAAATACTTTTCAATTTCTTTTTTATTTCTTTTTTTTCCCCTTTAATATTTTTTTGCTAGCTTAACACTCCCTTCTTCATACTCCTCAACCAAAAATAAAAATTCTTATTTAGGATATTTATTAACTTCAGGAAAGGGAGTTAGAGTTCTGAACAGTCTTTTTCTCCTCTTTTTTTTTTTTTTTAAGTTGCAGAAATACTGACCCTAAAACATCAGTTCCCCAGCACCACAACATGTACACACACATCAGAAGGAAAAAACATTCCACAGTCATCTGAAATAAATACATTGAATCATCAGCTGGGTCCCTTATCTTGGAATAAATACCTATCCACTTCTGCTGATACTTATCTCCAGTGCTAGCACAGAGATCTTGCAGCACTCTTGTCTTGGGGGCACATAGCTTTAACTTAAATTTACATGCGGCAACTGTTATGAAAACTGATTTTGAAAAGCAAAGCAAATAAAATCAACTAACTTTACATATCTGTCAACTACCTCGGGTTTTTTTTTTTTTAATTCAAGGCTTTGTTCAACTGATAAGTCTCTTCCACTTATAAAATTAACACGTTGGAAGTGGAAGGTTATCTTCATCTCTCATCCATTGGTATAACTGTGGCAGTGTGTTCCCCTCACTTTAAGCCATAACCACCAGTAGGGGTTGTGATGGCTGCGTCCAGCTGAATCTGGACTTCAGGGGATGGATGTCAACGTGGTAGCCAAGGGCTCTCTGGTACAGTAGCCCAGACGTCTTGCTGATATGCAAATATGACCATAAGTTAATCATCTCACTCCATAATTAGGAGTCAACTGAGGGCTCATTGGGCTTTCCTGCATGGCAATGGGCTGCACGACAGGATTTCCCCTTGAGTAGAGATGCTTCTCAAGTTTACTTCTCAAGGTTGACAGATTCATAAAGGATTGATTGTGCACATGTAATCCTCTGGACACACAATATTGATCAAGTCTGAGACTAGGATTGGATCCAGTAGCACCTAGACTCCTCTCTGAGAAGGAGTTTAGAAAGCAAGGGGGTCCTTTCTGAATCTTGTGACTCAATGGAAGGCTCTCCCCAACAGTTTTGTCTGATGTTATCCTCTATGCAGTGAATAATTCAGTGCACCTTGACATCACATCTTGTTAAACCACTGTCACTTTTACCATTGAACTTTGTTAATTCACTGTTTTATATCAATAAAATACATTGTTGCTTCTCTCTTACAAGTGAAGTACATCACTCCATCCATGACAATGACTAAGAGATTTTTCTTGTTATTTGAAAAATAATTCTCTTTTTCACTGCCTTTTTCACAGTCTCTCTAGTAGATGGCATGATGGCATCTCAGCAATTCTTACCCCTATAGAGGCCCTGAAGCTTCCGAGATGCATTGTTCATCTTCAGCAGGCTTTACTATACTTTTTTCTTTGTGGTTAGGATTATTCTTTGTAAGAATCGTATGGAATACTCCAGACTCACCATCACACTTCAGAGTGTAACAGTACAATCATCAAGAAAACAGGGTTTTTAACTACTATTTCAAAAAGGGGGATGAAAAGTAATTTTTTGACAAATGTTTTCTCTAGTCATGCTCACACTCATTGCATGGTCATAGCAGTTCTGGTTCTGAACCACAGACCAGGCTCCCATCGAGGAGAACTAGGGAGCACCATGAGACATCACCCAGTACGCCTAGACAGCCCTGTTAAAGATGTTCTGTCAGAGAAGCATTACCCTTGTCACCAGACTAGATGTAGAAGTGGCTTCTGAAGTAGCCACATGTTGAGTAGCCACACTTAGAAAATGCATGGATAAGAACTGAAACCAATATGAGGTAACTCAGATTGTCTCTGAGGACAGGCAAACTCAGAAGGAAAATGCCTTTCTTTGAGCTTAAGAATAACGGTGGTCCCATGGGATGAACCAGAAAACTGCCAGTTTATTTACTTGAATTGCTTAGAGGAATCACAGAAAAAAAAACCGTCAAGAAGAGAGAACTGTGAACATGTGGCAGAGAAGGAAAAGCATTTTGCCTTTTTAACACCTTGTTTCCCCTTGCAGCTACACAGTGGAGCTTCACCTGGGTCACCAGACCAAGTGGGTAGACACTGGCATGTAGTCCTATTTCCATAAAAATATGAGAGATTTGATTTCATTTGTGTATCATGTGGAGTCCTGGTACTATGAGGTTTTTAAAACTGACATGCTAAAATATTAGCCTTTTCCAAAGGTGTTTTCCAAAGTAAAGAATCTTTCCTGAATTACTGCACCTAAAAAACTATAACAACAAAGTCTGGTTATATTTACCTATGCACTAAATATGTATGTTAAATATATACATTTGATTATATATATATATACACACACACCCCCCTAAATACTATAACCAACAAAGTTTTTGCAACCTATGTTGGATAGATACTTTGACTGTTAGTTTATCTTGTATGTAAAAGCTGGTCTTTCCCAGCTTCATATTGTATTTTTATAAGGTGTGGTATCATCTTCTCAGTTATAGCTATCAGCTTTACAGGGATCAGCTGATTTCATTATTGTCAAATTCCATAAAAGAAGACTACCCAGCAGATATTTTTAAGCCTACGCGGTATAAATTGTAAGATGGATCTTTATCTTTACATATGTAATTTTTAAATGTGGACTATTCGAACTTGTATTTTAAGATATTTGGGTTTGTTTGGCTCAAAACCAGAAAAGAGATTTAGCAGTTCGAAGTAGAAATGTGTAATCTGTATGAATGAACTATGAAATTAATTTGAAAATAAAAATAATAGCAATTTGCATTAGAAGCTTTATTTTCAAATTGAGTTTTTCATAATCTATTTAGGGCTGAGACAATCCATGTTCATTTTCCAATTAAGAGTACAGAGTTGAGTGCACTGGACATAATTTTTCTTTGATTAATTCAGAGCAATGTCTACACATGCATTCAGCAGAATAAATCCTTTTTTCCAGTGTAGTAAAGAGAGAAAAATAGTTACATATCTGTATCTCTGAAGTTCCTATAACCTATGGCAGGACCTATTTGAAAGACTGTTATTGATTATCCATGTTCACACCTTTTGACAAGTTAGATGCCTTAGAGAAGGGTTAATTAGAATAAAAGAAGGAAAGTGCTTTTAAAAAAGAGTAAAACTATTACATTTTCTTTTTAAAATTACTCATTACCATCATATCTGAGTCTCTAGGGAAAAGAAAATGGTGAGAAAATTGCAATTGTGAATTGCAGTTAATATTTGACATATTTTACTTTCCATTTTCATAAAGATGATCTCCCCTAAACAGGTCCTGCTAAGAAGAATTTGGATATAAATAAAAGTAGTCCACCCAGGAAGACTGAGTTGTTTATAAACTGGAATTGAACAAGATGCAACCCAAGTTGCAGGCTGACATTTTGTGCACTGTACCTGTACAGGCAGGAGGATGACATGATGCCCAACTTCAGTGAAAGACAAAGTACTACGGTAGTAGAGCTATCATTGCAACTGGTATGCAGTATTAACAAGGAGGCAACCTTCAAATTCACTAGAACATGTTTACTTAAATATGACTGTGGAGGAAAATGAGCGATTTCACTATTAACATAAATACATACATTTGCTACTAATTTAATCTGTATTTTAAATTTTACTTCAAAGAAATCTTTGTTTTAAGCTGGAACTAACAGTATTCTTCAAAGAGACTAATCCAAACTTTTAGCCATTTTCTGCAGAATTCTGTCTCGATATGATACAGTTAAAATAGCAAAACCACCACAAAATAGTAAAAAAAAAAATCAGAAGTCAAAACACAGAAATTATAAATTGTCTTAAAAGCTCCAGGACTATTTTAGAACATATTTTGTTTACTTTCTGTATTGGGTCACAAGGTCACCTGTTCAAGGTTGGTTTTCACCCACGTAAAATTAAAGTAGTTGTTTTATTTTCCTGTTAACTTGCTTTAAATAGAGGATTAAATTCTAGTGAATCTCTAATACAGTAATTCTTGAGCACATGTGTGTGCATGTGGTTTTTTGTATGTATATGTGTAGATGCACACAACAATTAATCAGAAGGTGTATTAGAAAATTAAAAAAGCTTGCAATGTTAGAAGTATTAACTGAAAATGTCTTTGACTCTGACAAAGTCTGAAATACTTTCAATTTAGTGTCCAAAGAATTGTATCCAAAAGCAATAAGCAGGGTAAATTCTGCCTGAAATGCTGCATTAAATTAAGACAAAACCAGAGAGCTAGAAGATCTATAACTTAAAGCTCTCTTATGGGGAGAGGTGATGGAGTTGAACACTTCTCAAATACCAGCTATAACTCTACTAGAAAGAATCAAGTAAAATTTTATTCCATGTATCTGTTTGTATATAGTGTTCACGTTAAAGCTATCAGGTAAATTCCCGACTGACTTGTTTAAGTCTACTCTGTAAACATCCCACAGTCATTGGTTTAGAAACTTGCACTTAATGTGCAGTAATCAATGTCCAAAGTAGAGCCTTGCTACAAATGATGCTATGCCTACATTTTTCAGATACTTTTGTGTCAATATTTTGAGATGAATAGAAGTGTGCAGATTTTTCTAATAAGAAAGCTATCCTCATGTCTTGCTTTGGAAATATATTTGCAGAAATTAAACTTTGTTCTTTTGGGAGCTTCAGAAGTAAAAGGTGCATAAGATTAAATGCACCTACACAGGCAATATTCTGCAGTCTTGTAGAGAGATATTTGATAAGTAAATCCATTTCCTAAATCCTACCTTTGAAGAGGATAGCATTTTTTTTTAATATGTGAACAAAAGAACAAAACATGTAAAAACTTTACCAGGCACAGGTTCCACCATTGTACTTTGCATTGCTAATTAGGCACTATTGGAAAGAAGGAGTTATTCAAACTCATTTCCTGAAGGCTGCAGAGAGATACTACCATTTAAAATCCAGTCATGGTCTCAGAGTGATCCTCAGTCCTCTATCAGAACCTTATGCCAATGGAAATTGGATGGCAGACACATTGACCATTAATCAGATCAGTTGAAAAAGATCTCCATTCACTGGAGTCTTTGGACAAATTAAGTTGGTGATCATTAAATAGAAAGTCTTTAACAACAATCTTCTAACATATTTCAGAATAGAAATCCAGTAGATTTAAAGTTGGCAACAGAAAAGACTCAGCTTTGCCCTGCTTGTCTTAGCACAATAAGCTCAAGTGAAGGGCATCACCAGTATCCATAGTTCAGCAGGTTGGTTTCTTCTATCTGGATTACCAAATTGTAGAGAGAGAACATAAAATACACTTTAAATGGTTCCACAGTGGGTCATTGAAACATCCCAAAATGACAGAATGGGCACTGCAATTATTGCATAAAGAGAAACTTAAAACAGGGGTGGTACAGAGCTGTGCTTTTAAGAATCACCACCTTTACAGTTCAAGCCATTGGTGCAGTTAAGGTGAGCATCCAAGGCATAGGATAACAGCAAGCACAGAAATATCTGCAGCACATAGTATAAAACATGTGACTTGGATGCTCCCAGTCCTAGATAGAGGGACTACAAATTGCTGTAGCTAGGAGCACAGCCTCCACTTGGGCTTCAGAGGACAAGAATTTTAAATTTAGTGTAAACTCCCTAGATTTTATCCAGGTTTGCTTCATGTCACTGGCACCCTTTCTGCAGATTAGGTGATCTTTAACTTGTGATTGAAGTTCCTTTATACTAGTGCTTGCTTATAGAATTTTTTAACATGAAATAAATAGTGACTTTACTGCCTTCTTTCCTTCTTTATTTTCTACATTACGTTCCTTTTTTTTTTTGCCAGCTCTCTTCTTTTGCTCCCTTTCATGATGTAGACAGAGGAAACAAATAGTTCTAATTCCCAAAATCAAATGTCAGATCAAAATATGCTTCCAGGTGAATTCACTCTAATTCTTAGCAATATAAAAGAATTCCAGTTTAGTTAAATTCCAAATAATTTCTTCCTGTTTGTATTTTTTAAATGCTTTTAGCAAAATGTTGCTGCAGAGTAGTTTCTCTCTCACACACACATGGACATGCACACCAACGCACAAATATCACTAGCTATAAACTGAGTGCAGTAAAGTTGTAATAAAGATAAATGCAGATTCTCTTTCCACTGTACCTTTCATTTTTCCAAAAGACTGGTCTTTTGACAAACTGACTTACTAAGATATTTTACTTGAAATCATAAATAACTTGTATTCATTGATCTAAATTAAATTAATATCGTAGAGATAGTGCTACAGGTAAAAATATAATGAAGAATAATGCAGGTTGAACAAAAACAAGTTTGAAATATTCATCATATAAAGGAATTATCATTCCGTTTTACATTCTTAGAGTAATTGACATTGCAAAACAAATGTCTTTAAGAGTTGTGCTTAGAAAATAAAATCTTTGAATCAATGTTAAAACCACCTCTGTTACCACTCAGAGATTACATGATATGCAGAAAGTACATTCTGTTATACATGTAACAACTGCATCAATTCATTTCACATGTTTCTTTTCATTGTCTTTTACACAATCCTGAAACACTGACTAAACCAGATCTGTCTGATTCCCCGGAAGAGCTGAGACAGCATGAAAGGCTGGGTGATTCCGTTACCCACTGCTGAATCCAAAGATGCCTTGGTAGCCCTGATCTCAGAAGCTTTCCCTGTTATCAGCTCTTTCCAACTATTTTCAGCATATTATGAAACAAACGTACTGCAAATGCAAACAGCCTTTTGAGATCATGAAGAGAGCAATTAAGCTGAACAAAGAGGGCACGTACAGTAATTCAATTTTTAAGAGATGTAAACTGGGTGTCTTAGACAGGCCTCCAATGTTGAAGCATCCTCATTCTGCAGGGTTACACAGAACACTGCCATTTTTTCTTACACCTCTCTCCTATCTTTATCTCTGGCCTGATTCTTCCTCAAGCCCTGATCCTTCAGCCTAATTGGTTTTCTCTACTCCCTGATTAGCCAGCCGGATGAAAAGCTCAGCATCTGCTGAGTAGGATCATGAAGGCAGTTCTGGTGCTGCTGCTGCGTGCCTGTTGCACTAGAGATAGTGAAAGAAGCAGCACAAGGCTCCAAGCTGTAATCCTTTGGGAGACCTCTCCTTGAGCCTTGTTTATTATCCACAAAGTAATAGCAAGTCAACAACAAAACACATGGCAATGGTCCCCAGAGGCTTTCTGAGCTCTAGTCAGCCAGGACAGAGGGTCACACTCTCCCTTCTAATTACCATCTTGTTTTTCCCTCTTGCTCTAGCATCCGTATGACCAGCCAGGATCACTTTAATGCCTTACTGGCTGTGTTTACCTTTCACTAAAATATTTACATCTAAACTCATCAGGAGGAAATTGAAATTCAGTGGAATTTTTCTGAAAAAATATTTCTCGGCACGAAAGGTTCATGGCAAACATTTCAATGGTTGTAAAATTAGGGCTTTTGTTCCCACAGCTAAAAGACAATAGAATATCAATACAAAGGTTTTTCCCAAGACAATAACTGAAAACCTATTCAGTCTAGGTATTCTGTATGCCGTCTGACTTATTAGGATATTTTACACAATCCCTGGCGATGATTATCTGCTTGGGCCACTGCCAAAAAATAAAACAATTTGGAATTCAGCACAGGTTACTCGGAACCACCGGCTTTGCTATCTGTTACTATGCAACCTCCTACTATAAGCATGGCAAAAGGAAAACCAACAGAATTTTAAAGCCTCTCTGTATCACACTACTTTTTTTTTTTCCCTATTTTTTTTTCTCTAATTTGCATTTTTCTTTAGAAGTAGTCACTAATTTAGGACCACCCTTTGGATCTGGCCCAGAGCCACATGACTCAGAAAACAAGCTTTACAAGAGATATATGAGTTTCAGCACAGAACTGCAGTAGAAAAATCCTATCACACATTCTACAAAGGTTCTCTCTTTGGCTTGGAAGGCTATATTACACAGTCTTGAGAAAGCTTTCCTGCTTGTGTCTACCCTAGAATAACATAAGCAGACAAATTACAAAACAACCAATTCCTTTGTGCTGCAGTACTCCTATAGTACCCTGTCAGAAGGCACTGAAAGCCCACAGAAAAGAGAGTGCTTAGCTTAAATGAAGGGGTAGGAGGTGCTTGTTCCTACACCAACTTAGCTATGATCCAGAGTTCACCTAAAACTGGCACCATGAGGCAAGCCCACGCTCAGAACTGTATGCACGGCAAGTATAACAGTACAGACGTTGTCAATCATGCATCCAATTTATAACTGAGCCTCAAGGGCAGCACACTAAATTGTGCAATCATGTAACTTTTAGGCTACAGAAATGTCTTGCAGATTAATAGTTAATTCTTGCATCCATACAAGTACGGACAAATCAAGGACTTGTTCTTAGTCCAGTAACAGTGGCTTCTAATCTAATTATTACAGTTTATTTCTGATAATGACGTGTTGTGGTTTTGTTTGAAGCTGAAGTTCACAAAGTTATCCATTTCTCTGGTGTTTTACTCTGTCTTCCTATGTGTTGGTCTGGTGAGTCACTAGTCCCTCAATCACTTTATGACTCAAAGTGTAGTGGTTATCTATGAAGTTTTGCCTTTGGAGCGTGTCCAGGCCTGCCCGAGCCTGTGTTATCTAACAGATCAAGGTGCAGTGCACACAAATCAACTGAAGGGGCAGTAGATCCAATAATCCCACACCAGCAGCCTACAGTTCAATTTAGAGCAAAACACTGCTTTTAATTAATTACATTAAAGCACCTCTTCAGACAAGGTTAACCACTAGGTTATATAGCCACCATTCCAGTGGAGGTGGTGTCCACCCTGGAGTTGTAAGTTCAAGAATAATTTGAGTGATTATTCTCCAAATATGAAACATCAAGAATATTGATTTTTAGCTGAGACACCAGCAAACAAAATATTTTCTCATCATAATAAAGAGGGTTACCAAGTGTATAGACATGACCCAAAATAAAGACTGTAGTCCTAGAAATCACATTTCAATGGTTTCTGTGTTTTTCTCTTGTGGAATAAAACATTTCTGTTATGTTTTTGCGGGAATGAATCAACAATATTGTTAAGTATGAGTCAGTAATATGGAAACACGTTTAAATGTTTTGACATTTAACCAAAGTAGATTTGCTGTGCACCACCTTGCCTTTACTTCTACAGCTGTTCTAAATTTAATTGCCTGTCAAAGTGCAAGGTGCTACTACAGCTGCTGGGAAGGAGCATCCATATAGAATCATAGAATCACAGAATGCTTTGTATTGGAAGGAACCTTTAAAGATCATCTAATCTAACCCCCCTGCCATGGACAGGGTCATCTTCCACTATATCAGGTTGCTCGAAGTGCTGTCTGACCTTATCTTGAACAATTCCAATGATGTGGCATCCACAACTTCTCCGCGCAACCTGTTCCAGTATCTCGCCAGCCTTGTCTTAAAAAATTTCTTCCTTATCTCCAATCTAAATCTACCTGTACTGTGTTTCCCAAGCTGGTTTTGCCCACAGCATCCTCAGAACAATGAACTGGCCCTAGTTGCTTTACCTTCTCCCTCCCCATTGCAGAAAATATGGAGTGTATGTAGCTTTGTGACAAGATATATGGATCATTTAATCTGGCAGTGTGATACCAACAACAAAAATTCCAATTGGATTACTTGTTTATACATTTATTCTCATGTAGTATTCCTGGTTAGCAGCAGCCAGCTAAAAGAAAGAGCAGGTAGATAGGCTGTTATGACCGTGGAAGTGGAAATATCTGCGAGGTAGAAAGAACTTAAACCATCACTCCAAATAAAGTTGGAAAGGTCAAGCTGATGCTGAGACAGCTTGGCTTATAAGGAACAGCCTCTTCTTTGTGTTACTGGTAATGGAGAAGTGTCACTACATTCAGTCTGTAGGGAACCACTTGTTAAATGGGTCAGAGAATACATATTTCAAAAGTTAGACTGTTGGCTATAAAGGGTGTAGTTTCATTCTAAAATAAACACGAGCTTGATGTTCACAGAAATAACACTGTCAGAGTTGCCCTTTAGAACATTGATCCAATGCTGGTAAACATCAGGAAGAGGACAGAAAGCTTGCTGCAAATACAAGTCACAGACATTATGTTATCGAATTGCAGTGAAAACAAAATAACATGAAAAAGGAGGCTTGATAAACTCATAATGCCAAATACTTTTCTCAGTAATACAGTACCTGCAAACAATCTGCACTGCTGCCCATAAGGAAAAACTCATTTTGATAATCTAAATATTTGCCCGCTAGTCCCAAGTTATTTGTCAGTTAATGTGCTAGGAATGGTAATGCGATGATTTTGAACACACTTTTATGCTTCCTTTGAAATTTCAAGCATCTCAATTGCTGTTCCTGAACAAGAAAATCACATAATTACTTCTGCAAAGAGGCTTGTCATAATCCAATGTTTGGTACAGACCTCTTCTTTCTTTAGAACATGAACTCTGAAATGCTAAACTCAATAAGAAATGGCCAAGAAATGCACACATTTTTCAATAAAGAGAGTCTTGTGCTGACAAAATCATAGCCTGTTAATGCCCCTCTTAGATTGATAAAAGTGAATGGGAAAGCTGAACAATGTGACTTTCCTATCAAGTTTTTCATTTGCATAGGTTACCTCAAGGTCTCCATTCAAATTATGTGGTCTTTTATATGAAATCAACAAACATGAACCACTCAATTTTTCAGCACCAATTTCCCCTTGTTTCACTACTTTCTCCTTCCAAGCTCTTCAACTCCCACAAAGCGTTGAACCTCATGAGACCAAAATGTGATACAGCAAGTCAACTTTCTCATTATATAGCAAAGGTGAAAAAAGGGATTCATACAACAGATAAAAGGCCAGATAATAAAAAAGAGCTTGAGATGAGAAAATTAATTTGTTTATAATCACAATTTTTGCTCATGATTCAACAGTTAGCAATAAGAAAAACCAAGTCACAGAGTAGCATAACTTCATGGGGCACACGGGATAAGGTAAAGCAGAAGTGAGAAGCAAAAACTTAAAGAGAACAAGTATCCCAGCATAACAAAGAATACATTCTATGCACAAAAAAAAAACAAAAATGAAGCTTTCATTGACAAATTGTGCTTGAGACTGTGCCATGGCGCTGTATGTGGCTTCTTGGGCACTGTGGGAAGAAAACTCCAAAAGCAGTGCTCTCTTTGAGAAGTAGGACCTTACAGGTGAAGTTCAAGGATGTCTGTCCCAAATTGCCTCTAAACATTAACCAACATTGCTCTGTGCAGAAAGCTGCTCCTCAAAAGAAGAGAGCTGGCCTGAAATCTCCCTCTGAAGGATGACAAAAAGCCGTTGAGATATAACATCACTGTGGACAAGAAAAGCTTTACTGATTTCCTCCGAGGCCAGGAAAAGCGTACAAATTGTTGAGCTGTTTGAAAAGAGAAGAGGTGCATCCTACAGACCCATCTTTCATTTCTCTATACGCCCTTAGCTAGCACAGAGATAACAGGAAATTTAAGAGTAAACTTGTTTGGTTCAATCTGGTTTTCTTGGTAGAGAAACAAAAATGTTCACTGGGAACAAGATACATATGCAGGAGGAAAAGTAGGGAAAACTGCATCTGCTGAAGTGAAGTAGCAGCAGTTTACTTACAACTAAGGTGACTACAATAGGAGAGGTAGCAACAGCAACCAAAGATTGCTAAGATCTTAAAAAATAGCAGAGATTTCAGCCATGTAAAGCCATATGTGGTATTGACTAGACTTACTTTGCTCTTTTGGTTGGCTATTTGCACCCTCCCTCCATTTACTCCACATGCCATGTTACCCATACAACTTTTGCTACTGCTATGTAACACCCAGTTGGACAGGTTGTATGGCTTCCTCATGATTCAGTTTCTACCCCTTCCACACCTGGAAACAAATCTTCTGCTTAATCTAGTCTATTTAGATTGAAAGTGTCTTGGGTAAACTGCCTGTTACTTTATGAACTACTCCACAAAGAATAGTCTCAGTTTGACTAGTCCTTAGGTACTACCAGAGTGTGTCTCTCCAAAGATACAGAAAAAAAAAGGAGTACATAAAACCTTTTTTTTTGTTTTTAAATAAAAAAAAAAAAAAGGATCAGCCTGTGTCCTATCTATACAAAAGATTTTATTACACTTTTTGCAATATGCACAAAATAAAGCTACAGATAGTAAGTGATGCTGTGAATCAAACACAGGTAGGTCTGTTCATAAGAAGGGAGGACACAGTCACATGATTCACACACAAAGTCACATAACGACAAAACAAAAGTATTTCAATGAACCCAGCAGAGTGAGATTGAGGTTTAAAACATTTAACAAATAATTAAAATACTATCTTGATCCTCAGTGGTACTCAGATATGCTTCTTTCATTGGCAGTCCAAATTACCATGCAGTAGCTTTATTAGAAAAACAACACAGCTCACAAATTACAAAACATATATCTCTGAATATATTTTAGAATTAGCTTCCATGCTTGAGTGAACTAAGAAGTAGTTGATTTTATAAGAAATATAAAGCTATTTGTGAAAAGTGCTGAACCTTTTAAATCCCACCAACAAATACGCTACAAGCAGCACTCTAAATGTCACCAGTTGCAGTCTATAGCTTCCTTACGTAGAGGAATCAACCCTTGTAAGCAAAATAATCAGGGACTGCAGAAATCTCTGTACATTTACAAAAGCAATGTAAAAAATAAACTTACTTTATCTCAAGGGTCTAATCCTGGCAACAGTCATACACAAAAGTAGTTTTATTCCAGTCTGAGCAGAGAAAATGAATAACTTTACTACAGCAAATATTCCTGTGCCAGTATTTCCAGGATCAGTTCCCAGATCTATAAAGAAACCATGTTTAGAGCTCAGGTAAAGTTGTTTTCTAAATTTATATAGTTTACATCTGAATAAAATTACATAAAAATACGTAATTTAACGTTAAAGCTATGCTAGGAAATTGAAAGAATTGCTTGGGTTTTTTTCCCCTCCATCAGCTATCAAAAAAGCAATTTGAAATTGAATAAAAAAGGATATATTATCTGAACTGTAGGTGTTGTGAAAACTGTGCAGTGAAAATTAAAATACTAGTTTGTGCTGCAGCCATAAATTACTAAACTAATTATCTAGTAGCAGGCATAACTGAATCATTCAAAGGGGTAATTAGCAATCAGACATAATGAGTACTGCTACTATTTCTTGTCATACTGTATTTAGCTTCTGTGCAGCCTAGAGGAACTGAATTATTTCCTACCCTTCTCAGAGGGCATTACTGCTATATTGAGTGCATCAGCCCATATTATTACTCCCAGTAGTTTAATTCTTCACTGGACTGCACACTTCTGATTCCTCCTGTCAAAGTTTTGCCTGATCTCCTGGGTCCTTTTAAGCACGTATCATCTTCATAGTTTCCTCCTTGGCCTTAGCACAAATGTAAACTGCAATGTAATCAAATTATATGGCTCTTTTGTTATTTTTATTGTATTCCTGTCTACGAACATATGCTGTATCTCTTAGGTAGTTCAAGTTTTCTATAGCGCTTTGGTATTATACACAGTGTAAAATGGAGGACTTGTATAAAACTGTATATCTGGAGATCATAGAGGGGAGTTGGACTGTTAATGTTGACTTTTCAAATAAGAAGGTGCAAAACCATGTATGCTGTTGATCAAAGGTAGTTTGAAGAAAACTCTTTTTTTTCCAGCAAGTTCAACGCCCACACTTCACAACAGTGAATAAAAGCTACAAAAACCAAGCAAGTGTTTATTTTATTTGGGGAAAAAAAAAAAAGATAGTATAGATTCCTCAGTTGATACAATCTGCTTGGAGTCTGTTTTGTCTTTGAATACAAAAGTTTATTTTCAGTCAGATGATGTCTTATTGTCATAAGCTTCACGTTACATATGGCATCTTATTTTGCTCAAATTTTTTGTATGTATACATGCTCAAGAATATATCACAGAGTTCAGTAGAACATCTTTTTAGGAAAGTCAGATTCTACCAATATCCCTGCATTCTTTCAGCACAGTTTAAGAACCATCTAGTATTACGCATCAGTAGAGAAGCTGATCCCCTATGAAAACTGGTGGAAGTAGAATGCTGTAGTGAAGGAAGTACTACTCTGATATGAGAATTCTAGAGTTTTAAATATTAAAAATTATTACATTATGTTAATATTAGATATAATGATAAATATATTAACTAATAAGTGATTAAGTGTCAAGGTTCAAATTTTCCTTCATCATTTGCAGCTTCAGGTAAAATTTTCATCTGCCCTCCACCAACTCTCAAGGGCTCTGGCTCTTTATCAAGTTTTTGTGGAGTGACTTAGTCCTTACTTGTACAGATCTGAGGTAATACCCAGCTACCAAGATTGAATTTCTTGCAATGAGTTAACACGATATGGCAACAATGCAGAAATTGTTGGAACCATTTTTAAGAAGATATCTGCTCAATAAATATAGTATAACTTACATATCAGCATGAGTAGACCCCCTTCCCCCCACACCAATTTTTTTCTTTTGAAACTTGCATTGACACTAATGTTTGCTGTTGTTGAAGGAAAGGAAGAATTGCAGTGCAAGGTTTTTGTCCAGTGGATGGGCTCTTTAGCACAACATTTGCTTGCTTACTTTTGGGCTTCTACAAAGGCCAAGATTCGGCACATAGTAGTTTGGCCCACATTCCTCAAAACAGATTAACATAATTTAGTGCTAAATTAGCATTTGTGGCTGAGCAAACACCGACTGTAACATCAGGGTTCCTCCATTTAAAAAAGCAGAACAGAGATTTTGAGTTGCCTCTACTTTTTAGTCAGTAACCATGCGTCACTAGTAGATCTGCTCTGAATAGATTGATAAAGTGTCTACTTGAGCCAAATCTGAGTCTGTTTCATTAGTTTCCAGAGTCTGTTACATTTATTTGAAAAAAAATCCCGCCCTCAAGAAACTACTCATCCCCAAACATCTAAATGTGTGTACTAGTATGGTAGGCTGAAAAGAGTTTATTGCATTTTCTTTTTTGTCAAGTACTCCTGCAGGTGCATTGTGTTTGAATTAATGTTTTGAGGAGTTGTAGCAGCAGCTTCCTTGCATTGTTACTACAAGTTTCATGGCTTTGAACTGTAGATTTACGTTGGTATAACATCTTAAGATGCTAGTGCCCCAGTCCTGAATACATTCATTGAGGCTAAGCAGATGCATTTTGAACAGAATTCAAAGTAATTTGGATTATTAGCTATCTTTGTGAAACAAATATATTACCCCTCAGAATGCATATAGTTTTAACTGGGTTGTTATTAGTCATAGAAAGAAGGAACTTTGAATTCACATAATTTTTCTTCAATCTCATTAAAAAAAAATTTATGCGATTTTTAGCAAATTACTGAAATTTCTCTTTAGCAAGATGCTACAAATAAACCAAGTTTAAGATTGCAAACTACAATATCATTTTTATTTGGAATAATTATGACTTCCATATTGCCATGAACATCTTCAGGGAATGTTACAAATTCAACCTCACCTGTATATTTTTGCTTATTATATTTCCCAAGCATCCAAATTGTGGTCTGCTTAAAAAACATTAACAAGGTATAATTAGTAAATTATTAGGTTAAGGCAGATGTCCAGTAACAAGTTTCAAATGGTTCACAGATTAAATTTGTGATTGTACTTGCACCAGTTCTCACTGGACATTTTTTTTCAATCTGTGCAGCCGTGCAAGTCAAGTCTTTATTCTCACTGCGATTTCATCTTTATGTAATCCCTCCATGGAATGATTTATAGTATTCTTCTTTGATGTCAAGTGGTCACTATGAAAGCTAATATTCTTTCAAGAAATATGAAGCTCCCTGTTTTCTTTTTTCTTCATCTCCTTACTTCAACCTGCCTTCTCTTTTTGTTATCAAAAAGAGAATTAGGGCATTTTGATTCAAAATGCACATCACACAGGTGGGTTAAAGCTTTTCCACTTTGATCTCCTAAAAACCTCTCAAACCTCTTGATCAAAGAACTCCTTCCTAAGATCTGAGTCCTGCAGCCATTGCCTGTTTCACTGAAATTGGTGAGAATAGGACCATTCCCAAGAGCACATCCTGCAAGGCTGGCCTAGAACAAATGAAGGTAGAGTGATAACATTTACTAACTGCATTCAGATTTCCTCTTTCTTGGCAGTGGATTCTTTCTCATTATCAAGACTTCCATATCTCTGGCAACTGATCTATTTCTACTATGTAAAATCTATATATTTTCCCATTCTGCAAGTATGAAGATTTAATCAGTCTGTATCTTCATTTATTCTACATATTTTCTATTAAAATTACTTTCTTTTCAATCAAGTGATCATAGATTTCATACCTGACAGCTATGTCACCACACATTTCTAATTTACCCACTTGTACTTATTTATTTAAAAAGGTTAGTCTTGGCTGTATTAACAAGACACACTGACTTGCAATTTAAATTTGAACAAATAGTATCCTGAAAAAAAAGTTTAAAAAGGCATTATATACACACTTATTTACAAAATAAATATACATACAAACACAAATCCAAAGTAAGGAAAGTTTTTATGTTTTAACCATCTTCACAGAAGCGAGTTAATATAGAAATACTCTAGAATATGGAAATGTATGAGCTCTAGTTTTGGTTCTACTGTTCTGGTTTCACCAGAACTGTGTGAGGCTTGACCGACGCCTTTGCATCCAGTCCGGTCCTGCCAGCAAGATATTCTCCCTTAATTGTTCTGTTGCCTGTGGCCTCTCTTAATCCTGGAAAGCATCAACTTACTCTGGTTTATTGCACTCTAGATGTATCTTTGTATAAAGCAGCTGGAGAGCGCATAAATGGAAGCAAATGTTTTTTCTTAAATAGTGTTCCTAAGTGTGAACTTAATTTTACACACTATCATTTAAAGCACAGTCATAACCTTTATTCAAATATCAAATTGAACTTTGAGATTAATTAAGACTTAACAAGATAAATGTTTCTTGCTTTCTGTTTCCAAACTGCCAGCAGTAGTTGGTTCCACCCTGACATGGAATTGGGCTAAATTTCATGTTGAAATCACAGGTTCTCCTACCCATATCCTTATGTCACTGCAATTACGGAAAAATATCACTGTGATAAAACCAGCTCTCTTGATTCCTGCGGTTATTCTCCAGTCAGTCTTTAAATGTTACTCCAATCACTGACCACACAGGTCTGTTGGTAATCATTTTCTCATCGCTTTTCATTCATTTAACCATTTTTTTTTTTGTAAATATGTAAGCCTCAGGTGATCAGGTTCTGGGCCTTTTTTTTTTTTTGAGAACAAACCTGGTCTTTTTGGGTGTTTTGACACCCAAAATCTTTGGGTACATGAAACCTGTTATTACATTGCTCTACGAGCAACATACCGTAACTTATGAGAGCAGTCTTGGAAGTGTAATTCCTACTAAGTTAAGTTCCCACTGGGTTTCAAAACTTTTGGTGGGTAAAAAGAAAAAAAAAAGGCAGAATTGATATATTTTCAAATGCAGCTTGTTCTGTCCCACTGCTTTCTGGTAGAGGGAAGGGAAAAGGAAGAGAACCACATTCTTCTTTGAAGAGGATGGAAACGTATTGGAGATAGAGACTTAGAGTTATCCTGTACTGAGTCTTGAAATCATACGTGATACACAGTTACAAAGAAAAGGTTCTTTTAGAACAGAAATCAGATAAAAGGACCACAAATTAACTTCTTGAGATTACAATAACTGACAGAAAACAATGTTAGTTTGGAAAAGTTAACTTGACCACTTTGATGGCAGATGTTATGACACATTTTCAGAGTCCCAAAGTTTCTGTAGAAATGTTTTCTAAATGGTGTCAGGTTTTATTCTTTGTCCAAAACTGGTACGTGTCACATCTAATTTATCTCCCAGCACAACAAAATAATTAGAAAAAACAACAAAAGACACTTTTAGAAGTACATTTTTAAATAAACATCTGTATGCCTAAACTCCCCTCCTGGACTAAACTTAGCTACATGATTGCACTGAAAGCAGAATTCCTTCTCAGTTTTAAATATGTAGCTCAAATGACAAACACTTAAGGCAGAAATTATGCCCTCGGATACACTTCAGCAGATGGAGTCCAGTACATGTTTTGAAGGCAGAATTTGCCCTTAAGAAGTAAAATAAAGGACAGTCTCATAACCTTCAAGAGGGTCACACCCAAACATAATGCAAAGGGGGCACAATACCAAAGCTGATAGAGCAGCAGCTGTATCTGGCAGATTAGAATCTAGCTTGTTAAAGTAAAATATTTTTAATATTTAATATGCAATATTAAATATTATATTGCATATAATGAAATTTTAAAAAAAAAAGCTTTTCTTCAGTTCTCTAGATAAAGCTGATATAGCTTTCCTATATTGGAGGTAAATAGCAGTTATTTTTACCATTCTGTGCTGCTTATACTTTTTGAATTAATAAAAACAGATTATGGATGAAATTTTCAGCTATGATGCATGCTAAATTTTGAAACTACAGTTCACTATTGCTCTTCATGCTATTTTTACTTCGCAAAAGTATAAACATCTGAAAATGTCATTCTTTTTTTTCTGCAATGATTTGTTTTGGAATTATTTAAGGAAGCTATTTTCACTAAGAGATCTAGAAATTACTACCATGCCCCCAAGCCTTCATATTCTCAGCATCAGAATACAGTGTTTGTTATGCAAAAACTCTGAAATTTCTAACTTTTCATTCCTTCCAGCACTGTAACCATGCCCTTTTCTAGGCTGGATTTAATACCTTAATAGATTATAATCTATTGTATTTAGAAATGAAGATTCACACATGTTCCATTTAAAAACTCATTTCATTTGATTTCAAGTGCTGCTTAAACAAGATACACCAATTTATCTGCTATTTATATTTTAATTTGCAGAAATAAACAGAAATAAACAGAAAAGCTTGCATGAAGATCATCAGTTATCGTCTTTTTATGACAGACACTGCATACATTTCAACTCTGAACTTAATTACTGTTATGATTTCAAACATCATAATGGCAGCATGCCTTCAAAGATTGACATCTGCTTTCTCAAGTTCAACATTTGACTTCACATTCATTTGGTTCAACATCTATCCTTCAAAAGTTGTAATGTATCCATTTTCTAATGACAACATGCAGAACTATCGGGCACTGCAGGAAAGCTCAGCACCATTTCCAACTTCAAAATACAAGAAAATGTCTTTTTGTACATGCTCCATTTCAAAATAGATGATCACAATAAAAAATAGATGCAAGTACATTAATAGATTAAAGTCTGATTAGAATCTGATTTCACAGCATTCTTTTTTCAGGTTTAAGAAGGTAAATATTCACTTTCTATGTATTTGTGCCAAATACAGAGCAAAGACATAGAAACAAATATAGTAAGGCTTCTAAATACTAACTATTGTTCTATACTTACTCATTAGAACCCTAGATTCCCATTGTGCTAGTAAAAACATTGTAACGAAAATGATACAGTGAAACCTAGATGGAAGTATTGTTTGTTTCACTGGAGTTTTATTTTTTTTTTGTTTGAGTATATTCAGTAGAAGAGAAGACAGAATTGCAATTAAGTCTTAGCAGGTAAAAAAGCACATGCTCCTTAAAGGGAGAACTGTTCTCAGTTAACTTTACTACTTTATCAAGTTTTCACTTATGAACAGAACCAGAACTATCAAGCTTCTTGTGCTTGTGTATTTTGATAAAATCCTATTTCGAAGGGTTAGCCAATACCAGCACAATATTCACAGAAACAGCATTGAATAGCTTTGAGCTACTGACCTGTACATGTACTTAGCTGTACAGCGTACTGGTGTAGCTACGTGTTTCAGTGGCGTTCTACCTCTATGGGATCTGTGGCTTCCTTGTTTAGGTTTAGCACAAACTTGACAGAAATTTGCAACATCAACTTTGCCACTGTATAGTTTCTTTCCATGTCTCTGCCTTTTTTTCACATCAAGAGCATTCCAGAGAGGATCAGAGCTTGCACAAGCTATTTTCAGAGAAACCAGTTCAGCATAAATCAAGGAAGCAGTCTCCAAGACAGTAAGTCTTGCTGGCAGAGATAGCAGTCTCGTATCTAGCATAACATGTCTAGCATGGGCAAACATCACGGTGCTAAAGCTTCTGGAGACAAGTGCTATAATGGCTGTCTGTAGCACTGACTGCTGACCAAAAAAAATTAATACAAAAGGAAGAAAAATCCAAATATTTTCCTAACTAAGTAATCAAAGTCAAAGATGAACAGTGGGTAATTATATTTTATTAATGGAGTTATATTATCCTGAAAAAAAGCAGACAACTTCTCTCTTGGAAAGATATATTGCAAGCTCATTTCTGATAAGGGGAAAAATGTTCAGATGTCTTCCCGAAAGGAAAAAAGCATTTGTATACAATGTGACCTACCAGAAGTTTTGAAAATGATGGATTTTCTACCTGTCCGTAACCATAAGAACAGAGTCCTGACTCCAGTGGACACTTCAATGCTCCTAACAATAGCCCTTATAGTAGATTTAAAAAAGAATAGCTAAAGAGTAGCTATTATTAGAACTTGAGTTTAATTTTGCAGAAAGTTCAAGTATCAGATTGAACAAGCTGAAAAAGATGCTGTATTACAAGGCACAGAGCATTGCATTTGCTAGAATAAAAAAAAAAAGTATGAAAAACCAACTGATATATCAATGCGATTTTGGTTTGTAAGAAGTGAAGAATGAGTGAAGACTTCATATATTTATGAACTCTAGCTACAGAACGGGGAATTTATGTGCATGAAAGACAGACATGCTTGCAATTTTCTTCTTCCTGAAGAAAATTCCTCTGTATTCCATACCCACATATACAAACAAACATATGTGTATGTATAAAATTAACACTGCATCGTGCTACAGAACTACACTGAAATTTCATTTTGTTTGGGTTTTTAAATTTTTATTTATTTATTTTATAACTAGTTCTATGATAACATGTAAGGGAAGTTTCAAAGGAGTAGATAACATGACTAAGACTGAAAATCAACTGAAGAATTCTCCTCTGAAACAAATGGACTAATTTCATTTTCCATCTCTGACTGAAAGAGCAGTAATATTTATAAAAATTAATACACTAACTACTCTTGTCACAAGTTTGTTACTCAAAAATACTCAAATCACAGAATATTAGATACACACAGTTTACTGGAAAATTATGACATTTGAATTATTGAATTTTTCCTCCCTTTGTGAGCCATTGACAATCACTTTTTTTTAACTAAAAATCTTCCAAATGTTTTTAGGTTTCATGGCTGAAAGGAAATATCTGCAAGTTGAAACTTCTGAAAAAGTAGCAGTTTAAATTTTCACAATTTGAGAATACCTAATATGTTGAGTGTAGAATTCAGGTAAAACTGCAGTTTTGCCTCACACTAATTCATTTTTGTAGTCCCATGTTAAAAAGAGTACACACAATATTCATGAAGGTGGTGAACATTTAAGGTCTGACTCCTGTTTGGGTTGACCTGCAGAGCTTTTTTACTCCCTGTCCTGTTTTATTCATAACCGTAAACAAAATATGCAGAAGATTCACCTCTTCCTACCTAACATTTCCAGACATATGCTAAAACAAGCAGAAATCCTTATGGCACTAGACAATATTCAATTTACAATCTGTTGCTATTTTTCACTACTGGGAGTGTTTATCTGTTACTTTGAACAGGAAAAACACAGCAGGTTGTGTTGGTGATACACGTTTCATGTGACATTTAAGTTACTTCCAGGTTTTCCTCCAAGATAGTACTAGCTGAGTGGCAATGGATCCTGTATAAAGAATTTCACCAATCTGAAGTCCAAGGTGTAGCTTATAGCTGAATAAAAAGTAAATCTATGTTTTCAATCATTACATCATCTAATTAGAACATAGATTAGTTAAGAAACACCATATGCCAACTAAAAATCATAGTTTTTAAAGACTTATGAAGAACACTTTCCATCATCATAATTATTACTATTATTATTATTATATCATGCAATAGAATAGCATGTAGGTTAGTATCACAGAGTAGAAACTAACATAAGATTAGAAGTCACCCTGTTTATGAAGGCGACAATCCTGAAATCATGCATTGCAGACAGCACAGAAGTCACAGCTAAAAGGCATACGTGGGTTTCTCCGCTCAAAGTGCAACACTGTGAGAAATCCAAAATGGGCACCTTGAGAAGGGTAAGATATCACTCATTTAATACTTATGGAATCAGAAAGTGTGCAGGGAAGCATAAATATTACAGGATAAGTTTTAAGTCTATTACCTTTTTAACTGTTCTAACAATGATCTTTACTCCCAGCTTACTTAGGGAGTTGAAATAGCTACAACCTTTGAGTTAAATTTACCATTAAATAGACCGAGAATGTACAAATAGTTCATTGCATTATTTCAACTGACTCTCTTTTGCTCCCTTTTACATGAAGACAGCCCCGCTACCCCAGCAGAAGAAATACCAAACCCTCAGAACTGTAAAAATTAACGGTCTCCCAGCCTCAGTCCATACACACCTACTGGTTTATACAGCTAGAGAATAATTTAGAGTGCAATAGCTGACTTGTAATCAATAGAGTAGCTTGTTCTTCTAGCAAAGTTGTGTAATTACTTATCATATATACTGTGATCTACTCACATAAGCCAGTGGTGTACCTGTGAAGACCACAGAAATGTTGTTATAATTTCTGCGGGATTGACATCAAGTGTACAACATAATTCCCCTTAGCAGGTAGACTGACCCTCCCTTTTCCTCCTCTTCTCAGCTCCAAATAAGATAATATTAAACATGGAATATCAGGCTAAAATTTGTTACTCCTATACATTAACATTTACTTCTTAATTTAACCTCCTTTTGATCATTACACAGATGGATTATTTTATTTTATTTTTTTTTAAGGATTAATTAGGCAAGGGTCTTGGTGCTGAGACAGAACAGGGCAGAGCTGTCTATCAAACACAGCTCTGATTCAGTTCCAGGACTGGAGCAGACCACAGTCTCCTCCAGTGCTAATATGGTATTTGATCAGTTTAAATGTACACAGCAGATTAATGCACAAAAGTAGCACGACTGTGGGAGGGACCAGCTGAGTAAAGCATTCTAATGAGGATTCATGGAGCATTATTTTGGCATTATGCCCTAAATCTTTATACTGAAGAAAAACCCCGAACTATGAAGTAATGGTTTGAAAGCTTTGTTCCCTTGAGATCAACACAAAGACCTCAGCTGAGATGGAAATGAATATTCAATAAAGAAGCAAGCACTGAAATCTTAACAGCTGAAACTAATTATTAGGAAGTTTTTTGCTATGGATTATGACAGAGTTGGAATAAATTATAGAAGCACTAAAAAAACCCAATATTAATAAACTAAGCAATATTTTCCAAGTTATATCCTTAGAACTTAGAGTCTGATTATCTCATCTACTGTTCACATCAGAACTAGGACCATTTAAAACCTATAAAAGACCAGAATAGGACCCACTGAGAATCAAATAATTTTGTAAACATAAAATAACCCAGATGAATGCCTGTGCTCTGTTTAAATCATGGTTTGAAAAGGACTTCTTAAAATGTGCAGAACTGTCAAGTACCAGAAATTTCAAGGTTTTTTGTTTTTTTTTTTAAAGGGAAACATCTTATAAACGTACAGAATCATTCATGAAGATATAAAACAGGACTGCAAGTATGTTTCAGTACTGAACAAACAGCATAGAATAGAAAACAAAGTTTATTCCAAGTGCTTTGGATTTTTTTTTTCCCATAATCAGAATTGTAAGGTATTTTTATATTTTTGAATTTGAAGGCGCAGTAACTCAATTGCTTTAGTGTAATTGAACCAAGTTTCTAGAAGGGCAGTCTTGGAAATCCATTAATTTCAAAGTATCCAAAGTTCTCTAAATCCCAGATAAAATACAACACATTGAGTCATATTTACACAGTTCCATATGTAAGTATATAACAGTAAATCAAGAAACAACATCTGCAGAATCATGTTTGTTGAACAACCACGTGGCAAACTCATATAAAAACAATACCCTGAAGTTATTAACAATCTGTAATTGTCCTGATTTATGAAGAGATCAGGAGCTGAGTCCAAGTTCAATGGGCATCAGGAGGGCTGGGGTAACACTTCAAACAACCCTCTCTTCCTCACACCTTCCCCCATCTCCCATAAAAAAAACAAGGGCATTTACAGTCCAAACATTTTCCAGTGAACCTTAGCAGTTTTAATAACACTTCAGTGAAGTTTTTGCTAATTTCTAAATATTCCACTTAATAAAAGAAACATTTCCTATAAATTATAGGTAATGCTGTTCTTTCATGTCCTCCACCTTTCTGTACTCCTTCACACTGTGCCAGGGAACGCTATTGGCAAGTCTGAGAAGCCATTCCATCAGTGTTAGTTTCTCTACTGTGCTTCAGATGCTCCAGAACTGTTCAGGATAATGCCCTGCTATACATTGCCCCTTGCTCATACATACCTGTTTCTTTCCAGTACTGAGCATACAACAGAATGAGTCTTAAACACTGTAATGGAACATTATTTTGCTTGTTTGGACTTATACTTTTCATCATTCTCCAGAGTCCCTGGGCTGCATGCCCAGACTTTGATCACCCGTTCACAAGAGCACAGAACACTTTAAAAGAAGTGTTTATCAGGTTGTGATGGAGCTAGACTTACTTTCCCCTAATTTGCAAAAACTGAGTGGATACATGAGACATTCACACTGAACACAGGAAACCCTGGCCAAACAAAGAATTTCCGTAAGGAGATTAGTTTCTAATTCTCTATAGCCTTTTAATCTAAGTAACTGAAACATTCTCAGAAAGAATATACTTCATTATCATAATTATGACTTCTAGAAAAAAAACCCATGAAGTAGCACCTCTCAGAGTTGAATCTTCACCAAAATTTGTTAGCATCCAGGCAACAAGAAACTAAATAAAGAAAATAAACATTTGAGGCCCACAGAGATATCTAGATGCATGCTTTCACAGAATACTAAAATATGAGTCATAAACACCCAGAGTTTACACAACAGACACTCGTATTCTGGAGAGCTAGTGGTTCCCACAACCCACCAGGAGCACTTGCTACTTAATGTATTCCATCTTCTCACGCAGGAAAGGAAGTGATGGGGTCCAAAAAACAACTAATAACAGAGTTCTTCTCAAAACACAGCAAATGCATGCTAAGTTATGAGCCTATCCTTTTTAGAGCATCACAATTTCAAAAGAAAAATAAAAAAAAACTGTCAAGAAGCTAGTTCAGCATCCTAAGGTCATTAAGAATGTTCTAATTCATTTTATATCCGGGATAGAAGCATAATATCCTCTGGTACTATTCCTGATTTTAAATACTCCACAAGCTAACCCACCTAAAAAATTAGCTGCTCTTTTATTGCTGTTATTTTTCACTTACTCAGGTCCAGCTAAGACAGTTCAGTACAATCAAAGCACAGATGACCTTCAGACCTCCTCTCCAAGTGCTAAACTTCACCACCACACTGTTCATAATTGCAGCAGATGGTTATAGGCTTAATATGCACATGTGAACTTTATAAGGTCTGTTCTCATCTCCAAAGAAGAGATATGAAAATATATCAAGGTCATCAAAGCCTTTCCTTTGCTCTCCAGGTTAAGACGGGAGGGAAGAGGAGGAGAAGAAGAGAAAGGCTGGAGGCAGAAAAAGAAAAAATGTCCTTGCTGCTGTGGCCCAGTCTTTCTGTAGTGCTGAGCCTGTGCCGGTAAAAAATGCAAACTGAGACACTCTGCTGGTTCCAGTACTTTGTCTTTTATGTGCTTACTTTAAAGGCTACTCCACTTTTCCCTCTATGATAACCAGTTTCTTAATTTCATAGTAAGAATTTAATAATTGATAGTGATTACTATTGCTGTAGATAATCATCATCAATAACTGTCTCTATTTCTACTCAATAAAAAGTCCCTTTGATTTAGCACATGTAATGCAGCAGCTTAGACTCAAACAGTTAAAATTAATTGTAAAAATCATACTACCTTCCCTCAAGTAGCTCTTATTTGTCATCTAACCCCTAACAAGGATTTCTTCTAATTATATTTTTTATTTTTTTCATTTGTATGTTAACTTTCCCAGGTCACGGAGATGTTGGAATATGAACCTGTAAATATTTTAATGAATACAAATCACTCTCTACACTGGATAATGAGCATTATACTGACTACTCTAGTGTGCCTCATCATTATAACAAATGATTAAATACCCATTTACTGTCAGCGTTAATGTTTCTTAATTTTCTTTTCTATTTCAGAGCTATGTTAAGAGAAGTCTGGCTTGTGCTTACTACCTGTTGGCAAATTTAAGAAACCAAAATACAAATTAAAAACAGGTGATTTTTAAAATATCCTTACAGCACAACTGTAAAAGATGACCTATATAGCTACAATGTGCAGTAGTACAGCCACAAGAAACAGAATCATAGAAGAGGGGATTTGCGATGTTGATTATATCAATGGTATATGAAGTGTCTTTATCCACTTTTCAACATTGGCTGATATTAGCTGCTTCCAGGCAAGTTTTGAACTATTATATCAGACAATTTCATGGAAAAAAAACACACTTATTAGGTAAGTGTATTCCTAATCCTGCAAAGTCACCAAATGTCTGGAAGCATGACAGCTAGTATTTCTTTCAGTTTTTTTAATCTAATTCGGAACAGCTGAAATCAGCTTAAGGAATGAGTTAATAGAAAACAGAAGAATAATTACCTTCTATTTCAGTATAAACATCCTGTTAAAATAGTACTTAAAAGAGAAAAAATGGGGAAAAAATCCTCATGCAAAAATCAAGTGTGATGAGAAGGAAAGGCTGCTATACAGGAAGGAAGTAGGTTTTAAACTATAGGGGGAAAGCAAGTAGAAACAACTTCTGTCCCACTGAAGAAAAATACAAGTCCAAAGCACTGCATGTAGCTTCATACAAGCCTGTTCAAAAGGTTGAAGTTGAAGAGCAGTTTTATTTCTCTTTAAGTAAGCAAAAAACCAAATACAGACAGATTCTGTAATTCTATGATACACTGATATTTGCAGACCAAAATTTAGGCAGCAAGAAACAAAAGAAGAAATAAGAGGACTGTGGAAGTTAAGTCAGACAGAAAAAACAAATACAAACAAAATATCTTCACTGTTTGCTCTTCTTTGATCTATCACCTACCCTCATAACTCATTGCTGATAAGCCAAGATAACATCACTGCTCCAAAGAATAAAAATTTTCAAATGTTTATGTGACAACTATTCTGGTGAAAATAAAACCAGGATGAAGACAGAAGAGAGAAAATAAAATAACCCACACCCCTAAAAGGTAAACAAAAACCTCTGAGAAGCCCAATGCACAACAAAATTATTTCTTTTGGTCTTGACTGGTAAACAGACAGCAGTGATGAAGAAACATTTTCATCACCACACTCGAGCAAGAATTACAACATTACTGTGAAGTGCTCCCAGTTGCATGGGTGTATGGTCATAGCAACTACTGCCTTGAGCTTAGAGTACTGCTCTTTACATGGGATTATGCTTAGAGACTTGGTCACCTGAAACCTCATCATTTATGTGAGAATTTTTCTTGCTTAATGTCATGGTTCAGCCCCACTCAGCAGCTAAGATACCACACAGTAGCTCATCCACTTCTCCCTCTCACCACCCCTCCCAGGGGGATGGGGAATAGGATCAGGAAAGAAAAGAAGGCACAATTGATGGATTGAGATAAAAATGGTTGATAGAAAACAAAAACAATAATGGAAAACACTTAAGCACATAATTTACAGTACAAGAGCTAATAGTTGATCCTGACATCCAGCTCTCTCCTGAGTAACAAAACCTACCCCTCAGCCCTGTCCTCTCTTTATATACTGAGGGTGATGTCACGTGGGATGGAATAGCCCTTTGGCTAATTTGGGTAAACTATCCCAGCTGTTGGCTAATTAGTAAACTATCCCAGCTGTGTCCTTCAGCCATAGGGGCCACCAACTCCAGCTCCTCTCCCAGCTCAGGTGAAAATTATCTATCCTAGCCAGAAGCAGGATACTTAAACATTAAACCAAGCAGAGAATACATTGTGTTAGCTATCACTGCTCTGTGGAAGCTGCTAGTAACAACCCTGATAGATCTTCACATTTAAGTTTTCTTTGAATTCTATTGCCCCTTAAGTCTGCCCCTCCTGATGACTTTATTACCCTATCAGTTATGTTTTCAAGGACTAACGTACACTGACAATGCCCATTTAGGCTGTCATGGCTATTGGGACCAATGCCTTAGGCAGAATTTCCACTTTTCCTCAGCTAAACCTAGCAGAAACCTACTTTGAGATAGTGGGAAAAGAAGAAGAAATTTTAGATTTATCTTTCAGGAGTAATGCAGACACTTTCCCCTGGGGCCTCCAGAACATACACACATACTTTTTATTACTTTTTAAGATACAGCACACATCTAAGGTGAAGGATGCTGCGGGAGTAGGCAACTATTTAGGTTGGACTGGGCTATTCACCTAATTGGGAAGGGAACAGAACTGTTTTCCAAAGACTTTTCATAGTTCTAATACCTTGGCAAAAATAAAAAGCATGATGGCTTCAGTTAATGTTAAATTTAAATGACCCATTGATCCTTAACAAAATTGGAGGGCCTCTGGAATACTATTTTAGATTTTTTTTCTTTTTGATTTTACTGAAAGTAGTTTTCTATTACTCTTGTTACAGTTTCTTGGATCAGTGTATTGCGTTTAAGTGGCAATTCTGAGCAGTGAGAGAAAGAGAGAGAGAGTTGCCACTGGCCAACCCGCCTTTTATGCTGAGCATGATGTCTGTGGTATAGAATACCTTCTTAGGCCTGTTTAGGTCAACTGTACTGGCTATGCTCCTCCTAGCTTCCTGCACTTGCACATTAGCAAAACCTAGGAAGCTGAAAAAGATCTTGATCTCTTAGCAGCAACTAACAACGTCAGTGTATTATCAATATTCTTCATATACCAAATCCCATACTAAATCCAAACCACAACAGCTACTGGGAAGAAAACTAGCTCCATCCCAGTCAAAATTAGGACAGTATTTCTCATTACCCGACTATGTTATTAATTGGCAATAAATTACATTAATCTTCCCCAAGTCAAGTCTGTTTTGCCCATGATGGTGATTATTGAGTGATGTCTTTGCCTCATCTTGATGCACAAGCTTTTCATCATATTTTTTCCCACAGTCCTCTTGATAAAGGGTGAGTGACTGAGCCTTTTGGTGGTCACCTTACAACCAGCCAAGGTCAACCCACCACAATCAACCTCTTAAAAAATGGACTTCTGAAACTTCAAATTAAAAAAAAAAAAAAAAAAAAAAAAGATTAATTCATTTAATATAAGAATATCTGTGTCAAACGAAAGTCAGCTTCCTAAGAAGTATCATACAGGCCAAGCAACTAAGACATTAAACTTGATGGACGATCTCCACCTAGGGGTGTATGAAAAGACTCACGTGTAGGTACCGATTCACATCCTGAGTCCCAGGTAAAGTAGCAGTGTACCACCTCATAACAGAGCTTTGGTCACCTCAGCAACATTGTTATTTGACAGATTACTGAAGAATCTAGAACAAACTTGTCTGCAACTTGTTACAGGAAAGAATAAGGCAAGGATGGAAAACAATTTTTTAGCTGGGGGGTAAATTTGGGATTGGCTGAATCCACATCCTAGAGTAGAAATCTCTCTACAGGAAAGTAAAGGAAGAATTAGACTCATGCACACTGGTGGACTGACTTGAACCAAAAAAACTTTGTGTGAAAAAAAAAATTGAACACATACAGTTTGTTTTGTTGGATCACTGAATCCTTTTGCTAGGTCTGAGTGCAAAGCAGTTTCTTTCTTTGTGTATATTCTTGAAAAGGTGAACTCTAAATGAACTTCCTACAAAGTTGGGGTTCTGGCAGTGGTTATATGTTGGCAACATGTACCTGGGGGATGGAGGGGCGGAAATGGATGACTTGGACTGATGGGACATGGGGTCATAAAGCTGCAAAATACAAACAGAGATACTGCTAGTGAGGTTTTACAGTGCTTAAGGTGATGCAGAACCAGTATCTGTACAAGCAGAAAAACAGACATGCCTGAGCGAGAGTGGTAGAAAGCATGGGACTACAACAGCTGCTGCTTCAGTGAATTTGGGCTGATGAATAACTATACCTCGTACCTTACCCTTCACATAGACCAAGCAGTGAGAAAGCCCTTGCAACTACTCTTTTTGCCATACAAATAAAGCTTAAATGACCCAAGCAGCCTGGACCTCGATACCATAATTTGGTGTCTGGGTGAAAATTGCTCATCATTAGTGGCACTGTGTGCTTGGATATTTTATAACAGAGCTATGTCATAAGCAGGGTGAGATTTCTGCGCAGTACTGTCACTAATAGCTGTGACTCTCGGTGATATTTTTTAGACTCCTCAAGTGATATAGCTCCAATCCATTTAGAGACTTCATTTTTCATGAAGTCTAGTGTCTTAGCACTTCAACAAGCCATAAAATATCTTTATGAAGTTTGGCAACAGTGTTATGCACAAACTGAAAGCTAGAGAGTTTCACTTTGTCAGATTCAGTGATGTGGCAGATTTATGGATAGAGGGGAAAAAAGGACAGCTGCTAGCTTCCTCTCCATATAGTAGTGTTTATTAAACAATATAAAGACATGTGCATAAACTCCCATCAATAGCCAACTTGCATTGTTTTCTGCCTCAGAGGAAAAACAAAGTATATGTATACAGACTTAGAAATTAGACTTTTATTCTCTTCACAAGAAACATAACATTGAAGAATCATAGAATGGTTAGGGTTGGAAGGGACCTTCAAAGGTCATCTAGTCGAATCCCCCTGCAAGGAGCAGGGACATCTGCAATTAGATCAGGTTGCTCACAGCCCCGTCCAGCCTGGCCTTGAATGTTTCCAGGGACAGGGCATCCACCACCTCTCTGTGAAACCTGTTCCAGTGTTCTACCACCCTCATTGTAAATAATTTTTTCTTTTATCAAGTCTAAATCTGCTTCCTTCTATTTTAAAACCATTACCCCTCATGCTATCACAACAGGCCCTACTGAAGTGTTTCCTCCATCTTTCTTGAAGGCCCCCTTTAGGTACTGGAAGACCCCTATAAGATCTCCCCAGAGCCTCCTCTTCTGCAGGCTGAACAGTCCCAACTATCTCAGCCTGTCCTCATAGGAGGAGTGCTCCAGCCCTTTGGTCATCTTTGTGGCCCTCCTGTGGACTCACTCTAACAGGTCTACATCCTTATGTTGTGGACTCCAGAGCTGGACGCAGTACTCCAGGTGGGGTCTCACGAGAGTGGAGCAGAGGAGCAGAATCACCTCCCTTGACCTGCTGGCCACACCTCTTTGTATGCAGCCCAGGATGTGGATGGCTTTCTGGGCTGCAAGTGCACGCTGCCAGCTCATTTTGAGCTTCTCATCCACCAGCACTTCTAAGTCCTTCTCCTCCAGGCTGCTCACAATCCATTTTCCACCCAGCCTGTATTGTACTTGGGATTGCCCCAACCTATATGCAGGACCTTGCACTTGGCCTTGTTGAACTTCATGGGGTTCTCATGGGCCCACTTCTGTCAAGGTCCCTCTGGTTGGCATCCCTTCCCTCCAGTGTGTCGACCACACCACACACCTTGATATCATTGGCAAACTTGCTGAGAGTGGACTCTATCCCACTGTCCATATCGCCAACAAAGATATTATGCAAGGCCTGTCCAAATGCCAACACTTGAGCCATTGACCACAACTTTTTGAGTGCAACCATCCAGCCAATTCCTTATCTGCCGAGTGGTCCGTCCATCAAGCCTATGTCTCTCCAGTTTAGAGACAAGGATATTGTGTGAGATAGTGTCAAATATTTTGCACAAGTCCAGGTAGACGTCAGTTGCTCATCCCTTGTCCACGTATGCTGTAACCCTGCCATAGAAGGTCACCAAATTAGTCAGGCATGATTTTCCCTCAGTGAAGCTGTGTTGGCTGTCATAAATCTCCTCCTTATTATTCCATGTGCCTTAGCATGGTTTCCAGGAGAATCTGCACCCTGACCTTGCCAGGCACAGAGCTAAGACTGACTGTCCTGTAGTTCCCTGGGTCTTCCTTGTTTCCCTTTTAAAAATGGGGGTTGTTTTTCCACTTTCTGGTCATTGGGAACCTCAGCAGACTGCCACAGCTTCTCAAATACGATGGATGGTGGCTTGGCAACTTCTTCCACCAGTTCCCTCAGGACCTGAGGACGCATCTCATCAGGTTCTGTAGATGGTCTCAAACCTGCTCTTCTGCTACAGTGGTCATCTCTTCATTCTCCTAGTCCCTGCTTTTGCCTTCTGTGACTCGGGTGATGTGGCTAGAGCCCTTGCTGGTGAAGATAGAGGCAAAAATGCATCTCATATCTTCTTGCTCCTTTTTTATGCATGCCAAAAGGCAGGAATTTGGGCAGAATATACCTTTAAGAGTTCTATCCCCCTTACGTTGCACTAAAATATACTTGGTTTATTTCATTGTCATCTTTAAAACCTTTAAATAAGCACAGCTGTGCTGTAATTTATCACAGTCAGGAGATAGGGAAGAAGCTAAATATATGCAAAAGTAACCTAATCTGAAGGACATCAGTTCTCACCTTCCTTCTGTATTGCAGAATTGCTGTATTTATTTAGACCACTGGCTTATTTATTCCAGTAGCCAAGACTAGCTAATAGCAGATGTTTCTGAAACAGATTAAAATGCATCATTATAGTAGGCTACTCATATTTCTATTGAATTGAGTCATTCCAGAAAATACTCTAGTTGGAAATATTTTTAGTATCCCCAAATGTGTGCCGTGTCTTTAACCTGGAATACCTGGATCAGACCAGTATATTGTAAAAGAAAAGTTTAAAATAAATTGTTATATAAAATTAAAATTATGAATCTCATTTTCTACTTCTCACTTGTAAATAGAAAGTCAGAGAATGGTTGAGGGTGGAAGGGACCTCTGGAGGTCATCTTGTCCAAACCCCTGATGTCAGATTATTAAACAGTAGAAAAGAAGGATTTGTCTTTTCTCCCTCATCTCCCTTCTCTCCTGTGAAGTGAGAAAACCATCAAAATATAGTAACATCTTTTCTTCCTCTGTCTTAGATTAAGTGAAACACTTCCTTTAATAAATACCATGACTTCATGAAAATTTAAGCTCAAGGTCCTTTCTTGTTCCTCCTTTTGTGCAAGGAATATTCATATCTCTTATGATTATTTTGGTAACCTCCATGCTGACTGTGAATTATTAGTCAAAAGGTGAGATTTTTCCAAGACTGTCTTTCTAAATCCCTTGACTTTTTCTGCTTAATAGAATTCATCCTCCAAATATACTCAGCTTATTTAGGATCAATAAAATGAAGACAAAAACATAAGAGCTGGTTTTGATATTAATTTCTCTCCTCCTGTTCTTGGACTGGATAATCCCAGAAATGGGAAATAAACAAAAATGCCTAAGGCCTTACTCGTTCTGTGGAAATTAAGTCATTTGTTAATCCAATTTTATTATATTGGTTTCTTTCTACTCTGCACTACATAGGAAGGCTGAGTGCAGTCATGTTTTTTATATTCCTAGAGTCTAAATAAATACTCAACATATATATTTATGTAATTAATCTTGTAGCATGGATAAGACCTTACAACTTAATGAAAGCATTTTAGGGTCAGACTTTTATTGCACCATGTTTTCTTATTTGGTTTGAGAGTAGTAGATAGAAGTGGAAAGGGTCTGGAAAAAGAAATTTATTCCTTACAGCTGTGGTCCAGACATTACACAGAAGGCATGCAGGACAGATTTATGTTGAAATTTATCCTCTCTTTCTCTCTCAGCACAGTCAAACATCTGACTGGGTTTTTTTTCCTTTTCTTTTTTTTTTTTTTTTGTGCAAGAGGACTTGAGAGGTCTTGCAAGAAGCTAACGATTCCCTAGAATCATTTTGCAATAACGGATTTTCTCAAGTATGTTTGATGAACAGCAAGATGCTGGTTTTTTAAAGATAAAAAGCAGTAAATTATTGGGAAATTAATCATTCACTTGGCATGTGATTATTGATTTTTCTTATACTATATGAATAATTTGCTAATTTTCTTTTCCATGAAGGGTCTGTGACAATACACAAGTTTTCCTTTAAGCTATGAGGAACTATATCTTTCCACTTTCTGTCACTACAGGTTATAACATTAAAAAAGAGTAGAGTTTTTGTTTGAAAATTTGCGACAGTCAAATCTTGCTCTGCCAGTGATTTTAACTTCTCACTAGTTGTGGGTTTCAATCTTCTGTAATCTACACACAACCTTATTAGGCTGGTCTAGTTTAATAGACATTAACATTTTCAAGTTTTTAATTTTCTCTCATTGATGACCATGAATTCAGCAAGGTCAGGTCAAAGACCTAAGTGGCGTCAATAAGGACATTTGTGTGCTTCACAGCATTTTTTACCTCTTCATGGAAGAGGTGGGGATTTTCAAAATTAGTCTAAGGAGGTAAAAATGCAGTAGTGACCATAATTATTTAGAATTGCTTTCTTAGCACATTGGGAAAGTAAATCCATAAGTCAAATGTTGACCAGTTTCTAAGCATTTGCAGGAAGAAATAATTGCATTAACTTATTTGTAAACTATATGACATGTGCAAGACTATCAAGGTAACAAGCAGAAGAGCAGCCATAGCTACTAGTTCATCAGCCTATAAGGATGCACTCTCTTCCTCAATATATTGTGGTTTATAATGACAATAGTTATTGGTTTTTCACTACATTATACTTCTAAACAAATACTTTGAAAACTGATTACAGAGATATAAGCTTCTAAAAATGTCTGTTCTTGAAATACTCATTCACATAATAGAAGATAGTTTGCTTATTAAGGTACTAAAGTCTAGAGGAAAAAAATACAAAAATCAGAATAGATAATGATTTCTAGCTGAAGATCTGAAAATGTGCAAACGTGAATTGCCACAAGGACAGATACAGAAATCAGTGGAGGCTATCAATCAATACATAACAAAATATCAGTGATGATTTACTTCCTGACTCAGTTTGAAAGGTAAATATATCAAAGCATAGATGATGCCCTTCACAAAGATATTTAAGCAAGTATCTCATTTTGGCAGTATAGAAAAAGGGCCATGCACTGGGCTAGCTTCCCTAAACCTGTTCTGAAGGACTGCTTTGTCACTGTGGAAACCAATTCTGGAAGGAAGTGATGCTGAGGATCCCCCCCTGAGAAAAATATTCTGGTCACTGCTGGCCTGCACAGACTTGCACACTCTTACTTTATGACATTTTTGCTATTGACATCCAAACAACAGTATGAGCAAGTTTTGGTTGCCTCTGGCCTTCTAACAGCTCATTCCACCTAAAAATCTGTGACTAATAGATGAGTAATTAAGTTCTGCTTTCCTAATAGCTCTATGTTCAGATTATGGCTTGATTGATAATGGTAGGACAGTCTGAGAGGGATCATGCAAAAAAAATGGCCACTAATATCTCATTGATTTAAATGTCATTAACCAGCAGTGTCTTGTATGAATGTCTAAGTATGATATCTAATTTCATCTATCCTTTGTGGCTACCAAAACATGCAGAATTTAGAGAGCAGTACTCATGCCATACTCAATCAACTACCTCAGAACAAGCTATGGAGGGACAGTGTATGAGTCTTCCTAGAATAACTCAAACTCCCAATATTATAAAAAGCATCTGTTATTCAGGTGTTTGTGCTTTTTTTTTTTTTTTTTTTTTTTTTTTTTTTTTTTTTTTTTTTTTTTTTTTTTTTTTTTTTCTCAGCTTGTGCCACTTGAAAACTACATCCCAGCTTCTCTGGGTCAGCCTGAAAATTTACTTTCTCCACTGCAATGATGAGCAGTCTGGGGGAAGTATTTTTGTGTACAGAAAGGTCTATTTCTGGAAGCTTGTATTGTGACATAGGAATTGTTCACACAGATAAAAAAAAAGCCTATTTCTGTGCTTGTTCTCCTGCTCCAAAACCATGCCTGCAGATCTAGAGGTTTGCCGTGTAGCTGCAGCACTTCAGTGAGAAGCAGATGGAGCATCTCCAATTTCTGTGTCAGAGAGCTCTCAGAAGATGTGAAGTCCAGGTGGCTCCCAGCTAGCAGAGATAGAAGTCTGCTAACAGGAAGAGTTCAATGCATGTGTGGTTGTTATAAAAGCATACCAAGAAGCTTATAGAACCAGAAAAGACTCAGGTGCATGTGATAGTATTCCCAGTTTTCATTTTACCTCTCAAAGGTCTTTGAATGAGTTGTTCTGAGATACTCAACTGTAAGGAATATCTGGGATTATTTATCAGCCCAAAATTGAGAGTTTATACCAATACTGACTATTGTTATTTCTGGAGAGTTTTACCTTCTCTGAAAGAAGTACTGTGAGTGGAGAGGAAAAAGATCGTAAAAAATCCAGAACCAGAGTTGTGTACATAGATTAAAAATCATACATTGATTGAAGAAAGTCTGTAATGAATTTTTAAAGCAGCACGATTGAAACGTACAGTCAAAGGAAGTTAGTCATACTGAGCAAAGTGGCATATCATCAATACTGAAAGTTCTGAGAAAGTAATTGCGCAAGTCAAACAAATGTTCATTTTAACAACAGCTTACAGATTGACAGTCCAAGGTCATCTGACCTAAAATGAGAAATAGATATAAGTTTTAAAAACAAGCAGGAAAATGATGAGATATTGGAAGAAGTAGCCTGCAGCTACAAGATCATGGGCTGTGTGCTTGTAAGATTCAAAGTGTCAGAGGCAACCAGGATCAATACTTGAGTGACAGACCAACATGGAAAATGATCTGGATGTTTCAGAAATGTGCTGGAGTTTCAACAAGCTTAGAGTCTTTAGATAAGATTTAAAACAACAGATTCTAAACCAGAACATATCATAATTTAAAACAGATATTATCATATTTTGCCCTCCTCTGTAAGTGATTGTACAATCTTCTTCCATTATAAAGATTGTTAGCATCAATCTCCCTTTTCAGATAGCTTGAAAATGTTATTTTATACTTAATCCTCAAGGATTGACTGATTTCAGATTTAATACCTTAAGAGTACTGGAAGAAACGAATACGATTGGTACATGAAGGTGTAGACTCCCAGTAGAAGTAACTTCTGTATCGACTTTCCCAAGAAGAGTCAGTATTAAAAAAATCACATAATTAAATAGTCTTAAATTAAAAAATTGTAATTTGAACAATTTGTTTAGACTTAAGATCATGTTTTATTTTTCCAGAAGCTTGAACTTACTTTTGGAGTCGTAGTTATTCTAACAAGCCCAGAGAGACAGAAAGTATGCTACTTCTTCCATTTTTAAAAATTTTGGCATCTAAATATAGCATAACAAAGGTATCACACAGTAAACATAACAGATTACTAATAAAGAACTTTCAGCCTTAAAAAACAGCTTACGCTAAAACAGATGCAATTGCCGCATAATGGGTGCCAGATCTCTTGAGTACAGAAGCTTATGCTCCACAAAGTTTTATCAGAAATCATAAAGCAGTAAATTTATTCAATTTGCCTTACACCAATTAAAATTATGTATTTTAAGCCAATAAATGTAACACAGACCAGTGTCTCTCACTACAAATACATACACAGACTATTACATTTTGCAAAAACAAAATATAAGATGCAATTTGGCATACATTTGCAAGAATGAATATCTTTTAATTTAATAAGGCTTCAGTCAGAGATGGCTCTTGTCTAGGGTACAGTGGTTTCAATCCCTGCTAAAACTTCATAAACCCTACTAAAATTTGTTCTGAAGAATGATGAAGAATGGCAGTTGACTTGAAAGGATCTTGAAACTTTCTCCTACTTGTCTCCAGGAATACTTGTGGAATGCAAGTGTCAGAACACAGAAAATTTTCATATTTGAATTTCCATATAAACCTGAGCAGTATCCTTCAGTGATGATTTCACCGTCTATATCCAAGCCTGCAGAAATAGGCATGTGGTAAACGAGGCTAGCTCAGAAAGACACATATAGGATAAAACTACAAGGAGAAAACAAGCTATTGGTAATTTTTAATCTTTACCTATGTATAGCACTTAATTATTCTTCTGTAGTTAGTTTTAGCTTGATAATGAATAACATATGCTATTCCTTTTTCGTATTAATTATTGATCTCTTAAACCTCCATTGCATTACCCATAGTTGCATACTCACATGTACCATAAAATTTTCTGTTGATATCTCTGCCAGCTAAAAAGCATCAAAACTGCCACTGGCTTGAAAACAATTCATTAACTTCTTTGCTCTACCAAACAAATACAAGGAACTAAATCAGATGCTTTGAGAAAACACAGCAATGCCTGTAAACATGACAGTGTAGCAGTTCCTTATGAACAACATGATATAGTGTAATTCAAGAAGACAGAAAACAAAAATGATAAAAAACCCAATTACTGGCTGATAAAAATATGTAAATACTCTCTTCATACTGACAGTCCATAAAACTGCCTTATAGTTAACTGCAAGATGAAGCTTAGGTCTCAGACATTTGATATATGACAAAGTTTCTTAAATTCTTCTGATCTGAGCCCTATAATGATCCCTCCAAGGTTGCAGGCTTTACACCTGACAGATCATTGTTTTACAGTTTAATACATTTTCTCCCAGCAAAGCAGTGCATAAACAAGTGCTTTAGCAATTAAACAAATGTTGCAGGGGCATGTAATGTTACCCATACCTCATTTCTATGAGCTTGGTTATCTCTATAATAGAGTTAATTGCTCCCACAGTGAGGGACAGAGTGGACTTCTGCCAGCCCTGTTTAAAGGAGCCTTTTATTGTGTGTGACCAGCATGAAAACCAAACAAATCCACTGTGCCCTTACAGAGACTGTCAGAACTGCTCTGTCCCCTAGAAAGGCTGAAATAGCAACAGTGGCACATCTGGCCTGTCACAACAGGTAGAGGGAGTAAATAAGTTTAAGAAAGGCAGGCTCCTCTGAGTAAAATCTATGGTTTCTCTGATAAATTCATAGAGCTTAAGAGTCCTACATCAAGAAGCCTTCTTAAGCTCACGCACACATTTTTCCCTTCTTCTGTGAAGCCAGAAACTAGCCGCAGTCAGGAATGACTCCAAAAGACAGCATACACGGAGAAGGGAAGTGCAGCCATTTGCATGACTGGAATCCTGAATAAATCAAAACTCCCACAGCAAAAGAAATACTGATTTTAGCAGTTCTGTTGGCTAGCTAAGAGTGTTCTCTGCGCTGGTTCTTACAGCAGCAGCAAGGGCCAAGACTTGGTTAGCTTCAATTTCTGTATTTCTAAGCTGTGAAGTAGAAATGATTTTTAATAATAATCTAAAGAAAAAAAAAGGAAGGATCTAATAATCTAAGGGAAATTCCAAGTGAAAAAAAAAAAACCAGATCAATGGGTAAGAGAAGTATCAGGTACCTCCTTGGTCAACAGCATCAGGCAATGAGAACCTTCTATAAAGCTATGTGGGTATTTCAGAGGAATTTCACCAGGTTGACAGAGAAAATGAGGGGTGTGTTAGTAGTTAAGCAAAGATGATGGCTTCTGTTACTCAAAACAGAAACTAGATGAGCACTTTCTGTCATTTTAGTGCAAAAAAAAATTGTTATTGCTTAAGATATAGAACTCCTGTTAACCACCATTTCAGGAAATTGGGAAAATTAACATATAAATTCAGTTATGGCATATGGGAGTACAAATTCTTAGATTTACGTGCTTCAGTAACAGACAACAAAGAAGGCTGCAGAAAAAAAAAAAGAGTATTGTCTGAAGTGAACAAATGAATAGCAATCTTAAACTGCAAGAGTAGAAACCACTAGCGAACAAGCAGTTATCAAGGCATCTATCTTTAGCTTAAGCTTATATTAGTTAGTGCTGAGCTGACAATACAAAACATCAGTGATTTCTTGAGTTTCAGCAAGAAAACAGCAATATTTTGTGTAATGGCTCCCTCCTCTCTTGCTATACTCTGGGATATAGTAGTGCCTTTTCTTGGCTTCTCAGAAAGCTATGTTAGAAACTACCAGTCACTAACACACTTGCAGTTTTTCAGGCCTTTTTCCCTAGAGTACTCCATTATCCATTTGAGGAATAAAAAAAAAGAAAGGAGATTTCAGTTTGGACAATGATGTCTTCTGGACAGCGCTAGGTTAACAGTGGTCTCCAGCCAAATAGAAACTAAACTGTTGAAAATAGATTGAAAGCATAAAAACATGTGTGTGTTTATACATCAATATATACATATTTTTCTAAATAAATATATACACGTGCATACATTTCAGAGAGGATGGAAGGAAATAGCATATCACCTAATTTGGACACACAAAAAATGTAAAGAACAATAATTGGAGGATGACATTTTCTGCTCTGAGCTTTCTATTTTACAGTATGTGCCATGTGGATAAGCCTGTTGATTCAAATGGGTCCAGAGTGTGGCCTGAGTGTCTCAGTGAAAGCTGAGGGCCTGTAGTGGTGTGATGCTTACATAAAACATTCCTTCATTATACCAATCAACTTTTATTACTGAACAAAATCAGTTCAGCTGCAAAAAGCATTTGGTGTGTCAGCAAAATAATTTTCTGTTCAGCCTTTAAGTCTTCTAAAGAAAGGGCAGTCAACTTGTTACTTGCCAGCAAATCAAAATGAAAAGCCATTATAGTTTTGTAGCAGTTTCAAAGGCAAACTGCTGTAAAAGATTTTAAGCAAAGTCCCTGAAGTCTGTTTTTGTGTTGTTAAACCAGGCTAATCTAATTTGAGAAGTATGAGCTCAGCAAACAGTAGTATTCTCCTGGGCTGCAGAACACAGAGCACCCCAAAGGCACTGATGTAGCAAGTCTACCAGCAACTTCTAGGTATATAAATGGTTAATGGTTAATGAAATGGTTAATTAAAAAGTTTCTTTTGTGACAGCAAATTGTTGATCACTTTTTCCAGTAACAGTGGACCATCAAGAAGAAGAAGTGAACTTCTCTTTTCATTGGTAACAGTCTCAAAGTTGTGGGAAGGAAAGGAGTAGAGATAAGGTTTGTGAACCTCTTTGTTAGTGTCACTCTGCTACGGGCTGGAAAAAGGGATAGCAGTGCTTTGCAAACTGCTGAAAAGCAGTCTAGGCAGCACACATGCTGTATACCAAAACACAACTCAGCACAAGATTACTCCATAATGTTTACTAAAGTATGGTGCAGAGATGCCCAGGTGATTAGTGATGTATAGGTGAGGTATAGTCCCTGGGGAACCACCTCTTCTCATGCAGCGATGCAATACTCACATCCAGATCAGCACAGCAGCCTTAGGGCCATACATATCCAAGTTAAAGTATGGCTCCTCTCAATAGAAATTACCAGTAGAACTTGGGTACTGTGCTGAGGAGAAAACACTTCTTAACCAGGGATGTCAATCAGCTGATGTTGCTCGACTCTGCACTCCACTGCTGGAAGTTCACCTTCTGACAGTATTTCCAATTGGCTTTTCTTCAACTTTTCTCTATTGAACATTAATTCTCAACGGAAAGGTACTGCAGCAATGGCTAACACAATTCCTCAATATAGAAAACAGAAATTTTCAGGCAGGATGACTCTGTACAACACTGAGACAATGGTCTGTACTGTATTCAATTTCTACATTTATTTAAAATAAGGGACATTTGAAAGAGATTAGAGCTAACTTGTCATGCATAAGGATTTGCTTTTGACCTGACAAAGATTTCTAAGTGACATGAATATGGTACACAGTAGAATGCAGATTGAAACTAGAATAGATTATTTTTCTTATGTCTAAGAAACAGCTATGAAAGTCATGAGTAGGAGTTAGTTAGACTCCCAGCTGAACATTTGATAAACATTTAATCAATGAAGGTTAAAGGATGTGGAAAACTCTCCATTGCTAGATGTATTGTTTCCTGTAAATTGATCTAGGATTCCTTTTAATCACAGCTTACTCAGATGGATAGTGGATGACTGAGGAAGTAATTCTGTGAGCTGTTATATAGGATTGTACTAAAAATACTAATAGTCCCTCTGACATTCAGGTCCGTGAATTTCTGGAAGAGATCTTAAAATGTGAGCAGGACATGTTCATTTTTCTTTTCCATAGAGAAAGGTTGTCCTGGCCATGAAATTCACATAGTTTTGCTGCACCAGGAGCAGGGTTTATAATCCTCACAGGGAAAGTAATGTGGGTAACAAGAATTGAAAGCACTGCATGGGATGAGATATGGCTGAAGAGACAACACTCAGAAGAATACAGGCTGACAGAAAGGAGCCAAGAGGAAAAATAGGATTTGATGAGGCTGACATCACACAAGGGAAACATAAGCAGCCAGGAAAGCCTTGTGGACCAAATGAAGTTAATGTTACCAAGCTAGTCTAGGTACTTAGCTCTCAGCATGCTGTATGGGGCCCAAAAGCTGAAATGAAAAGGATGAAGGAACAGGAGAAGCAGCCTTTGTATGAGTAGAATACTTTTAGGAGTAAAATCACATGCAGAAAAATAAAATTAAAAAAAAAGTCTGCCTACTGCTAGGCAGATTCACATGACCCACAATACAGATGAGCAAATTTCTGTCTCTAGACCACTGTAGTTATTCTCTAAGGCAGTAAAAGATTCAGTATCACTTGCATGTTTCTCCAAAGAGCTAGTCAGTGCACAGACAGGGATTTGAATAATTTACAGTGGAATGTCATTAATCCTACCACACTAGGACCTTATCAAAGTGCAGATTAATGAGAGGTCATATAACTTCAATGTGCTACTGCTAACACAGGCAATCACTCTGCTGCTGAACTATTATACTTCCTTACTGAGCATGAATACTTTAATGAAAACAACAATTTTAAGTGGCTGTATAGGAAAAGAAGCTTTTTAGCAGACATAGCAGTGCCTTAACTTTGGGCTACAGTAGCTTAGATTAATTAGATCTGGAATATTTATGGCTCACCATATGAAAGTTAAGAAGTAGCACTAAATAAATACCCAAATAAATAAATCTGACAACACTGTCCTCTTTTCAGGAGCCTTCACTCCACAGACTAAAGAATTGGAAGTATGACTTGCATTGCGCCAAAGTGAGTGGTAATACCTTGAACTGAGTGAGTCTAGCACTTCTTCCTCGACCCTAGCTGGCTGGCGTGGCAGAGAGCTCCTAACACCACTGCACTAGAGTGGGGTTTTAGTGCATAGCACAGAAGTAGGTTGATACTAATATATTCAGCTGAACTGGGATTACTGTCAGTTCATGAGGAGTTACTGGCTGTTTTGTAACACTGACTCCATCGCTGCATATTGGCAATTGAAGGTATGCAGCCAGTGCATGTAGGCTGTGCTGCCTAGCAGGAGAATAAGGTGATTTTAATGGCCCACATTAATGCTAACAACAAAACCTGTAAAAAATACTCTAAGTTCATCTGATTGCACAATTGTACTGTCTGACTAAAGTCTATATAATACTAAATATAGCAATATGCAATAAACAAAATGCTTTCTGATGATTAAAACATTTAGTCAAGCTAGTGCAAGAACAAAAAACTGAGATTCAATGAACTGATGTCCTACAGTATAGTTTCTGAACTGACCCTTTCTATGTGGGCGAGCTGCCCAGGTGAAAGCAGGTGATCAGCATTTAAAATAGTTTCCTTTGCTGTGGTGAGCTAATATTGACTAGTGGACTGCAGAGGTATGGTAAAAACAGCCACATGGAAACTGCTAGGCTTCCATTTCAGCTTTGTCCAGGAGGTAACACTAACGTGATGCTACACGGAAGTGGGCAAAGGAGACAAAGTGTAGGCAGCATCCTTTGGTACAGCCGCTGAATAATGCTGGCCTCCCCAGCCTGCTAGTAGGAAAAACTAGTATTCCTCTTTACGTGAGGAAAATTAATAAAATTAATTTTGCTGAAACTGCAACTCTTCTAGACGACTGAAGCTAAAGCTCATCTCTGTGACATCGCCTCAACTTTGAAGCAAAACATTAAGAACTTATTTGAGGAGGTATATAAAATTCTAAAAAATAATGATGATTAGTAACATGATGACAGGGTTAAATAAAAAGGGAAACTTTAAAGCTTGTAAAACCAAAAGTGTTCTGTTAACTCAGAAGTGGATTAGAGTGTTCAAAGTGCTTCAGGACTCGACACCATGTAAAGGCTGATTTATACCCCAGGCATCATAATGCCTACCTACTTCAGAATGACAAATAGCACCGCGCTGAGATCTCAATGGCAGCCCCAGAGCACTAACAGCAAATGTCTTCCATCTTAATAGCTGAGCCTCTGCAATTCTCCTCACTTAAAATTCTGAGCGTTTAACACTTCTCGATGCATCTAAATCCAGATACAAAAACCTTCAAATCAAACTATTTACCTCAAGTGAAATCTACCCTGAATAATTCATAAGCAGCAAGGAGGCTGGAAGTGGAGGAGCTGAAGAGTGTTTTAATGAAGTCGAGAGTTCCAAATATAATGGTATAAAAGCTATTATGGATCTTTTCTAACCTTATAAGAAAGAATATCAGTCTCTGTAACAATGAAGGAACCCTATGAACAGGAGAAGAAACACAGTTCAGGTGTCTTGTTGTCAGTGACTGATGCTGCTAACAGAATCACAGAGATTGCTGCAGAGAAAGGGCTGCTATTTGAAGCAATTCCTGACGAAAGATCTGAAGTGTTCAGATTGATTCTTATTCATCCTGCCCCTGTGAAGGAGTATTGATCCTTAAAATAGCTATAATAAGCTGCAATTCAATTAGAATAAAGTATGAAAGTCAAGAAAATGCACTGAACGTAGGGCTGGTGTTATAATAGCACTTACTTAATAAGAATTTTTTAGCTTTTAAGGAGCAGGCAAAAAATCACTTATTATGTATCATAGCTGGTAGTTTCACTGTGGGAATCAAGGTTTTGTATTTTCCTGTTTCAGCAAATCCTCCCTATAAAATAGATACTACTAAAATACTTGGTTGGTTTGTTTGGAACATCACTGACAAGCCACCCCTGTCATCAAATAGCATCTTCTTTCTAAGCTAGCTGTTGACTTACTCTGAATTTAGTTCATTTTAATCACTTATCCACAAAAATGTGAAGAGGGGAGGGAGAGGTTGTGAAATAAAAATTCAGCAATGGCACTAACTTTCAGAAATTTAGAGAAATTGGTGTCTTCACTCAAGGTTCTTCTGCATTGATGATAAACAAGTTCATTCTTCTGTATTACTGGTCAACAACACCAGTGCATGGGTAATTTGATTACTTTAAACTAATGGGAGTAAGTCATTCAACTTTTGTGGTGTAGGACCACAAACTTGAGGTGGCCTATGCAGCATTTTTTTTTTCTTTCTGCTTCTTTACTTTTTTTTTTCCCTCCCATTTTACACACTGAAAATAAAAGCATTCCTTCGTAAACTGAACTGCTGAGTAAAAGTACCTTTCTATCTCAATAACAAGAGCATAAATCTTACTTTTGTGGATTAGTGTACCTGTGATAAAAGTCTCTTAGAATCAAGTATTCTCCTAGACAACACTAATGAAGGTATAGATATATAGTACTACTTACTACAAAGACATACTGGAGAAGAAGAATTTTTCTGTTTTGAAGTACATATTATTTGCATCTGACTCAACTGTAGTAAAAAAAAGTAATTAACACTTTTGCATACATTTAGAGTATTCATGTATGGAAGTTGTTCACTTATTAGTGTTGCAGTTTGAAGCTGAAGTACATGCAGAAGTCGGCTTTATTTTGGAGAAAGAGGACAGGTTTGTAAGACATCTCAGGCTTGGGACCTAAATTCAGTTTTCAGATCAAAGATTTTCATAAGTCAAGTAACTTAATTTTTTCAGGTCATATTTCCCCACTCTTCTTTGTATTTCTCAGAATGCTGAAAAGATAAGGAGTCTTCCTATATATCTGCTAATAGAGACTACAGATACCTTTAAAAAAATTTGCATAGCTTCCATAGTAAATAGTGCTGTTCAGAGACAAGCATTTTAAACATAGAAAGACTATGAAATTGTTCGGTAGCAGATATAAATGACAATAATTTGGGAAAACATTCCTTTTTAGTGTCAAGGAGATATTTTTTAATGTATCTTATTTGTGTACATTACATACACAAAATTGAAACATGTTTCTGCTCCCTCTGCTGAAATGGTAGAAGCTAGCTGGCAGTCCTATGGCCAAAGTGAGAGAGGAGTACTTTTGCTAGGACTCCAGTGTAGGAAAGGTAGTTGAATTAATCTTGATTGAGGAATAACTATGAGATGACAATGTACCAAAAATGACTCTGTCCCCACATCTGTCAAAATATGCAAGTCTCACATCTTACATGCCAATGAAGGCAAATCACCTGTTCAAAGAGTTAGGCCCCCAAATCCCCTCAATTATTGCAGCAAAGATTTCATCCATGTTGGTGCAGGCCAAGAAAAATGACCACCGGTGCTGACACCAAAAAGTCTCACATTAAGAACCTGGTCTATGCTTTGAGGTCTGTCAAATGGAGAAATAAATATAATTCTAGGAGGTGGAAATAACATCAGCTGAGGAAGGACTGCATCTCTGTTTTCCTTATTGTACTATCCTAAAGGAGTCACATTATCACCACTTCATTTCCCACTCCCCATGATTAACTCCCAATATAAAGGGATTGCTACTCCTAACAGCAACCAAACCCAGTGCAGAAGTGCTCAGAACACCACCAAGAGTGCAGTGCAGATAGGAAGGGGATGAATGATGTCATCTTTGGACTTTGCTTGGGAGAAAGGGGAAGAAGAAGAAATTCTGACTAATGTCTGATATTTATGACTTCTAATTTGATGCCCTCACCTCTGTTCCCTCAACACACATCACTTTTCTCCTCTAAAATAAAAACACAGTCACTCAAATTTTCCAGCCTAAGCCAGCAATTTCTGTCTCTATGGAAGGATGACAAAGGGATAGATTTGTGAAACTACTTTG